>WACJ01000148.1:600000-867699 GCA_008973525.1 Stenopsyche tienmushanensis
CAATCACTGGCAAAAATCTATACGACCACGTTTTTCAAGTATTTACACTTTAATTAAATTAAAACGTCTATGTTCATGTTTATAATATACATTGAATCTGATTTTCTGCCAACCAATACATAATATGATGTAAAAAGTATTTATCTAATGTTATTTTTAATAATATAAAATGAGCAATAAATAAGGAATTCGTTATTCGAAATTCGGCAGACAAAATTTTAATAACTTCATTCCATTGCAACCTATTGCTGATAACGATACGCGTAATCTTGATCAAACTTCAGTTTATTAATAGGAGGAATTGCTCATAAAGATAGATATTTGTAATAGAATTTTTTTAAAAATATGCACCATTTGTCGTTTTGATAACAACTTCAAAAATATATACTACAGTCAAAAGCTCTATATTTCTCTATAAGAAAAGTACATCTATAATAGAGCAGACACGAAAAATGAAATTCGCATTATAATCCCGATTGAGGAAACACTTAGCGACTAAAACTACTACAGTTTGGCCTGATAAAGAATGCTTAAGAAAATGTCGAAATATTCCCATGATAATATTACCTTACAGTAGAGACAGTTTTTTTTCCCACACTCTGGACACACAAAATCATTATCTTTTTTAGTGTAAATGCACCATCCTATGCAATCAATAGTTGAGCATATAAATCGTTTTTCTCCTTCCGCCAATGCCACAGCCCTTTCCAAAAGATTTGCATACATTTCCTTGTCAGCAATTAACCTCGTTTCATATTTGTCTAATATGCCATTACAAGAATAAGCTTCATTTTCAAAAGGACACTTTACATCGAAACTATTCGTATCCATTATTAATTTTTTGAGACAATCAGTACAAAATGAATGTCTACACTGTCGAATTATTATTGCCTTTTCTGGTTCACAGTCTTTTGAGCAGAGAAGACAATCAATGGCTGTTTTGTTGAGAACTAATTTTTCATCATTTGCGAATGGATTAACAACTTTTTCTTCTTTCTTTGCATCGACTGCAGGAGGATTGGTTAACTTTGCCTCCCAGTATTGTTCGCAGTTTATTCCTGCATGTATAGCCTAAAATTATTGCATAAAAATATATAGTCAATCAGCAAAATTTTTCATCGTGCTATGTATGTAAAAAAATAATTACCAGGCAAACAAGGCAATTATCTACATTGCAAACTGTGCATATAAATACATCCATATCATCAGTATAAATGCACCACCCTTTGCATTCAGGCGTTTGACACTCAAAATAATGCTCTTTTTCATTTTTCGGTCGACGTAAAAGCATATCTTCCATGTATTTGACGATCTCTTCGGTCAATATATTTTTAAGGTCTTCAATGATGGCATTACAGACAAATGCATCATTTTTATATGGACAATTGACATCTTTTTCGTCAGGTTCATTCAATTTTTGTTGTAAACAAACCTTACAAAAGAGGTGTTTACACTGTGGTATGATTATTCCTTGTTGGGGCTCGATTTCAACTAGACATCCCATGCATAGTGAATTTTTAGTGTTTGTATTTTCATCTCCCATTATAATTATTTTCGATTATAGAGATTTCTAAAAATAAGGGTTTTCATTAATAAAATTATTGTACTTCTAAAATCCGAATGAAAACGTATATAGTATAAATTATATAAAATGTTGTATGTATTTATTGAATACAAGCTAAAGACTTGTAAAATTGCAAAGTAATTATAATATCGGATAATCAATACAAGATGCTAATATCAATATAAACAGATGTAGATTGCTTATTAACAAAATTTTAATGGCAAAATCCTAGAAATGTCCGTCACAATCTAATAGCGAGAAACATTATAGATTCATCGATAAGAACATATGCTTAGAAGAAAAAACAGCGATGTGGTGACATCATCGACTATAAATATGTATTTTAGAACTACACTATGTAAATAGTTTGAAGATAAATATAGTCGATTCCCCTCCCGAACAACATTTAACACAATCTGTTGTTGAAACAAGCATTTGAGCATCCTCTTCAATATGAGGTGGAATTTTGATTAGAAAATATTGACATACCGATATAATAATACAAGTTCACTTTAACGTCAGTTTACAACACTTGTATCTGCTTGAATCAATATAAGAGGTTTTATAACGCAAAAAAAGAAAACAACATCTTACAATTTTTTCAAAATCGATACGTCAATTCGCACTCAAATTCAATGATGAACTGACTAAGAGAACATTCTCCCACCACAGTCAACTGTTAAACATGTTATTCTTTAACTGTCATCGTGTAGGTGTTTTTAAATATTTATATTTTAAACACTCATCAAATAATTGACACAAACCTATTTTAATAGCTATGATTAATCAGTCAAGATAATTCGCTTAAAATTTATGGGAATTCTAGAAAATCTATTTTTTCCAACCAGTGAAAAGTCCCGTAACGAGGGAATTTGAAGATCCAATATGCCTTTTAAAAGAGCAAAGGAATCCTAACTAAGAGAAGACCTGTTTTCTTCGTCATCATCTTCTCATTCAGGATAATTTGAAATTGAAAGATCGAAAATAACGCATTCAAATGTTTGACGGTCATAGGTTTCTTGATAAATGAATCGACAAAAAATGATGATTTACAACTTAATCCTAGCAGTTTTTCGGCACATGAAATATACATATAAAAATTTAAAGATTACCGAAACATCGACCTTTGTAAAAATGTCAATATTTGATAAAAATGTCAAAATCGATTCGTAAATAATCCAGCACAATTGAATGCGAATAGTGAATGCTTAGAAATGTATCTAAGAAAAACAGAATTATTGACTTACATCACAACGATGATATCAACTGAATTTCAAACAACTAAATGCAGTAGGAATCGCTACATATGATAACGTATACATAGAACATGTAAAATATGGCTTCTGTTGGTTATTCATAATACATATATACATAACACTGTGGTGAGTTTAGGAAAACCGTACCGAAAAAATGAATCTTATCGACAATATTTCACAATGTAATTTTATTTTAATTATTATCATATATATGACAGGAAACATATGATAAACAGGAAAAACCGCACCAAATATTAACTATTTACATAAGACTCGATGATCTTTTTTAAAAATCGATAAGAACTTTCTAATCAAATGCTATTCTAAATAATGTAACCATTGCAGTATAGTCGCAAAAATAAAATGCATTGCTTAAATGCAACGGTATTTTTAATATTCAAAATTAAATGTCTCCAAAATAATAATTTAAAATTAATTTTATACTAAAGAATTAATCTTATCTTTACAACAAAGCTTAACCACAAACATTACGAACATTACATAATTGGCTACATTCAAACGTGAAAAGCCATACTAATCGTTTATATCAAAGTAATTCTTAGAAGAATATTGTAATTTCAGATATTTTATGTTTTAATTCGGAGAGGTAACAGATATGCACATGGAAGGAAATATTATAGCTGGGGCGATGGCATGTTGTAATTCTATGAAATAGTTATGATTCTATAAATGAAATAACGTATATTCGTGCTAATTAACCGTAAATAATAGTTATTTTCAAAATATACAAATAAAATGGTTTGAATTGAGTCGCTTTTTCGTTTTATAGATTTTATAAAATTTATTACCGTGTAAATACAGGAACGACAAGATCAAATGTTATCAACAACAAATATTCGTTTTTAGTTTGTCTTCAATTTATTATATTGTTTACACAGTATGGATATCAAAAGGCAATAAATCCACCATTTTGCATCAACATTTGTCCATGAAAAAGCTCTATTCGAAGTGATTACCGCGTTTGCTCACAATCGATCAAAAACAATAACGCGTCGACCATTCTAAAGCACTATTTAAAGTTGTTTCAGTACAATAAAAAAGGATTTTTATGCAATGTCTGATAAAAGATGAAACTTAGATCTATTACTACATTCCAGAACTAATTCAGCAGTCAGCTGAGTGGACAGAGATCGACGAAAACTTCCCAAAATGACAAAAAAAAAACGCAAATATCAGCTGGTAAGGTTTTGGGCTCCGAATTATGGGATGCGCCCGATATTTCATTAATCGATTACTTTAAGAAAGGAATAACTATCAATAACAAATATTATATGGCGTTATTGGTGGGTTTGATGGAAGAAATTGTGAAAAAACGACCCTAAATGAAGAAAAAAAGTACTCTTCACCGTATTCTCCAGATAAGATTTGACTCCAATGAAGGCTGAAACTGGACCCTGTTTTGAGACCAAAGATAAATCGTTCCCCAAAAAAGGTATCGAAATATTAGCAAAGCATTTTAATGGATATATCACTCTTGAACTTGAAGACCATGTTGATGAATAAAGTCGTTGTTTTATTTTGTTATCTATTAAAAATATGGTTTTTTATTAGCCATCCTACAATTTATTGAATGATGTGCTATTTCAGCAAACAATAAACATATTTGGTTAAAAAAGTGCATTCATAATTTAAGCAGCCAGTGATCACATGAAAGCAATCACCTATCAGGTCATAATTTGAGCCGCGGTAGAAACGAAATATGCATCCAAAAGTTGTTAAACACCAGACTTTTACGCAAGATTTTTAATGTAATGAATAAGACATTCATATGTGGACTATGTCGATTTTATTAATTATGTAGTTTTTACCTTTCTCTATATACAAAATCGAGATAAGCCTGGATTGAGACGATTGATCGATAATATGATTCTGAGTATTTTTTTCTACAGTCTGGAATTGAACTCTAAACATTATAATAATAGCCCAAAAACAACCCACTATATCAATATTTGCTCAGAGACTTTATAAAAATACAGAAATACGCTATGCTGATAAGTTAAGCTGTTTAATACAAAAATGACGATCGCTACTTTTTAATGTAAAATGTTAACTGGACCAAAAGCCGTTGATTTCGAATAGATAAATATTTGGCAAAAATTCGGTTAGCTGGTTTCAGTTTTGGTTTATATTTACATATGGGCAGGATATGTATTACTTATGTTTTCAATATTTGAAAAACTTTTTGATGGGACTTTTTTTTACCAAAACACGTACAAATAAAGCGCTTCGCGCCCTGCAGCTTTAATATCGCAGCTTTCAACTGCACAAATTTGAGTTTTCACCATTTTCAGTTTTAATTTACATGCTTCCTTTGTAGTATATGGCAATTGGATCACGATAAAAATGGTGAGGCACGACGTTAGTGGAGTCTCACTCCGACATTTTTATGAGCACCCATCCACGCAAAACCTCTTGTCTTCGTGGAAATAAATCTTATTTTCATTTTGCGAGGCGCTTTCGTGGGCTGTATCTTACGGGTTTTATTTCTTTGCGGATCGTATTTCACACGGTAAAGTATTGTGGCTGTTGGTTCAAATCTCAGCACGGGTGGTTCTCTCCAACCATTTTCTGCTTGCGGATTCGTTTTCGGTCTTCCAGCTTCTGTTTAAAGTTGAATTTTTATACTATTGCGTTGGAGGAGCCTATATTACTTTTCAGTCTGAAAGAAAGCAGGCTGCATAACAGCAAAATAAATAAAAAATACAGAAGATAAAATAAATAATTGTTTCATTATTCGCCGTTGAATCAAGAATATGTGTGCTTTAGTTTCTTACATTTTTTTAATTCACTATAAAAGAACATATTCCATTAGGATTGAACTCTGTTTTTCTTAATATTATAATCTTGAACAAAAAGTAGTTGTAAAAACTTATATAAAGTAATAAAATTTGAACTAAATAATAAGGGTCAAATCATCCTTAGACATATTAACCTTTTGAGGAGTGAGCAAATTTAAAATCGATGAAGTCGTTGATGCCATAATCGCTTTACACCGATTACTTTCGGTCAGCTTCTATTAGCGTAAGACAATCTTCAATTCGAGGCAGTCAATTGTAAATAAACATTTGATAGCATACAAGATCACGTAATTTCTTTACATAAACAATGCACAAAAAATCGATTCATTTGCTCCTGCTTTAGAAGGAAATGATAATTGAACAAAGACTCATTCAACACGCAGCGAAGAACGGCAAGCAGTTAAAAAAAGAAACATTGCCGATAGCTCACAATATTCGGTCATTTCTTTGCGTAAACAAATAACACACTTGAAATCGAAATCATTATAAGTCGATAAATTTGGGCTTAACGATCTATACAATCATGTGAGGAAGCTCTCCGTCTCAGTCTCCCGAACTATGCTAAGTTCTCTCTGTCTCTGTCTGTCTCCGAGCTTCAATGTACAAGAGTGCTCTATATGGGAACATGAGAGTTCGGACATACATGTATGTCCATACTACTCAAAGGGTTAAGATTGATTGCATATTTAAATTCTTAATATTGTTTATAAAGACGATTTTGGTTGATATCGAGACAAAATATCACATATATATATGTGAACATAATAGCACGATATAATTCTTTTTGTGATTTTGCAATATATTTTTTATTCGTTTGCACATTTTATATGACTTTGAAAGCTCATAAGTGACTTTCTTTAAGCCGATTCCCAAAAATAATTATTTATTTTGATCAAAAATACATTTCAAAATGCAAAAACATTTATTTCGTGCTATTACGACCACAGATTTTAAAGTTATGACGTTTTAAAGATACAATATTGGGTAGATTTTCAAAATGTTGAACAAAATTAGATTTCGACAACCCTGACACTTAGGAAATAGGGTCTATGTATGAAACGTAGCAAATGACATCCTTAACCCCCAAAAAAATATTTTCAAAATACCCTATATAACAAAAACAAAATAACTTTAAATTATGAAATCCACACTAGCTTTTATAAAATTAAATTTATTTTTCTGCTTTTATTGATAATTTTCTACTAGATCACATAATTTAAATAAAAAAATAGAAATTTTGTAGTACTATAAAAATATCGCTTGACCCTAAATTTCTAAAGCTAAAAAGCATTTCAACATCAATTCCTATATAATATTTTTTTCAATTTATACATAAGCACAAAACAAACTAATGTTCTAGCTGCTATCTTAATAGTTTTCTTTAATCTTAATACATTTAGTTTTTTTCTATGATAATTTTAAGCTAGATTATACTGGATTTGGTTCGAAAAAGGCCAAGCCTAGCTTAGTTTTTACAAGTATACTATCAATTAAAATACGTGGAAGAACTAATTAATATTTTCAAATTTTCGCCGTAACAATATTCTTATTTTTAAGCTTATATATCCGATATCTCCATATAAGAGTTTTTTAAGAAAAATATTTTTCATGTAGTGTTTTCTACATTATTTTACACGTATGACTTAACTAGATTAGGCTTATTTGAATAGGAATTTTAAGATAGGAGTGGATCCATGAGCAAATTATCATTACACATTAGCATGCATTATTTAATTTATTTCAAAAGGACCAATAGGCAGTATTATAAATTTAAAAATCGTCGTTTTTGTTGTTTCAGCATAGAATCAAGATCTCTTTGACATATTAAATTTACAATCACTTTTAGATCAGTAGTTTGTTTTTGCACATTTTTTCTGCTTGTATAATATATATTCGAGTCATCTATATTTTTGGTTTTTCGAGTTGAATTAATTTGAAAAACTTTTGTTTCGGCAGTGTTAATATTTTTTTAACACAGAGCAACTTTAAGCATTCTCATACCCACAAAATTAATACGTATTGTCAAAAACTTCAAACATCTGTATTTCCCTGACGGCCTCTGATGGAAACACATCCCTCAAATGTATGTTTAAAAATAGTTAGACATGTTATATTTTTCAGCCGCTGTTGAAGCCTTTGGGTTTCGTTCGCTGAAAAATTACTCCTAGCGTGACAGGATACTAATCCCTTCCTTCTTAATGATTCATCCCTGAAAATTTCAGCCTTAATTTGCAGTCGTTTGTTAATTCAGGAGGGTATGTTAATTGTTGTGTTGCTCCTTTTGCTTTGATTGCCGCACGTCAGCGAGGAAGACGTCAGAATCAGAAAGGGTTCAAGAATTTCATTCAGGTTTCCTTTTGCCGAAGCAGGTAGTATGATATTAAAATATTCCTTCGTCAAGAGCTCCCGTTTCATATCTTATTCTGTTTGTATAACGCAATTTGTGAACGCTGTGAATATTTGCATTCCATTGTAGTGCGGAATTGAAAATCTCCTTCTTTCAGAGGCGTGTTTAAAGATCTTCGATTTGTGACTGACTTTAAAATCGATACAGCGGATTCATATCATATCATCCCTTATATTTTTAGATGAAAATTTTAGCACTCATAGAAAAATTTCACAGTTTTTCTATTGTGAATATACGCTATTATTTCTGGACAATTTTATTCCCTAAAACAAAACAGGCCCTTAAATATGTCAAAATGGAGGAAGCCGCCTCGCTCAGGTGTTTTATTTACTAAATGAAATAAAGATAACTTTGTTATAAAAGGATATGCCTTAATTTTTAGCCATGTTACCATTTTTCCAAGAATTTCTGTGGAACTCACCAAATTTTATTTCAAAAGCGCTGACAAATAATAATGAAATTCATTTAAATTTTAACACAAAAATCACATTTTACCTTTGTTCAAATCTTTATTCTTATTTTTAAAAAAATGATATAGTGGGTTAAATCCTGAGCTCTTGTTATAAAGATTTAAATCCAAATTGTGGAAAAATCTCACCGTTCCAACAAATAACTCTGAACGCATCAATACAATAATCCAATCCAGACGTAGTCTGATTTCCTGGAGTAAAAATATTATATTTTGATAACATTAAATAAATCGAGCAAGATCACTTATGTTATGAATAATTGATTTGCAACAATTATACAATTCTGTTATTTAAAAAATAACAATAATTTCGCTTCTGACTCATATATTTTCTTCTTCCGAAAGAATATATATCGTAGATCATGCGGTAATCTGACCCCAGTCTAATCTAGCACCCCCTGTAGTCCGACATCCCAATACAAGTATTATAGTACATTTGTACGGTAAAGCTAAAAGATGTTTTCTTCAAGAAAAAACGAACATACACCTATTTCTGAGCCCATATTGGCCATGAAAGCAAAGTTGGTTCACAAAGGGCTAACAAAAAAGAAGACTTTGCAGCTAGAAAGGGACAGTTAAAAGGCTTCAAACATCATTTTGGAATACGTTTGATGATGGTAACAGGTTTTTTTTTTCACCGCTATGGCCATTGTATTTATGATGTTGATTCTATAATATGAAACCTTGTATTGTCTATGTATACTTCACCATTTTCATATTTTTTCGGATTACAAATACTTCTTCCAAAAAGTTCCTAACTATAAGGAGTCGGGGGCAGTACTCTACAGTCTGACAAATTTGACAATCCGACACCGCCTCATAAAACGTTTATCGAATTACCGTGATTCGATTGAAATTTAATAATTTCACCGCAATTTAACCAAATATAGAAGGCGAAAAAATCTTTATCCCTTGAAAAATATCATATGATGATAGCTTATGTTCGATAATGGTTATGACATCTTTTCATCTCATCGTTAAAATTATATTTAACAAAAGATTAGAATAAAAAAGCATTAATTCTAATAATTATTCAATTTTATAATCTCAAATTATCAAATATAAAATTCTAATAATGGTGTTCAAATCACTGAACTATGACCATCCAATCATTTTTTAAAAGACTTTAATCTATCAGTGAATTGGCAGTTTTATAATTTTAGTGCCTTTAATCTAATAAATTATGTTTAAAAAAATGATATCTTATCTACTATATAAATGGAACTTAATTCCTCGCGCACTTTTCTATTGTTGAACTGCTTTGTTCCGAGTGTATAATACTTCAAATTAATGCGTAATTTGTTTAACAAAATTAATTTTAGCTGATGATATTAAATGAGAAAACTTAGCCGCTCAATATGCATTAATTATATTTGTGAAAATATACTTAATCTTTAAGTATAGTATTAAAAAAGCTCAAAAACATTAAATGGAAATCATCTCTTTTGATCATCCTGTGCAGCTTTCAATTTACATCGAAGGTGAACCAAGATAGTTAACAAAGCTGTAGCTGTGTAAATCATTAGACGTAATCTCTTTACATTTACAGTTTTCCAACATTCTCCATTAGGAGTGACCCCATTTCATAGCAAAGCCAGCGCTTATCTAAGTTTACGTAGTTAGCTACGATGATGAATTGAAAGCCTAAAGGTGAGCAAAGTCAAAATGAGCTGGAAATATTTGCAACAACCGAGCCAATTTTCCTTATTATCCTGCATGCACGCTCACTCACAAAATGTATGCAGCTCGGCAAAATATTGCATCTAGATAGAGCATTATGAATCCGTTGCACAAATTATTAAGCAAAGTTGGAAACACTGTTAGCGAGTTAATGATGAGGTGAGCGGAAGGCGAATAACAGACGTAGTGTTTGCACCCTTGCTGCAAGATAGGATGACTAGCTTAATGTAGTTCTGTCATGGATGGATCTATCCTGTTTTTTAAAATTGTTTTTTTATGTTGATAAATATAAAGTTCTAGTAAATATCTGATAATAATATCCGTTATCAGACGTAGGCTATCTCGACATGGGGTAAAATCATATGTGATAATTTCCCATGATTATAAATTAAATAATAGTATTTTCGTAGAGCATTCGGATATAATAGGATGTATACAGACATTTTTCAGATTTAGACTTTCCCCGATTTTGGAGTGTCCGTGTGGAGATCCGGCCATGGACGCAAACCACGTTCTATAGACATATCCGGGCATGGTGTTTGATCGCGAGGCGTTAATTCGAAGCATCAGCGGTCTCAAAGGCGGACCGGTTGCACACACAAACCTTGTAGGCACTCTCTCATCTTTTAGGACATTTAGGGCTTTTTGTGTTATGTAAGTTATGGGGAGAAATGCATCCCCGGAACTTTCTACGATCTCCTTGTTCACAACCCCCCCCCCCCCCTCCCCAAACTTATATATTTATCTATTTTCATTATTTAGTTTACCTAGTCTTAATGTATAACATATATGTATTTAACTAAGCAAGTTTTTTGTTGTTGTTTTGATTTAACCTCCCCCCCCCCTCCCAAATGGAAATGGATGGGCATTGTGGAGTCTAACATTCACCAGAACGAAAGGATATATAAATGAGTGACGAAACTCTCATTAATATATTAAAATGATATTTTATTTATTGTTGTTGCAAATCAGTTGACCATATGAGGCATGATAAGAAAAATTGGCTTGAATGTACACAAAACGTAAAACGCATTTTTATAAAAATCGCATGCTTTGCCATCAGTGAACAATCGTTTTTAATAGTCAAATAATATGTTTACAACAACAAATGTAACAAATATATTCGTATTAACTATAAGTTATCCCGCTTTTTTGCTCGTTTACTTTTGACAAATATAGCAAAACCTTAGAAGACTATAAAAAATGATAAATGTGTATGCAAATGTAGATTTTCGGTAATATATTAGCATAACTATAAATAAAAAGGGCTGTTTCAGTTAGGCTGAAATTTTTATGCATAAAATACACAAAAAATATCTGTAAGGAAAAGAATCTATATGATGTAACCGAATGTTTAAATTGCGATGCAAACGATCCTGGATTCCAGATTTTGAATAATGAAGAAATAATTGAAGAAATATCTGCATCAGAAAAACAAGATCGAGAAGACGAAGAAAAAAATTGCGAGAGAGGAGATATTAGTCCTACACATTTTGAAGCTTTTCAGTGTTAACATATCGCCATGTAATGGCTTGAGAACCAAGAAGGATTTATTTCAGGATAACTAATATATCTTAGGAGTATTCGCGATTTGGCAACTTCTAAAAGAAGAGCGAGCTTTAAGCAAAAATCGATAATTGATATTTTTTTAATTAAAAATAATTTGTATGCAAATCTAGACAAATAAAAATTATTCATATTTTCCCTGTCAATTATGACTATTTTCAATTATCCGGATACTTTCATCCCCAATTAGTCCGGATAATCGAGGTTCTACTGTATATACAAATCTTAAACTGTCTGCATCAGCTAAACTATTCGACGCATCATCGAAAATCGCTATTGATTATGACCAGCGTCATTGTAACGTGAACCGCAGTGTTAAGGCCAAACACCGATATAAATTTAAACCAAATCTGATGATGAAATCATAAATATACAGACGTTTATTATATTTCAGATTTAAATTTGTGGATTGATTTGAAAACTTGAATTTTTACCTCAGATAAATTGATTTCATATATTTAATAATTAATTTCAAGCTCTCGCTCCTATTTGCGATAGGAACGTAGTTTCATTCAACGAAATAGAAAACCTCGAGTGGAAGTGAAAGCCTTCATATCAACGGAAGTCGGAGTAATCCAGAGCTTTATTAAGTTTCGCACTCCATAATCATTTCTTATCCTGTTAATACCAATAAACAGAGTTATAAGATTGACCTGACCTAGATAAGGCTTCCAATGAAAACTTTCTCATATGAAAGATTTTTCAATTATTGTGGGAGAGATTCATTTATTTCTCCCCCAAATCATAAGTTACATCACCGCAAGCTAGATGTTATGTAAAATAATATATTTGATGAACATTTCATTTTATATTTAGTCGTTGATTTTGTATTCCTATTGATTATACAATAGTTTGTCGTTGTCGTTATAAAATTAATCATAATGATTGATAATTTGGCATTAATTCTTTATTTCAAAGCACGTCGATATCTCAAAATTATAATTTTATTAATAAATTATCCTCCGTACAGATTTATCGACATCTCCCGAACAATAAATGATTTACGCATTATTATAGCTCTAAATAAACGTCGTAAAGGTTGCGTTGGGCTAAACTTTAAAATTAACTTTCTCAGTTCAAGAAACTAGTTAGCCGATATATGTTTACGTGATCAATGAGTTGAAACCAAAATTAATCTAGATTTATGGGCCTACCAATATTAAACGAAGCCTTTCGAACTTTTTTAACCAAAGCACCGCTCTCGCTTTTGTTGCGGCTTCGTTTATATCGATCTAAAGGTTGTTCTAAATTAAATACATTAAATGAGCATGTACAATAGCGTATCTGTGAGAACGCTCTGAAAATAAATATATAAGTATTTGTGGATTGCCTGATTTCGATAGATATATATATATATATTTCGTTTAAAATGTATAATTTTTATTAGGTTCGTTTTAAATTTTCAATAGTCCGATATAGTCATCATATAAAATGGATGTAATATAGGCTTCCAATAGTCGAACAATAGTTCAGTGGTATGTTTTACCACATAATGGGCTTTGTACGACCGTGCTCCAGCAGCATTAGTCCAACCACAACGAATTTCGACACTTAATCGTATGGGATGATCGTAACTTAACATTCATTGGCATTCAAAGTCTATATCAGAACCAAATTAAGATAATATTATTGTCTTCAATTTTGAGCTTTGAATTAAATTGACTACTTTCAAAATGTCAACAATGATTGTTTTTAGGAAAAAAAATGTTTCTTCATTTAAAATATGAAATAAATAGAGAATGTACACAATCTCCAGAATAGGATGGGAAGTTTTTCTTAAAGTATTTAAATGAGATAGCTTTCTGTTGCAGATAATGGTTTAAACCAAGAATCTTTTAATTTTTAGGACTTTTAGGACTATAATTCTTTCCTGGGGGTACGCATTGAGATTGAGCCCTGCCCTAATCTCCACTTCAAAGTCAATCATTAGCGAGAGCACACGCTTTGTTTCCCCAATTATACGCACTTGAAAAATGAAGCTTGTTTTCTTCTGGAGCAAAAAATGGATAAAGATATGCTTTGCCTAGGTTGTCGCCATCATATCATCATCATCATCATAGCGCAGCCACTAACAGTCCACTACAGAACTATGGGCCTCTTCAATATCCATTCATAGGAAAGGGGTTACATCCATTTCGTCTGTATCATACATTCACCTCCTCATTCGCTCGATATTGAAGGTAGCATTACCACCGAGTTTTATTTTGAACGCTCACCCAACGGGTATCCTGAGTGAACGTATTGACGAACACTTTCGTGAACGTCTCGATAAGGAGTTTGGGGGGTTTGTAAAGACTGAGTAGTTTTCATAGGGAGATGGTGGAAAACTACTCTAGACGACCTTTTTGACTCTACTGGAAAGGGCTTTCTGGAGTACAAGGATTCCAGTCCCCCCTTTCCTCGCTAGGGCGTTGCCGGGGTAGGGTGAAGACATACGTGACGCTTAAGTGCATCTCGGATTCGCTCCTACACCAACTGAGGGTGTCTCCCCGTCACCGTACAACTTACCCGAGCGAATTCGAAACTGAGTGGTTTCGCCATTTTTTCAGGTTGCCCCTCTCAGTTCGGCGATTACAAAACGATATAGAAGTCAACGGAAGACAATGTTGTTTTTCGTTGCAAAGTAAAGATCATCAAATGCATCTCCTCGAGGCCGTCTTCTTGGTGTTCTTCTTGTTCCTGCTCCGTTCCTAGAGCCTCTCGGATCCGAACCGGTGAGGTTCCTCGAGTTCCATACTGCTAAGTAGGGAAGACCATACAAGAGACAACGAGCGACATGCAAGTTAAGATTCGTATAAAAAGCAATGAATAGTATATAAACTGGGTATCAGCTTGCTGTTAGAAGAGTATTTAAGTATCTACTCTGTAAAAAGGTACTAGTCAAGTGGCCAATAGTTAAAATACATAAAATCGTATAAGTATAATAGTTAGGAGTAGTCAAATGTGGTTAGGCCGCAAAAGTATTAGTCAAATTGTATTAGCAAGGGGTAGTTATGTCGCATCACAGTATTCGAACTTTGACGTTTAGTGTCTACCGGGCACAATCAAATAATATTTAATCGGTCAGACTGGGAGTAACTGGAAACAAATATATAGACATAGCTGAAACGAATAGGTTAAAGTCAGGTATCAAGTAATATCAAATAGTCAGGTCCATATCAAATAGTTTTATAGTCAAGATTGTATTATCTTTGTATGATAGATCAAGATATGTAATCTTTTAATTTTTAGGACTTTTAGGACTATAATTCTTTCCTGGGGGTACGCATTGAGATTGAGCCCTGCCCTAATCTCCACTTCAAAGTCAATCATTAGCGAGAGCACACGCTTTGTTTCCCCAATTATACGCACTTGAAAAATGAAGCTTGTTTTCTTCTGGAGCAAAAAATGGATAAAGATATGCTTTGCCTAGGTTGTCGCCATCATATAATGAAAACTATGTTAAAAGCTGTAGTGAGTCAATCGCTCGGTTCGTCTAGTATTCCTGATATCCAATTATTTAAAAGGTTTAAAAATAACTGAGACAAAATTGATCAAAGTGATTATAAAACATTAATATATGATACCACATCCTCAAAAATTATAGAAAATATTGCTGCAGACAGGACTTGCTGGTCTTTGCCGTACTAAATGGATAGCAAAATCTATATATTGCTTGAAGAGTTTCCTATTTAAACATCAGTTTAAACTGACGAAATTTGACAGTCATAATATATACAAAATACTGGTTTCAAGCCCCTATCAGATATTTAGCACCAAATAACCACTTACAATAATTAAAAGATCTTGCATCCTTTGAAAATATAAACCAAAAAATGGCTAAAGTCACCATGAAAAAAATACTGGACCATATATGGTACTTGTCGGAAAAATTGGTGTCATTTACATTTTTTGACGACGAAATTTCAGTTCAAGATAAGAAAAATATGGCAGATGTAATAATAACCGAAATCGAAAGATTAAGCATTTGTGCAGACTTTGTGACTGGCAACTTTTTACGATTTTATAAGATACTGGGTATCTCATCACAGTTTTTAAATAAAGATTTTGTCCTTGGGAGGATGAATCTGATTTTAAGGCTGCAAAGAAAATAGTCCATTCTACGTGGGTAGTAAATGATATTGCTGAGTGTGGGGTTGCCTTAATAGAGGAACATAATAAATTGATGACAATCGTTTTGATTGGTAAAAGATTACAGAAAGAATTATCCTGATTAAAAAAAATCAACGCTTGCATCATGTATATATAATATATGATTTTAATATTAAAATGATATCCTTAGTTGTGTTAATTTTTTTTACTAAAACTCAAACCTTGGTAGTGTAAAATATTATTTTAAAAACTGAAAAAAAGACTGAAATAGTTTTTTAGGGTGGAAAATTCCTGGAAAAGACCACCCTAATACACATTCACTATTATCCATATATCATCATCATCATCATCATAGTGCAGGCACTGAAAGTCCACTACAGAACTATGGGCCTCTTCACTAAAAAAACTAAAACTGATGCCAGGGAGCAACAATCGGCTTTGCGAGATTTTTATAAAGAAACGGAAGATTTAGTTTATAGAACAGACAGCAGATTAAAGATGGTTCAATTTTTTTCTTGGTAATAAACGAATTGGAATTTTTAAACACGTTTTTTCTCAAAATACAGTTCTAAAAATCGGTTGCCACGATCTCTAAATTTATTAAATTAATTTCTTCGAAATTTGATTGAATTATTCAGTGCACATGTAGATACTTTGCAAACTAGGATAATTCTGATTGATCAAATCGTTCATTTTTACCATGTAAAAGTAATCGTAAAAAAACACCAAAATTCACAAAAAAATGTTCAAGAAGATGCCAAAAATTGACCTTTTAATATTTTTTAATAATCCTAGCATAAAAACTAGTTATTACGTGTTAATCGTGACCACCGGAAAAGACGTTTTTCAATGATGATATTCGAATTCGAAGTTGCCGTGTATTTCAACTGAATGAAATGATTTCAATCTGAAAAAAATGTAAAGTATGCTTAAAATATGAATAAATATGTGGTTAAAATTTTGTTGTAATATGTTTATTCAGTTTGTCAAAAAAAAAAAAACAAAAAAAAGTAATGACACGGGAAGACTCCCTTAAAATCTCCTTTCAGAGCTTCTTCCCATTATAGGAATAATGTTTGTAGTCCCGACTTTTCAATTTTTTATGACTGTATTCCAGCGTCATACACTTGCACTCGCGGCTTCGCGCCGAAACCATTTTGAAAATGGAACACTCCTTGGAATTTAAATTTCGTTCTATGAATTCTTCAGGTATACTCTTTGTTTAAATAGTCACTATCAATTTTAAGTGCGTGCAATAAATTCAATACGTTTTATTATTATCACGCAAATATTTAATCATTGATAATGATAATTTTAAGTTTTACTTGAATTCTGTTCTATTTGCCTTTATCGCCGAATTTATTTCTGTTATCCTTTATGAATTTATTGCACTCGTTTATCATGGTAATACAAATAAAGCAGATACACAAACAAAATCGGCGCCATTAAGATACGCATCGTTTGATTTTATGCGGCAATCAAACCGCGGTTCGCGTCCCCTACGGCGCTTCCAAATTGAAAGTTATCAAAAATTACAATCCATTCGGATGCTGTCGTAGACTGTTTAAATTTTTCTTCATGGGGGGCCGCTTGCAAAAAAGAGTGATGATTAACATTAAAAGGCCCAAGGGGCGCTAATATCTTTATTACACACGATAAACTTTACTGCCGTCTGTATTTCGCATATAAATTTACGAGTATTATTATTTTATCTCCGATAATCGCCGAGAGAGCAGATGTACGTTTGATGACAAAGTAATGTCTTTTCCAGTTATGTATATGTGGAACGATATAAACGCGGAGGAATTATTTAATTTATTAATTTTGGCGGCGAATAAAAATTCTGCACTGTAAAACTATGAACTTCTTTGATGGCGTCAAATAGGAAAAAAACGTAACAAAAACATAACAATAGAAAAAATCGATCTCTTCTAGGCCCAACAATGTAGAAACATCTCTAAATATTACGATGCTTTGAAAGTTGCAATAGTTCAATCAAGTTCCCGCACTACAACTTCAGCCATGTCTACCGAAGCCCTAGCCACCTTGTTTCAATAGTAGAAGACGTTTATTTAGCAATAATTAGCGTAAATTAGCTGTGGATAAAAAAACAGCTTTGTAGATTAATTTCCTAATTTACGCTGTATTATATAAACATTGACTGAAACAAAAATTAGCTTTGTAGAAACGGAGACAAAATATTGATCACCGCCTCCTATACTACATTGAAAATATTTAATAAGATCCTTATAGTTGGAAACTCGTTTCCAGGAATAGAACAGACAATTTATGAACTATGGTAGTGAATTGGCCATGAGTGATATTTTGTTTATACATTTTATCTGCTCGAGGGCAGGGCTACCAATTCTGTCTATTTATTACTGTCTTCTCCTCCTAGAAATAGAAGAGAGATTAGAGAAGCATTTCAACTATGTTTCTTTAGCTTCTTAACAAATTAAAAAATGTGTTCCTTCTAGATTTCTCTAAATTTACAAACATGTAGCATATATTTCTCCTCATAAGGTAATACGAGTATCTTATGACATACATTTTAATAGCTTTAATTCTTCAATTATTCCAAAAATAATTTCCATGATCCACCCAGGAAGTTTTTCAACAATCTATTTAGTAATCATAGTGGATATCCTATGGTTTACATTATACATACATATAATAAATTCTGGAATCAGTTGTTCATTAATCAACCCAAGCTTTGTGTCATATTACCAAACATTTAGAAAATATTGAGGATCCTCATTTATAGTATCCCTATACTTTCTTAATACGATTTTCGTCGAGTGTCCTTTTGATGAAAAGTTAATATTTACTCTCTTAAAGTACGTCTAGTGTTTTTATAATTACTCTAAACTGCTTTCATGGAGATTTCTGTATAATTTACTGTTCTCAATGTCTTTATTCGTCTAAAATATATGCTAAATACATCATTTGGCATATCTCTTCAAAAACATCGTACCTAAAAATGGAAAAATAATTACACAATGCATTATTTGACTCTAAATTTACGCGGTTTTAGTAATGTACCGCGTTATACAATACGATGTTTTATATTATTTAATTAAAATATGATCTTATATTATGTAAAGCATGGAATTCAAAAATGAAATTATAAGAGATGATGATATTTCTCCAAGAGGTGAATCAATTTTTTATTAAAGTCATTTTAAATCTTTGTTTATAACTAAATTTTCTTTAGTATTTGGATTATTATGACAATTTTCTTTAATTAGGCGTTAATGAAAACTTTCATCCTATGACGTTTTTATTTTACTTAGCCCTAGGGCAGGGGTCGGCAACCTTTTGAGTCGGAAGAGCCAAAAATTACAATTTACAAGTTTCAAAGTGTTTAAAGAGCCACAAAAAAATTTCTTGCCAACAAAAAAAACACTTTCAATAGCGCAAACTGGGAGCTAATCGTTGGAGCCCTGGAGGAAAAAAATGTAATTCCACAGTATGCACTCGACCTCATAAGCGATTATTTCAAAGACCGATATGTCCATCACAATGAAACGGACCTGACGAGAAGACTGGAGATGGGCGTCCCGCAGGGGTCCGTTCTGGGACCAATCCTCTGGGATGTACTCTACAACAGTGTTCTAAACATGGCACTACCTACAGGAGCAGAACTCATTGCCTTCGCGGACGACGTCGCGCTACTGGTGACGGCTCAATATCCATAGGAAGTGGAGGCGACGGGCAACAAAGCCCTCGCCAGAATTCGAGCGTGGATGCGGGATAATCGCCTGCAGCTGGCGGCCGAGAAAACGGAGGCAATGATATGCAGCAGACGGAGAAGACCGAGGGTCGAGCAGCTTGTTATTGGAGGACACGAGATGGAATACAGCAAAACGCTGAGATACCTCGGGATCCTCATGGATAACAAGTTGACCTTTAGCAAACACATGGAAGAAACATCAGAGAAGGTGCAAAAGTTTGGAAGGCTCATGCCCAACATTGGAAGGCCAAAGCCGTGCAGAAGACGTACCATAAACGAGGTAATACACTCGATCCTTTTGTACGGAACCCCGATATGGCACAAGACGCTCAGACGCGACACCAATAGAAAGAAGCTCGCTAGGGTCCAGCGACAAGGAGGGCTCCGAGACAGTGTCGCTGTGCTTGTGATTGCTGGAATGCCCCCGCTGGACCTCCAAGCAAAGAAGAGGACCTTGGACTACGAATATCCTAAAAATCGCAACGAACATGACCAGAAACTGAGGGAAGCCTGGCAACAGTGATGGGATCAGTTCAGCAAGAGAAGGTGGACCCATCGACTTATCCCGGTCATACGTCGGTGGAGGGCCGGGGGACACGGTGAAACAACCTACCGCTTGACTCAGGTGCTCACTGGGCACGGATGCTTCGGTGCGTACCTGAAGCGGATTGACAAAGAACCATCCGCAACGTGCCACCACTGCCAAGCGGAGGTCGACGACGTAGAGCACACCATCATTGGCTGTGAGGCTTGGGCACTCCAGAAAAAACTACTGAAACAAGCACTCGGGGTAGCCAAACTCGACGTCAGTCCACAGCATGATAGGAAGCAAGAAGAACTGGAACCTTTGGCGCAACTACGTAGAAGAGATTCTGAGCGCCAAAGAGGGCAGTGAGAGAGAGAGACGCAGAGCGCCTCTCCAACACTAGAATAGGGCCAATCTAAGGCCAGACTACCTGACCTCCTGAAGCAATGTGTAAAACAATACCAGGGGGCAGAGAAGGACAAGGGAGGGGTTTAGTGGGCAGGAACGAGTTAATCGTTAATCTCACACTACCCAGAATGGGTATCTTGCGAAGATTCCCCTCCCACGGAAAAAAAGAAAAAAATATAATCACTTATTATTTAAGTAAAAAATTAAAACAATTTAAAATTTACTTACAACACTAACTTGTACTTCAATAACAAATAATTGGGCAAACAAATTCAATGGGAGCGATGGTTTTGCATGGTTATTCAAGTAGAAAATTTCGTTATTTGCGTATGGAACTAAAGAGCCGCAGCTTCACATCCAAAGAGCCGCATGTGGCTCGCGAGCCGCAGGTTGCCGACCCCTGCCCTAGGGGAAGAATTTCATCCTTGGCATGATGGAAATTTGAAAGGTTCTTCTTTGAGTGAATTTCTTTATAAGCCCATCAACTGGTAAACAATAGAAAATTTGCGTAATCCAAAATGAGTCATTTCTTCAAAGCAATGGTAATAAAAAAGCAAATTGAGAAAAAGTCAAGCGCTGAAGAAAAAGACATGATAAGAAATTAATAACACGATGGAAACTTTTTGCAATATTTTTGTATCACAAAACGTACATTGTTGCGACGTTAAGTACCGGAAAGGGGGTAATAAATAAATCATTCTACGGGAAAAGTTGTAATAAATGGATCGATTAATCACAGAAGACGCGTTTGCATAAGACTAACTTTGCCATTGTGATCTTCTTCAATGGACCGAAAGCGCTGAATCATATTTATATTAAGTCTCATCTTTCGCTAGGAAGATGAAAAGTGAAAAATTTTAAAGGCATTTATCCTCCGGGAGCATAAATCACGAAAATCTCTCTGCTTACTTCATATCGTACGCGAGTTTTTTAAGCTTGGATTTGTTCGAAAATGCTCACCCATTGTTCTTTGTTATGTAGGAAATTGAGAACTCTGCGGATATTCAAATTGTATAAAGTACAATACCACAATAGCTATTTTAGCCATATAAATGGTCGACGAAACGGCGTATCGCTGTGTGCTTGTAAATCATAAAAACTGAGCTTTAGTTCAAATGTCAATTTTAATACATATTTTAAGCAGCTTACTAACTTTTAAACTATATTTTAATATGATCTGAATAAACTATGATTTGATTAATTTCGCTATTAAGAGTATTCCTACGGAAGCATAAGCGATGCAGAAGCTATTTGTGGCAAAATAATGGTTTTACATTTAAAAATGCCATTTTTTCTGTTATTATGCGATATTATAAAACATAGAAACACGGCTAAATTTTTGTAATTGAGTTTGTGTTTATAGTATTTTAATTTTTATTTAAGTTTTTAAGATTTGCAGCTAAAGGAGTATAGAATAAAAACTCAAACCATCCTCAACCTTTAAATATTATACTTAAATTCTATCCTATATCCTCTTAAATTGTACGATTTTAAATCAAATAATTATAGAGAATAGTTTTCACTAAATATAGAAAACGAAATTGATAATCTATTACGATAATAAGTAATCATCGTCGTAATAGATCATCAATTGTTCTTTTACCAATAACGAAATTTATACAATAAACATTTAATTTGTAAGCAAAAAGACTTAACCGTGTTGGAAATATGTGAGAAAAATATACAAATTTTCATACAAGATACAGTTTTCTTTGTTGATTTTTGCATTTATATCGGATTTTCACATTCGAGGAAAACACATTTGTATTGTGTCAATTATGTTCATTTTTCTGAATAGGATATCCTTTTTCCTTCCTTCCCTTATGGGAAGACGTCATCCTTTCTTTCTTTCCACGATCGGCTCGTAACGATCTAAATTGACGGATAGTTCCGATATCAAATGTCAAAACGCAATAGTCGCTAATGGACCATCAATCAACTATGGATCCAATTCAGCTGGCTCTGTCATTTATCTTCTCTCAATGAATTTTCTTATGATATGAGTTAATCGACTACCCAATGAATTATGGTTTCCTATGGAGACAACTGAAAAATATGTCAAAGTGAAAACAGGCATAAAATGGAAGATGGTCATTCATTTAAGACAAGAATCACAACAACCATGATAATTGTCAGCTTTTAAGTGGCATGTTAATCAAATATTTTAATAAACACCTACAAGATGAATTTAATTAAAAGATATGACATTTTTTCAAATCTGATAATACTTATTCAAATGAACATTTCAGATTTCATCTAAGTAGAATTCCTGTTTTATAGTCCATCTGACTTGAAAGCAATATATTATGGTTTTTTCAGACAAGAAAAGGGCTTCGGCATTATTATGTATAGTTTGACAATTACAGGTTACAGGTTTTCTTAAAAATAAAATCTTCAAACAGTTTTAAATGTATTTCTCGACTTACAATCACGATAGGTTCATGACATTGGTCGTATGTCGAGAAGGTTATAAATTGAGTTTCATAAAAAAAAATCAAATAATATATGTATGAAGATACAAACACAAGGTCGTAAGTGTGAACCGATGTAAGGTATAAAAGGACAAGTCGACGACTGCCAGTAATTTTTAATCACGAGGCTTTTTTAAGACTACTGTTAAATGAGTATCGAAAGTAAATATTATACAGCTTATCTTTTCGTTGAAAGATACAATCTAGTAATTCTTTGAAGTGCAAAAAACCCTGAACATGCTGTTTACTTTATTGATAAATTTGAAACTGCTAGGCAAATATTTAAGATCTATTAAAAGGGATATATGTTTTTAATTCAGAACTGCAATAGTGGTTTTTTAAAGTAAATTTAGCATTATTTCCCTCACTTTACAGGAAAAAAGAAACTTTACTGATATGATCCCTATTATCAGTTTCTCGGAACATAGCCATCCTTTTTTATTTCATATGATGAAGATTTCTCGACTCAGTTCTTACATGCCTTAGTTTGAAAGTGGATTTTGAATATTTCTACATAAATTTATTTACATTACCAGGTTGAAAATTAAAAAATTACTGGATAGTAACCATAATTAATAACGTCCCCCATAATTATTTGTGACTGATCAAAAATCGCCCCTCAAATAATTCAAGAAGCAGCCAAGAAGGCGCCTTAACGGCTCCTTCAATTCTGTAGTGAGTCTTACTAATGCGTTCAGCATTGCTTTAAAATTGTATTTTCTTCGCATTGTTCGCTGGAAATAACCATAAATATATATTTAAAAGGACTGAAAAAGAAAAATCCTTGCCAGAACAACTTTATGATAGAAATTCCCCGAGAGTAACCCAAGGCCAGTATCAATCGTTAATATATTCGATATAAAAACTAAAATCCATTTGGGATATCAGACATTTATTACTGAGTATATGATATAGGTTTATTCTTAAAATCATAACATTTTTGAGTTAGTATAATATAAAATGAAAACTTTCATATTCTTATTATTAGGTATTATTATTTTTAAATTAACCTCTTGGTTGCCGCGTGTTTTCAATGCGAAATAAGAAGTACTTTTACTAAAAAATAAATATTTTTCACTTACACAATTGGTGAGCCACAATCAATCAAGATATAATTTGTATGAAAAAACGACTTCGTTAGTTTCGGTTCTGAAGATTTGAACCTTAACAATAATGAAAATTTGTTTCACAAGAATAATGTTTAACTATAGTTAATAATAATATTATTTTATGTTATACACAAATTTTAAAAAAATATAGAGATAACTTTAAAGTGTTAAAAATCTATAATTAAGTTATTTTTTATGTGTAAGCATATTTGATAAATTTAAGTGATAACTATGGACTTTGGGGTCAGACATGAACTATTTCGGTGCACTGCGGCTAAGTATACATTTTATATCATGCACATAGCTTTATATATTTTATATGTGAGCAACGAATGGAATCAGACTTTCATACATAATGAATTGTTAGAAAATGCCCAACAAAAACTGAAGTGTGTTTAATCTCAACGGACTGTAGAAGATCTACTCGAAAATTCCATTATCTGGCTTTAGCGCCCGTTTCAAGAGTACATCAGGAAACTCGCATTTTCGAAAATGTACTATTTAAAGGCTACGTCAGAAAATTTAATGGATGTTCTTAATTCATCCCGGAAAAGCTGCTGGGTGTTTAAATTCATTTTTAGTATTTTTTAAAGGAATCATATATATAAATAGAACCAAAAATGGTTTTCGTTTTATTGCTTGGCTGTTTTTGGGGATTTTTGGGGAGTGCAGAATTTATTCAAAATGTAATTCTTTATCATTTTCTCAAAGAAGAGACTGCAACGCGAGCTCCTAAAAATATTTGCAATGTACGTGTTTGTTGTTATTATTGTTGTTGTAATGTTTTTGTGGACCATATAACCGTGTTATACGAGGTCCGATGTATTATTGTAAATACTGTGGTAGATCTTTGGGCGTTTATCTCACGTTGTAATTTGTTACACCCCATTTTCGGCATGTAAATAAATTACTTCTTCGATACTAAGATGGCCCCCTATTCGATGAAGATTGATTAAAACGAGGGTGGAAAAGGCTTTCAGTAGAATTTACGTACCGCAGGCAATTAACACAGAGCGATTTTTGTGTCGATTTATTATTCCTTTATATTTCATAGTCCAAAATGGCGTACAAATAATGCGGATAAAAAATCGATAAAATACTTTTTTCCAATTTTCCAAAGTTGAAATATGAACATCTTGATATACAATCGGATGGATTCAATATAAAAACAAATTGCTCACAGAGAAGAGAACATTTTCCGGATTTGCAAATGAGCGCCGCTTAATTCAACCCGCGTGAATATTTTCACGGCGCATATAAAAAAGGCTGTTCAATATGAACATCAGATATTTTTCGAAGATTGAAAAACATGATGTCGTTATTTCATGGAACATAAAAGGATAACGACATCATTTGTCGGTATTTTTTCTTCGGCAAGATCCTGCCGCGTCTATGTAATCCCATAGCACGCTCCCGTGTCGGGACATTATTAATGGAGCAAACAAATCACACGAAGCTGTGTTAAATGTGGTTTCTTCCAATGTGTACTCAAACAATCTCATTTTTCTAATCGCTTAATCCATCCGTGATCAATTTAATTGATCGAAATTGACAAACATCAATAAATACAAGAATATCCATAGAAATTATTCCTGTAAATTTCAGAAATTCACTAAATAAAATACTTGAAAAACGTATTCTAAATACACTGAATGAACTTAGTAAAAATGTTATTTTAATGATGAGCAATTCGATTTTCATAGGAATCATTATACGGCCCAACAGTCGACCAGACTGATCGAACATGTTTCTAGCAACTTTAAGATGAAGAGAAGTGCCGGTGTGATACTATTTGACATCGAAAAGGCGTTCGAAACTGTATGGCACCACAGTCTGATCCATAAAATGATGGGAGCACAGATGTCAGGGGCTCGAGCCCGCGGGTTAGCAGCCATGAGGGCGCTGCACTCCATTTTTCGTCGACGCAGTGCTCTTTCGGTCTCCAATAAATTATTATTATACAAGACGCTAATTCGACTAAAATTCACATACGTCACTCCCGTCTGGAGCAACATACTATTACAAAATCCAAATTGTACAAAACAAAGCCGTAAAAATTACACTTTTCCATATACCATATACGGAACATTTTCGTAGGCATATTGATACATCATTTTACCTTGTAATTTTTTTTTTATAAAGGTTTATTAATATTAAACTATATATGCATTTTCATTGCTTTATCCAATGCTTTATTTATCAAACGTGCTGTATTTGCATAATTGTGTGAAAAATATATTTGTTGCTGAAATGTTGCTTCTTACAATAAGTTGCCTCGCTCTTTGAATTTCTTTCGAGCGAGACGAAATAAGCAAATAAGTAAACACAATCATCAGATGCGCCGTAGAAAGTGTAATTTTATACAAATTTAGTTTATGGCTCATTTTCATGGCTCTTCCCTGGAAAACGCTTTGGAGGCTTTATTAAAATGTTAACAACTGGCGCGTTGGCGTGCCGATTTCATTCCGGGCACATGCTGATTCCATTCAGCGACTTGATGTGCTATAAATGTAATTTGACAAGTAACATTTGTTCAAGACAATTTTTCGATCCCCCCTAATAATCTACGATATTAAATCATTATAGGAATAGGAATCAGTGAAAGTTTTAAAATAAAATAATTTTCAAAAATACAAATTTCAAAGATACATTTAGTTTAAGACATGACAAAACTATTTTGAAATTAATGAAAAATTTGACATACACGTTAAAATTAAACTCGATTAGTTTTTTTGTCATTTTCCAAAATTATGGCTTGCATATTAACCTACAATAATCACAAGCATCTATTCCATACATAATTGAATTAGACTGTATGAGTTTCAGCCTCCAATTTAGATTTTACAAAGCGTTCCCACAGAAACATATTGTAAATTCGTGTTTATATGAAATAACATTTTGAAGTGAAACTTCTATTAGGTTGGGGAATAAGTTCGTAGCGTTTTTATCAAAAATGTTTTATGCAACATGGGGCCTGGCGTTGTCGTGAAGGAGTATGGTTTGGCCTTGTCGATGGGATCTTTTCAGTTGAATTGGGCTCTTTCATGCTATATAGAGCTCTTTATTAACCGTGGCATTCCTTTTGACCATTTCCCAATGCACCATGCCCTCCCTATCCCACCAAACGCAGATCATGATCTTCTTTGGAAGGAGATTAGGCTTGACTCTCGGCTTTGGCGTATCTCCTGGAGCCACCCATTCCTTGCTTCGCTTCATGTTTATGTATAAGCACCATTTCTCATCTCCCGTGACGATTCGGTACAAAAACGCTGTTTATGACTCGCGTGTTGCTCGATGGCGGGCGAGATGTTGAGAAGCAATTTGAAGATGATTTTCTTTGTTGTTTTCGTTAAGCTCGTGAGGGACTCAGACTCCCAATTTTTTGGCAAATCCCATTGAATGGAAACGATTTAGAATCGTTCGCAATTCATTTTTTCATGCTTGTCAACATCAAAATCGCCATTTTCGAACTTTGCAAACCATTTTAATTCTATAGACTCATCTATGACACCTTCTCCGTATACGTTGCAAATGTCCCGAGCTGCTTCAGCAGCTTTTTGACCTCGACTGAAAAGCGAAGAAGAGTAGATGTCGAAAATATTGCTTTTTACCTCCTGGATATTCCATTTTTAAGACTCAAAGATAATAATAAATATTTTTTTCAAAAAGATGATTAACACCGATTTGTAGAAAAGAAAGAGCTCTATCGAATGAATACTATACACTTTGTCAAAAACCAAAAAAATATTGTAAAACAAGATAATATAAAAACGCTACGAACTTATTCCCCAGCCTGATATAAGCATGCTAGGGTAAAAATTAAACGTCACGTTAAGTGAAACTCTAAGCCAAGACAGTTAGTCGGGAAGAATCATTTGTAGTGTGTCCGTCGCATACATCATAGAAATGCTACGCGCATGCGCCGCGCTGCCTCTATTGTGTGCATGTCTATACGTAGCATAAAGCATCTAGTAGACCGGTAGCGCGGCTATTTTATTATATATTATACAACACACGGCTTTATCATTTAGCTAACAATTTCCGTTAATAAATTTTATAAAAGCGATGCATAAATTCAAATTTTCCTTGGAGCTAAAAAGTTTAATTTCTACTGCGCGAAAGTCTCGTGCATTTTTTTAGTTTTATCTTACTTATAGGATTAAAGACCAATTATAACAATATTATCAGACATAGAATAAAAAACATTAGCTTTGTAAGCGTTTCGCAGTCAATTCTTGCAGTTAATTCTTACTCTGAAAATATGAATATCTAGTGCCTAATGAAGAGCAGCAATGGCAAACATTGTTAGGCCATTCATTAGGACGACGAAAGGCGTATAAGTCGCGACTTTTATTCATTTATTCCGGAAGAATGGCAAAGTTGAATGACTTTGAGGCACGAACCGGGGCTTCACCCCTTCTGTGCGAATCCTTCCATGAAATTTGATAAATTCAAATTAAGTTTATTGAATAGACACGTTTGAATCCTTAACACTTAAACAAGAAACAAGTACTTGAAAAGAATGAGTTAAGTTTGAAAATTAATTCCACCTGATAAATGAGTATTATAAAATTAATACATACTTCTATTTGCAGTGATTGAGCATCTCCATGGGTTATTAAGAGCTAATCTAACAAACTGACATATTTTTCAATTAGAACAATAAGATTTCAATGATAATTTTGGCATATGCAAAAACATGAATAAAAATAATAACTAGAGTTTTACAGCTGTTTTTGCATAGTACCTTTGATAATATTTTACATAGAATTTTATGTGGTTATAAAATATGATCTGCAACTCCATTATTAAACTTGATTTTGATTATATCTACATCTTTCAAAAATTAAACAAGTTTAAATGGATCAATGTTATTAATAATAGCATTAAAAAAGGGTTACAATTTTTTAAATAAACAAATTATATTCAAGCCAAGTTTTCATTAAGATCGTATGAAATAATTTATCCAATGTAAATAATCGAATATTTTGGTATAAATGCGAATTTTGTTTCTTTTATAACATGGACCATAACTGACCATGCCGACGAGTTCCAAAGATCCTCCATTTTCTCTTTGATACATAAGTGGCTCTCCATAATGTGTTTTACACGAATCGGAATAAGATTTCACACATATATTATCATGCGAGAGTTTAAATTGGATGTGTTCGCTATTCAAAATTGATTGACAATTAGTTTTATTAATTAGAGGTACACGAGTATGTAACATTTCAGCGCTGACCGAATTCGATCTTGGGATAATGAAAAGCTCGTTCATTTTTCTCATTTCATCTGCGTTATCGATCTTGGGAATACAAACAGGTCTTATGAAATCTGAAAGAAATAAATCTGTTTAAAATATTTGTTTGATGTTATTTTATTGATAATAACATTCAACTAGCCTGTGAATGGCGCTGAATTTTTCAATCTCAAGAGTGCAATGTCATTTTTCTGTGTATTCCTATTAGATTGAAATTTAGATGTAGAATAAAGTATTACTCTTTGTATCGGTACAGTAACGGTTTCAACACGACAATATTTTTGTCCACTGGTTTTTACACACCTCGGATCAGTTATTACTCAATTTTACATCACCTAAACGAACCTTCAAGCTGTAAAAATTTCAAACATGATGTAATATGAATGATGAATTGAAATAATTTGCATAAAAGGGACTTACGTTGATCCAAACTTTTTTATAATACCACCACTTACACATTTAGCTGCAGTAATGACATAGTTTGCACTTATTAAATTACCAGCGCACCATAAACTGCTTCTCTTTTCATATTCAATGTAAGCCACCCAGGGATACTGAATTATATTGGCTTTTTTGTAATTATTTTCAATCCCACAAACGGCGTCCACTGATACAATATTTTTAGCTTTTAAGATAGATGGACGTTGCTTACCGCAACAAACCAAATCATTTCCATGACAGCGAGATTGCTTTAAATAAGTGCTAATTTGTTGTGAATGTGGAGTAGGCAAACTTTCAAGTTCAAGTAAATTGTAACAACTGGTACGATTTATACAAACTCCTGTGGTATTGTCAGGTGTAATGCAAGTCTCACAACACACAAATGATTTCCCATTTCTTCTCTGACAAACTGATTGCATTGGGAACCGAAATTGATTTACATCTCTATAGCCGAAATTAAACGATGGTTTCGATCTTGGACAATCAGAGATAGGTTTGCATTTACCGAATTTTCCATCTGCAGTTTTACAACTCCTTTCTGAAATAATTTTATAAAATAACACAAAAAAATTACAAAGCAGCTAATAAGCTTATTCATAATCATATTTTTATATAAGTACACTCAAACCTCTTTTTCTAGTCTAGAATTTTGAAAAAATCGATTTTGTTTTTTTTGCATTTTTTCAATGTTTTGACTTTTGAAAAAACATCCTTCAAAGAAATTTCGAAAATTCCAATTACTTACGGAGTTATAGCTATTTCAGTGCGGCGACAACTAAGTCGGTCCTACCTAGGGAATCCAATCCCGGACAGTTTTAGGTACTTAAGAATCCCGGGATTAGAAAACGTAATCCCGAAAATCCCGGGATTGAATTTTTTATCTAACAGAAATCGTACACCTCACCAACACGATGAAGGCTACTAAATCGAGACATTCCCGACGAAATCTGGACGCTTGGAAACAGTGGCGTAATTACTAATTGGCGAACTTTGGCGACGCATAGGAGCAGTGACTGTCTAATCTATGTATACATATATAGCGTACATGTATGTTTTTCAAATTGTTATATTAACATTTCCCTACCGGTGATGTATTTACTACACCTCGGCTCTAATAGTGGGAATATCGATATGAAATACAATAGATACGGGGTTCAGAATTTTTGTATTCCTACGTAATATAATTACAAATCACATCAAAGTATTATAGTATATAAGTATTCATCTGCAGCGACGGAAATAAATAATTTGTCGGGAAATCGGGAATTTTGCGATTTTTAGTCCGTGTCTCAGCAGAAAGAAATTTTATCAGTCACATTGATGGTGTTATATGATGACGATACCTCCAACGAGTGTGGAAGCTGAGCGTACATTTTCAGCAGCAAGTTGTCTGACTTCCAAAATCAGATCCAGACTAAATGACAAAACACTAATGTTTAATGTTAATGTTACTTCGGGCATATTTGAATTTTTTAGTGTTTTATTTATCTATTTTTGAATTGTATTTTTATCTTTTCTTAAATAAATAAAATTCTTTGGCCTTCAAGCGATTTTTTATATTGAACAAATGGACTTATTAGTAATTTTTGATCAAATTCATCAAGGTAATTTCTTAAAATATTGAAATTCTCAATCCCGGGATCCCGGGACTGGTCCCGGGATTGTCTAATGAAATCCCGAAATCCCGGGATCGAAATTTTGGCTCGGGATTGGATTCCCTAGTCCTACCAGAATGAAATCTTTAAATGCGTTTTTCTAGAAACTACTTTTTTCAACACGGTTGACATCATATCTCAAGTTCTAACTTATTGATTTACTTCAAATTGGGTACGAATATTTTGTATATAACCTTCTATTGTTCCTACCAGATTTATGTCAAAATTTAATTTTTAACTATTTAAAAAAAATAAGATCCAAAAAATGACTTTTTTTTAAAACAATGGCCATTTTGTGATGTTTTTTTTTAACATAGGGACTATAGCGACATCTTTACTAATTAAAAATGATATTGTTAGAAAAGAAAATTTACACAGAACAATGATGACATTGACACTGGGAATAATGTTTCTTTCAAAGAAGAGAACGATTTTGAGTCATAAACAACGAAAATAGCAACGAAAATTATCATACAGCGATGATAGTTTGTAATTAAAATAATTAATATTTCTGTATTGTTGTAAAAATGTTATTTTTAATTGCCTTATTGTTTTCCTTTTTTTCTATTAACTTTTTTTGTGCGATTTTGAATATATTTTATATAGCTGTTTCAAAGTTATGCGGTTTTTAAAATCCATGGAACGCATCTTCACTTTTTCTATGTAAGACATAGCTTATTTTTGTGCGATTTTCCGCGTAACGCATCTACCGCACAAAAAAAGGTTTAAGTGTATATTATTTTATTTTTTAATATGTCTACATGAAAAATAAAAAACCTAAACTACCTGCATAAAATATTTTATTACTTAGTACTAAGGTTGATTCAAGAGTAAAGAACTTATTGATAACAGTATTTGATAAAAAAATATTTACATTATTGTTAAATAAATATACAATTCTATATACTAGGACATTAAAACTTTCAAAAATTAAATTAATAAAAAATAGCTGATTTATGAACTCTTTATAGTTCGCTGATATTTCGTACAAGATTTAGTTGTAGTTCGCAAATTGTTTAAAAATGAACTAAAATTACGTACCGACTTCAGGCAAAATCTTTACAAAAACACAGCATATATATTGACGGTCCATGAAGAGTTAATAAGCATTATAATTTCATAAATTCTGATTCACATCTAAGATATTTTAAATCAAAAATTACTGAACTTTGAATTAAAGTATTATTAATGTAGTCGTTAGTGAAAATAATAAATTACCTGCAGTTGATGATGAAATATAAGGTAACAAGAAAATTACGGATGCGCACACTTTGAATCTCATGTAATTTTTCATCGTAGCGTGCATATATTATATTACCACTGAAACGACTTAACTTGTATTGAAATTTTCATAAACACGAGCACCAGAATTAAAAATTTGAAGTGAATGATAAAATGTACTGATATGTAAGCTAAAGTAGATATCAGTGTTTAGATTTCATTTTTTTATGAATTCCCCATTAATTTTAATCACTAAACAAATAATTAAACATTTATACAAAACCTTTCTGAAAATCAGTTTAAAATCATAAGGCAAAATTCCAACTATAATTCCTTCATTTAATTTCGTGATTTTTATTCGCGTCTCTAAAAACTTCTTTCAAAATTATGAGCATCATTTAAATCCATCTTTTATCAGAATGTATACTAAGAATTTCCTATAAAGGTACAAGTTTTATAAATATTTAGGTATATGTTGAAATACAAATACAAAATTGTTAACAATTTATTTCATGATACATGGTCTATTTTTGCAAATATCTTAAAACTAACATAATAAATTGATTCTGAAGTGATCATTTATATAAAATAAAGCAAAAGTATTCTAGAATTTCTTATGGTTTTATATTACTGTGTATCCATTTTGTATAGAGAAATACATTAGTAAAGACACTTGGCAATTGTTCATTCCTGCATGAATTAATTTTGACGTCATTATTGATTCCTACTAAAAATAACAAGGAATCCCTTTCAAAAAAAATTGGAGCACCGGAATCACCTCTGCATGAATCAGTTACACCCACAGATCTTGTACATAGTTGTTTATACCAAAGTTTCAAATCTGGTTCATGTTTTTGCAAAAGATGCTCACATTTAGAAAAATCTTCAAATGAGATGTGCAAAAGTGTTTTCCTTGTAATATTGACAGTGTCTTCAATTTCTCTAGCGGCTAGTTTTAAATTAAATTTGTCATAGGATGACCCCTGTACTGCTGTTTTATCGAGTATGCAAATAGGTTTAATCAAATCTAAAAATATATATTATTATTTAATATTAGGATTAAAATAATGAAGACAGAATTAAGAGTTTTCATTAAATCACCAATAAATGGAGATGCATCCTTGATGCGTATCAGAGCAATGTCGTTCTTTTTAATACTAGTTGTATCCATTGGATCGGTTGGAAAATATCTAGGATGTATAATGATTTCTTCGATGGGAATTGTTATATGTATGTCTCCTGGATCTCCCAAATGTATGTTTATTCTAAAAATATTAAAAAATATTAAAATGCAACTTAAATAAATATAAAAAATTAAATACATATTATAAGACTTACGGCTCCCCAATTTTAACCACCGCTTCGTCATCGACACAATGCGCCGAAGTTAATAGGTATCGTTTACTTATCAAAGTTGCAGAACACGCCATTTTATTTGAATTGAGGGACCTGAATTCGATCAAACCTATCCACGGATACTGATTTATACCCGTTATTAAGCTTTCATCTTCAATCTCAATCGCACATTGTTCAGCTGCAGGCAGCAAAGCATCAATATCATTATTATCTTTATATTCATCCGGTGCATCTTCATAAACGACCGAAAAATCTGGATCTTTACCACTGCAACATACATAGAATATTCCAAAGCCTTTACATTCGGACATGGCTAAATATTTTACGCTTAATTTGGATAAGGTATCAAGATTCGATATGTTAGTTATTGTCGGACAATCAGATAGTTCTACGCATACTCCGTGATCGTTATTTGGTGTTATACATTTATCATTTTGCTCAATGTCCAATAATTCACAACAGACTTTCGTAGGATCATTACTATCGCAAAATGATTGTCTCAAGATATCATCTTTCAAAGAAGGCGTTTGAAAATCCTGCTGTACATTTGCAAGCATTGAACAATTTGCTATCGGTATACATCTTCCCAATTGATTCAACGGTGAACTGCAGATTTTTTCTTGAAACAAAACAACCATTTATCATTTCAGTTTGAATAAATTTATGTACAAATTTAAAAAATTAACTTACGTCCTTTTATAATAATGCTTATTAAAAGCAATCCAAAAAACCCATAATAGAAGATACTGCTTATGTTATACAATTTCATTACTTTTATAGTATTTTAAAATAATAAACTTCCACTATGGCCGCTATAAAAGATCACTCGAGAGTGTTTGATGAAATATTGATATGCATAGAGGAAATTATATTATCAAACTATGCCAAAGTTCATGACATTTAAATGCATAGATTGAAAACATCAATCAATTGAATAATTTTATCAAATGTGCATTTTTAAAGATTATTGAACTCTAATATCTTATTTTACATTCACATTTATTCTATAACAATCATTGTTTTGTATGAAAAAAAAGACCAAACGAAACTCAAATATATGAATAAAAAATCCATGCGTGCACCAAAGATTTGTTATCACTTTGTATAAAGAATGCAAATTAAAGCGATATTTACCAAAGTTTAACGTTTTTGATAAACGCGAGCATAATTGCTATTTCATGTTTATATCCTAATCTGATTTCTGTTAATATAACAACTAAAATTAGGTGGATTTTCAACATAAAATTATATAAAGAATAAAAATCACCAAATTCATTGTATACAAATTCATTTATTTACATAAAAATTATATGTATTTATATTCATAATATACATTACACCTAATAGTATCCACTAATTAAAAATAGAAGGCGGAAAAATCGATGGGTTTGATAAATTTAAAATGATTCAATTGACTAGTTTTTATAAGAATTGTTTTTAGCATTAGCATTAACATACGCAATATATGTCATGGATGAGAACATATAACGACTGCATATTATAAAATTCAATTTTTAATTGAGATTGATATGTTAAAATGAGATGAAGCCAACACATATGAGATCATCAATATCGAAAAATATTTGTAGCATGCTATATAATCATAATTGAAGAAATCAATAATACATTCAGAATATCCAGGCATTGTTATTAAAGTTAAAATATAGTTTTAAAAAATCTGATACTGCATACGAAATGGATATATATTAATCTTGTAAAAATTACTTATTAAAAATAAGAGTAATCAAATATCCTCATAATAAAACTATTAGCGCCAATCCATCATGATAAACTTATCATAAAGAAGATGGTTTTACAAAACTTATATATTATTTTGATAATGAATATTTATGCACACAATTGACTAGATCAGCATTACTAAAATAAATGCATCGCTTTGAATATATTCAATGATTTCTCTAAATGGAACATACACAACATCACAATTCTCAACAAGTTCCGACATAGGAAACAAGCTCTTCTTTATTTTACCATCACAAATAGTAAAAATATCTCAAAGTTATATGTATGCTATTTTATTTCCAAACTAAGCCATAACATATTGAGCAGATTGTACAGTCCGACCCCGATCTAATAGTGTTATTGAGAAGTTATTAAATCATTGCAATTAAATTTATGCTAAAAAAACAACTGTTTGCATTTTGTTGACAAAAACAATTGTTGACGTTATTATATAAATAATCAAAAGCATTATATCAAGCAAAAATTTAAATTACATGATTTGCAAGATCATATCAACTACTTTGAGGTCTCACTGTAACCATATATACAAATATTACTAATTGCATAATCTAAAAATGTAAGAAACGTTAAATGAAAATACAATTGCGTAATTTTATATGTCAATACAATGTTTGGCTCGATAAGAAATCAACACTTTTACAACAACTAAATTGTTATTGCAACAGTTAATGAAATCCGTTCATGTTTAATTGATTAAAATTAATTAACACGTCAACAATATTAATTGAATACATTGCAAAAGAATTTGAATGTTCTCACAAACCAAGTGAAACATGTTAAAAAAAAATTGAAAGCATTTTTAAATCTGAGACAAGTCTCAAGTAACAATACTGATATCAGTAATCTTGTGTTTCACTCATTTGTATATTGAGAATATCACAAGTATTTTGAGAATTCTGAATAAATAATATAATTTCCATACGACTTATCCTATGATCAAATATACTTTATGCATATTTAAATACAATTAATATGCAAAATGAATGAACTACACTGTTTATTTACATCCATTTATAATAACAATACAAGAGCATATTAAATATTTTACTAAATGTTATACATCTAATAACTCAATTACAAGCTACAATCAGGTATTCATATTTAGATTCTAAGTACAGTGATTAGTTTCAGAATTATTGATGTGCATTAAATTTAATGTGTTAATAACTACTATTATTAGTAGTCCAATTAGATAACTATTATTTGGCACGCATCATGAGGAGAAAAATAATACGGCAGCAAAAAATGTTTTCAAATACCACTGATTTATTAAGAAGCAAATGTTCTCATCATTGTCCCTTTGAAAGCAAAAATGAAATCCAAATTAGCATTTCTAGTTAATTAATATAAATATTTCTGTCAGTGCAATCAATATGTCTCAGAAATTCAATTTTTATTATTATCGATTTTAATATTACTATTAAACGACTTACTATTAAATTTACGCGCATTTCATACATATTCAATGTTTTATCGATAATGCACTAAAACGTGAAACCAAAATGTATAAAAGGTTTCATTCGTAAGGCAAAAGCTCATTGGTCAAATTCACTAAGAAAATAAAAGTACTAGGATTTTTTAATGTATCGGATCATCTACTTAATTGAGACATTTTATAATAAAATTATAAAAAAATAGACGCATTTCACTTTTTATAGCATAATTCATCCGAGTCGGTAAGGGTCTCTGCCTAAATCAATTCAATAATTTTATTTTTTTATTCGATGTATTCATAAATGAATAAAATTATTATTGTAAGAATTTAACAATTATAATTTAAACATGATATAATGAAATTACGATGAGATCAGGAATATTCTATAGCATACAAATAAATATATTCATCATAAATTAACCCATACAACTCCTATGGCTACACATTGTGGCCGAAGATTTTTTCCCACCAACTCCTATGGCTACTACGTGTGATCGGTTTTTTCTCGGGCAGTTTTTATGAACTTCAAATAATATTTTGGTATTTTTTAATAGAAATCCAATAAATCATAAAAAATTTCGCTGACAATTGTTTTCCATACAAACATTTTTAATGCACAAAAAACGGCTTGGAGTTGGTGGGAACTTTTATACAAAAATCTTGGAGCCCAAAGGGTTAAACTTCTGCATGTGTCATTACGTTCAAGTATTCATGAGTAATTTTTAGATGAGATGTTTTTGTTCAGAAAATATTATTTATAAATATTTCATACATATGGTTAATAAATAAAATTAAATGTTTAGGCAGTTTTTCTTACAGTATATAAAATTATATAAAAGTGCCAAGAACAATAAGTCTAAAAAGTATTTATAATTTTAAAGGAATTTGAAAGAAAATTTAAAATGAAAAGATTAAAACGTGTTTTTTTAAATTTAAAACTGAAATCACAATAACAAATAACCTAATTCATTTCTTTATCTAATATCACAAATATAAAAATTCACAGTATTAAATAAAAATCTATGTTGATCAATCACAAAAGTTAAAAAATACAAAAAGAATTCCAGCAAGTAATTTTCAAATTAAAGTTCGATTGATTCGATGTTACAAGAAACACGAACAAAACGATAAAACATCTTTCATTTTATATATTTATTTCTAGCATACAATTTATTAATCATCTTTACAAACTGGCCAATTATAAATAAACCCTCCATCTACCCTGTCTCATTGATTCAGTTCACATTAGAGATACAAAAATCGTAACATTTCCCTTACAAAATTTGGAGGGCTATTCACAGTCAACAGTTTCAAATTTAGTTATGGTATCTCAACTACTTATTCATAGTGAATTCGTTATGTTAGTCTAAAAATAAACTTGCAAAATTTTAAATAGAAAATAGATAGTCTACAAAACAAACTACAATACAAGTACATTTAAAGAAAAACGACTTTCAGTTAGATAAAAATGTTTATCTAACAATTACTCAAATGATATTTGCATAGTAATATGCGAATACAATGCAGTAGATTTAAAAAAAAAAACACTTAAATATTGAAAATGCATACATAGCCATATGATTTCATTTCAAAATCTAGAATACTAGAAGTGAAATCTCTTTGTGTAATAAAATTAAAACACATATTTATACATGTTTTTTTAAATTGTGATATAAATAGTCACTACCTTATATTTAATTTCATTATATATTTTAAGACAAGAATGTAAGCCTTTGGTAAAATCCAAAAATGGCACATTATATTGATATATGTTACATAAACTTTGGTAGTATTAATTTAAGAATGTTCAAAACATAAAATAAAACATAGTCATTGGCCAAGGGTCTTTAAATATACATTTAATAGAACAGACTCTCGACGCCGAGTGCATTGGAATTATAGAATTTTTGTAATCGAAATAAATTAATTGAACCATTTCAGATAAAACCTGTCGTATCGTGCAAACATTTTAAACAGGTAGATACTATAAAATTGTATAAAATTGTTGTCAGCAAAAAAATTAGCAATATGTTCATACTTATTGCATATATATATGATAACTCATTGGTGATTTTCTTTTAAATATAAACCATATAATATCCAGTATTGTATTTACATGGTAAAAAATATTTAATAAATAAAAAATAAAACTTTGTGACGTTTTCTCAATATACGTAACAGAACCTTACAACAATTTACTTCTAATGAAATGATATAATTTCATATTTATACATGTATACTAACAGTTAAATAACCACATATGTTTCTGTCATATCGATATAAATAAAATCTGAACTCAAAACTATAAATTAAGTCATAAATTTGAAGATGATAATTAAGAAAAAAATATGTTTATACAAAGTCAAAGTTTCATCAATAGCACTTTTTATACTACCAACATAGTATTCGTGTTCTTCATATCCTCATGACTGAATCGGATACGAGAGAAAGTTTTCTCTGTTAAAGGGGCGCCGGTGGTAAGGGCCGACGATCTAATATGCTCGATGCTTTTGCTGAAGCTGCAAGATTTTTTCGATGCAATTCGGTCACCGTTATTGCAACTTGCACAATGCCCTTCCCCTCTAAAACATCGGCAGCGCAGCACATCAGCTTCTATAATAAATAAACAAATGGTTGAAAATCATGTTTAAGCGAAATAAATTAAAATATCAACATCTTTAACATCAAACTTTCCAACTTTTAAACAATTCCCTTTTTGTACCTCTCAAAATTCTTTAAGAAACATTCAAACAGTTTTAAAAATATATACAAATATGATACCTAACTCCAAATGAGTTTGCATGGAATTTCATAATTTTCGGGAGGTATTATTGAAAAAAAGCTTAGAATATCTATATAATTTATTTTGCAATATGATAAAATAGCAGCATTTCTTACACAACAAATTTATGGATATGTGGCGCATCAAACCCACAAAGCAATGCAAAATGCAAATCAACAATAAAATCTCTAAATAACAATCGTTTTATATCGTTAATTTTTTTTTTAATATTATATTTTGGCAACAAAAAGTTGAATTAAGGCAGATGTATTACTATAACAAATATTAATATGTCCATCTTTGGCCTACAAAATCAACAATCTATATATTAAATGCAGCGAGAAAATGATGGTACATGAGACACTATTACATAAAATATGAACGTTTACACAATTATATTTATAATAGGAAAGGATAGTTTTAATGACCGTTATTTATACTAGATTGTAATATGTATACATGGAATAACTTTATAAGTATTTATATAACTGATATAGTTTTTTGATTTGAATATTTTTCCCCCCGAGTTCTTTTTCATTTGTAAATGGATCTTGAATTAGTATTAATAAAGATTCAAGGATTAAGCGTTTATAAACAAGATAAAACTATTATTAGTAAATATGTATAATCCATATTTCCAAAACGAAAGCTAACTTTTATTATTTTTTTTTTAATTTCACACCATTAATAACCTCCTTAAAACTTTCAAAAATATTATTTCCTCAGTTGTTATTAAACTTACAACTAATTATATGTAAGTACAAGTAAATTTTATTACAAAAAATTAAGCTCGAAGATCATAAAAAATGTTAATTAACCAGCCTTTTATAATCATTGAATTCATTTCAAATGGTTTTTCATAAAATAATACTTTTTTTAAATTTAAAAGCTGTCATTATTTCTAGTTATTTAATTATTGTAATTGACTATGGAATATTTCTATTAAAAATAATGATTTCACAATTTTATTAAGAATCCATATTCTGTGCTAAATGAAAGTAGTTATGATTGTTATTTAATTATAAAATTTTACAAAATTTAGAAGAAAAATAAATTAAATTAGCCAAAACTGATTTAGCGAGATACGGTATGAAGCTAAACAAAAACTTACAAGTTAATGCGTACACAAAAGCTGCCAAAAACACATCAATGAATCTTTAATTTCATTGATTGTTGAAATACAATGTTAGAACATATGTATAAGCTATTTATTTTATAAATTGTTAGTGCATATAAAATAAGCGAACACATAATAAATTGGTCAATTTCAAGATTGTTACTAAACAACTGTTTTAACAAAGATCACACATAAAAACAGATATACAGTAAAAAATATTTAGCAGCTATATTGATATGATACATATTTGTGCAATAATATTAAAAACAGTCTTTGATAGAGATTTATATTTGGAATGATTTGTGGCATGTATTACATTTTAAAAAAATGCATAAATCAGTCATGAATATGATTTGCGGCACATTTGTAAGAGATTTTTTACTTTAACATATGAAATGTGTTAATTTTTACGAGGCACTCTTTTATATAACAGCGTGTCTTACCGAACAAAAAATTACTGTCAGTACTCATGTGAAGAGAATTGGCAATGTTTTCATTAATACAATCATAAAAATAGGATACGTTAAACAAATAAATAATAACATTCCGAACAATATTATAATTAATATTTATAATTGAATAAAAAACGATTTTACTTTCAAAAAATTTCAGGTTGCGCATTTAATATATCCCCTTTTTTATTTTAGCAAAAATTATAAGATTAACACTAACAAAAACTTGTAAAATAAGGGACAAATTGCATGCTGTACAATTTTGTTGTCTTTAATAATAAATTAACAAAAAAATATATATTAAATAATTACTTAGTTTTACATTTATTTGTACTTCCTTTTCGAATGAAATTTCAGGTTATAAAGAATTATAATAAAGTGGAATATGCATACAATTAAATGTATTAAAATTACAAAAGAAGCCAGATGAGATTATGAAAATTTTAACGAAATTTATGGTAAATAAAATGGCATAACTTTACATAAATTTACTGCATTTATTACATAAGATGAACATCTTATTCTCAGACAAATTTATATATTTATAAAAAATTTAGTTAATACATATTATCTATTTCAAGGAATTTTATGAGTTATTTATTTTTACAATTGGATATATAGAGGGCACCAAGATTCAATATGGGGATACTGATTAAAAAAATGTTTACAAACAACGGTTATTAAACAATTTACATCGTTTAATAACCGATGTAAGTAAGAAACAAATCTGAATAAAGAAAAATTCTATTATGAATTTAATAGAATTGCTAGCAATAAAACTGTTTTTTGGAGGAATAATTTTAAACAATCTTAAATTAAAATCTTTTTCTCCTCACAAATACACTCCGCTATAGAATAAAGAAAACTATGAAGCAATAAAAACTGAATTTGACATATATTTTGCCTCAAATCAATAATTTTTATGAGGATGAAATTGACGAATCTTATGATGGCATTTACTTGCAACATAAAAATAGACAATCTCTAATAATACCCGCAACTATTATTGAGCAACACAGGTAATAACTGCATTTTTTCTTGCTTGTGTGATGGATAAAACAATGAACAAAAATAATAATCGCAATTTTTGGGGATAAAATATACATCTATAAATTAATTTAAAAACAAAACAATATTTGACTAGCAATTTAAGACAATATTAATTTTATAAATATACATAATTTATATATATATATTAGTATGCAAAACACATTTCAAATGTAAAAGAAATAAAGTTTATATGGTAAATTGAAAAGCTTAATAATACTGGAATTGAAAACTCTATCATAGAATAATCAATAGTTAATAAATAATGATGCCTTATATTTTACTCACTAATATTATATTAGATTCATACAAAATGACATACCATTGTCTTTTTAATAAATTTAAGAGCTATGATTGGTTAAGTACAAACATTACAAATTAATCTTCTAAAAATTAGTAAGCTGTATAGAGCGAACTTACCATGGCATTTTTTGAATAGAGTAAATCATAAATGCAAAATTCTACATTCAGCACATCATTAATCACAATACTGGCATTTACAGCCCCCCCAACAAATCAGTCAACAGTCCAAATATATAAGGCATTGTTTTCTATTTTACAATATCTTATAATCGTATCTGTGGGCTTCAAAAAAGGAATGAAAAACTATTCCTCTTTCCGCCGACCATAACAATTTTCTAAACCATTCCTACCGTTTTTATCGACATCAAAAATTGACTCGTAAAAAATATTTTCGAAATCCCTTAATTTTAAAAAGGCAACTCTGTAAGTTCAATAAATCTTTAAAAATAAAGTATAGATTTGAATTTATAAACCACTCCCTTATAATTATTCCATTATGTATAAATAGTAAAATGCAGTAATGAAGAATTATATTTTAAATCGATTGTTTTTTTTTTTTTACATACTGCAGTTAAAAAATAGGACATACTAATAGGTAACATACAGTTTTACCATTCATAACGACTTACATATTTTGCAAGAGAAATGATACTCATATTCTAGGGTTGAATAGTATTTTATACAAAACTTTTAATCTTTTCCAACAGTGGAATCTATATATATCCAAAAAGGAATAACTCATTTTCTGGAAGTGGAACACTATATCACGTGACTTATATTTGATATCTACCAATATTGTTTAACAAATTGCAGACAAACTGTTTAATAATTGCAAATTTTTGAATAATATTCAAATTCAGTGCAAATCTATATTTAATCTTTAACCTTGTATGTGCATTTTATGAGGAACTCTAAAATACACATTCAAGCTACCAATATAATTCATCGTCAATGTGATTGTATTTACTGTTAATGAAAACCTGCAGTGTAACTTTAGTAAGCAATGGTAAGAAATTCTACTACAACACTAATATCAATATTTCTTTTATACAACAACTCGGTAACAAGCCGTATGATGATCAAATCTCTAATTATTTCTAAAAAAAATTTAAAATACAAACAGTAACCCGTAAAAAACATTTACACTACCAAACCCGACTATTCATTAGATCAATTACCATTGTTAAAAATGGTCGTTTCGCAGCCTCAATCATTATGCTCAATACGGCGATAATTTTGTGCACCAATCATCTACAATTCTACAAACTACATACATATTATCTTATAATCACATATCACCCTTCATTGAAATCATTTTAAGTAGAAAATGAGATATTATAAGCAAATATATATTATTTTATAAATCAACTGCTGTAAATTTGAAATGAAAAGTATACATATTTATTTCTTAATCTACAACCTTAAAATACTAGCCTCAAAATTGATATGAAAATGGTCATGGAATCTCATAATTCAACATATGACAAAAATGTCAACAAAAAAAAAAACAACTTAAATGACATTAGACCAAAAAATAGGCCAATGAAGATTGAAAATCTTTGATCCTTATTTATATCATAAAAAAGTGAAAGTAAAATATCTAAAATATATTGGTGGATTTGAAAAAGGCAAGAGATAAAAAAATGGTCTCATCAGTCTATATATATATATATTATATTATACTTTGGTCTTATTACTGTTTTTAAAAAAATTTAGCCTAAGGACATAAATTAAAGTTTAAAAAAATCAGATTGTTGAATCGATATTTTGAATGGCTGGAGATCTTTTTGAAATACAGACACAGGTATGCTTATATCACTAATAGAATTTTGTTCATATATCTACTTAAGCCCGTACGTAAAAACGTCAAATAAACTATATCGGCATTATATAAATTATATGATTTTAAATCATTTTAACTCATTGGCGCCATAATCTCTGCCGTTGAATAGTACGCGTGTTACTCATTTCTAATTTAGACAGTGATGAGTAATAAAGGAATATTTGAAATAATTTAATTTGGCCATATTTAAGGGAGGAAACCTAAACGCTAAAAAATCGGCCTTCTAATGTAGTTTCCTCTCATAAATTGTCAGATCCGATAAAAAAGAACAAATATAACAGAATGCTAAATTTATCATAAATTTTGAAAGGAATTTAAAATCAACGTTTGTAAAGTTGATCAGAAAAACTATATTACGTATTATAATGGGTTCTGAAACAATTACTTAATTTGGCAAAGGAAATAAATATAACAAGATTAACGTTGCAAAAAACGTAGCCAAACATAATTTAGACACGATTTCATCATATCTTTTATTATTCTGAATGTTTATCATTCCTTCATTTTGGATGGTGTTAAGATTATTTTTAATATCCAGATTCATGTTAGTTCTTTTTCCATTGAAATAGTTGATTTTTTCGCTAATTGTCGAACCCAAAAGAGCTTCACTGTCGTTCCGTCTGACAGTTTCTTGATTGAGATTATTTTTTCCATTTAAAAATGGCACTATGTAATTGATTTTGTTGTACTCATTATTGTATAAATTAGAAGATGAATTAATTTTGTTATATGAACTAGCAATGGAATATTTATTTATTCGATGACAGGATTTATTGTTGTCTAGAGTAAGTTCGTTGTTATTCTGCAAATTAATATCGTCTAATTGATTTGCAACAAAAGCTTCTGAATGATAATCTAACAAAACATTTTCTTCTGAATCGTTTAAGAATGTATTAAAATTGCTAATGCAACGATCTTCGGCGTATCTACTTCGGTGAACATTTTTATTTTGTTCGTTCAAATTTTTATTATTTTGATTCGAGTATTTATGTTCACTGAAGCAGTTTTCATTGTCGTCTACGAAAGTGTTAGAATTTTGGGCGACATTTTCAAAATTAGAATCGAGGAATTCATTTTCAAATTCGTGTGATATTTTGATACTATCGGGAAATGAAGAAGCGTCATCGTCATATTCTTGCACAGAAATGATTCCATGATTGTCAGTGGCGTGTGCTACTGTTGTCCGATGTAGAAGGAGCGCAGTGACAGTCTTATAGATGGCGGCCATTCTCTCAAAGGTATCATCTGACGAATCTTGCTCTTGTGGCAATATATCTTGTGGCCGACAAACTGCTTCCTGCAACCACAACACGCCACTGTCAATCATGGATTCCATTTACAACTTTAAATATACTAGCCATTTACTTCTGAAAACCTAAACCATCCACAATATCACATTCAAATAGTATTTTCTCTCATTTCTAACATTAAACAATCACAGAAACAAGCAAAATAAATACAACAATCCAATCAAATATAAGTTATCAATAAAATGGCACACATATATATGTATACACATATCTCTTAAATGAATTAATGCGTGTAAACTAGCATTTAAAAAAATATTAATATGAATTTATAAATTTACCTCCTCGACACCTATTTTCCGACAAGCCTCCAAGAAGTTATCAACATTTCGCCTACATCTCGCCATAGTTAATTTAGGCTAAAAACAGAATAAATCGATTTAATTTACACGTTATTTATTTCATATATATGTAATGAATAATTTAAGAGCAGATAAGATACCTGTGTGGCTGAAGGGACGTGCACTGAGGCAACAGCACGTGGGCGTACATTATTGGCAAGGTGACACAACACCACACCATCTGCCAGTACCGGTGCCAGTTCATGAGGTAGAGTCATTTTTAATCGAGTTTCAATTATCTACAAAAATAATACAAACATAAATCAAAACAAATAATAAAATAACGCGGACTTGCGAAAGACCATAAAATATAATAACTAACATGTCTCAATTGTTCAATGAGTTCCAATTCTTCTTTAGCCCTGTCAAATTCTCTTTTCATTGTAAAACTATACTTTTCAGGAGGTATATCTTTGTTCCAGCTTATCTTTGTTTGATTTCCTGGCGTAGGGCCTGAATTTACATAGCCCACAGATGTTGTTAGCAGTTTAGGTGAACCGTTATTCAATAATTGATCAGAACCATTAGGGTCTGTTGGAGAGGTTTTATAATTTCTTCCAAGAGAATTAGATTTACTTGTTGGTACATGGTTATGTGACATGTAACTACTTGATCCTTTAATAGGTGATACTGGTTTTATGTATGCACCATCCTGTGAAGATATGGTATTGTATTTATTAACATCTGAAGATGAATGAGGTCGATGTGAAGTTTGATCGATTCCAGAATTGCCATTCAAAATGGGTGATAAAACATGATTGGTATTTGAAACAGGAATATTAGTAGTCGGTGAATAGTTTTTGTTAATACTTCTTGAAGGAACGACTTTTTGTACAGGCCTTTTGTTAGCAAGAGATTCATCTTGTTTAATTAAATTGTTGCTGATTGGAGTTGGAGTTTCGGGTTGAATGTTTGAGCTATTTATATGAGAGGTAGAATTAGGAGTGAGTCTCTTAGGAGTTGAATGTATGGAAGACATAGTATTTGTAGGAGAGTTTTGATTATTTAAGGTAGATAATGAAGGATTGGATGAAACAATGCTTTTATTGTGATATCCATTGGCAACTGGAGAATGAGGAGTTGAATACGATTGATTTATTGATGTGGGTGTTACGGAAGGAGGAGAAATTTGTTCCCCGCGAGGCCTGTACACATCTTGCTGTCTTTGTTGACGTAGAGCTTCCTTGTATTGTCTGGAAATAAAATTATTTCATAAGATAAATCAAGAGCACACAATTATATAACAAATCTTTCGAATGTAAAAATTATAGTATATCAAAAAAAGTAATGAGTATTGTTTGTATGCATGAAAATATTGTCACAATGTCAAAGCTAAAAGCAAAATGATCATAATCAACCGCTGACTATTAAAATAAGTGATTGTGTCTATATGAGTTCTACAAAATAACTTTTCTTGTATGAAATGACTTATGAATAAATGAATGGGGCATTTTAGTTAGATAAATAAAAGATAAAGAAAATCTTACTTATAAGTTTGAGGTGTTCCATTCAATTTAGACTTATCATCACCATTAGTAGTAACATTAGGGATATCAGGATAAACATAACTGTAAGAGAAATAAATATAAAATAAAAACTTATTAGAAAATAAATTTGAATTTAACTTTAAAGTAAAATATACATACGTTTGGGTTGGTGTTATTGGAGGCGTTTCAGCTGAAAGACTTTGAGCTCTTGATAAATGTGCCGGTCCAGGTGATATCGTTGAAGGTGTTGATGGAGTAGAACGACCACTACCTTGTCCACTCACAGTAAGATTATTAATTTCTTCAATAGCTAAAAATAAAATTAATATTGAATAATGCATTATTTCATGTGCTGATATTTAATTATAAAAGAATTATAAATACCTATTCCATCTGAAGACCAACGTTTTTCACCTCCATCGCTGGTACTATAACCACTGTCTACAGTATAACGAGTCTTGTGTCTTATTCCATCAACTAATATTCCACCGGGTAGTTGGGTGTGATTCAAGTATGTCATATGAGGATGGGTTTGTTTTGTAGATCTCCTGGTATCATCAGCTCTCTTTTGGATAGAATCTTTATTCGCTTGGTTTTCTAAATATTTAAATATGTGAATTCGGCCTCTGATGCACACCTGTAAATGAACGTTTTTTTATGTATGTAATTTTTTGTATTCAGGTATAAAATAAAAAACAGCATATTAAAAAGTAGTTTTACAGTGGCAGGTGGAAAAACTAAGGGATTGTGCTCCAAATTTAGCACTACTAGACTAGTCATTTCTCGTAATTCTATAGGCAGCGAAGATATACAATTACAGCTAATATTCAGCATTTCAAGTTTGAGACGTGTTATTTCTGGGAAAAATAAAGGAGTTCATTCGATTAAAAATATTAATAATATGAAAATTAAGAATAGATACATAAATAAATCTTACGTAGTGGTAGTAATCCTAGCTGGTTACTTTTTAAATTCAGTGATCTAAGATTCTCTAGCTCGCCAATAGTAATTGGTAGCTGAGATAATTGATTACCACTAGCATCTAATTCTGCCAAAGAAGACATTTTGCCAATCTCTTTTGGTAGTGAAGTCAATTTGTTGTTGGATAATAATAACACTTGAAGTGGAAGTAGACATAATTCACGAGGTACCTCTGACAGTTGATTTCGACTAAAACAGAAAGTAAACAAAAAAACATGAAACAAAATATTCTACAATCCATTTTTTATATGGAATATGTTTATTTAAAAACAACGGCTGTTTCGCGAATAGTCGTCATTTAAAATGTTTTGCTTTTATCTCCATACATAAAATGAAGTGTAATTTGCACAATCAAAAACTGAATATTATAATGTATTTTAGCATCTTGAGAACCACTGACTCTGAAGTTTTAGGGTTAATCTTTATACAGTTGCCAAGAAAACACTATGCGATGAATCAATAGCATGGGTTCGACAATTCGCCTATTGGTGGAAAAAGAGGGTAAACAATCAGTTGAAAGGGGCCCTGCCCCACTATAAAAGCATTTAACAAATATGGTGTCGTTTCTCCGATATTAAACCGAAAACTTGTATAAGGGTCGCTCTTTCAGCTTCCTTCTGAATAAGAAAATCGTGCTATGGGTTGGTATTACTGTAAAGCTAAATATATACGGATGATCAAAAACTATTATATATTTATTTGTTTAAGTTTTCAAATAACCCATTACGCTAAAATACATTTGTGCCTGGTCAGTTAAATTAAGAAGGGAGTCCTGGAAGGTTAATTATGCAATTCCATCATCATCCACTCACCATCCATGTACACTTAAATGAGAACTGGACGAATTTCGCGTGATGAATTAATGATACCTTGCTAAATGAGCTAGACGAGCGAAAATGTTTCCGAGGGTGTTTCAAACGCAAAATGAAGGGAGAACTCAAATAGGGGATTAGGACACGAATTTGGTCAGCTGGCAAAATACAAGAAGAGGATGAACTAACATATTCTTCGTCATTCACCCATTAAATATATTCAAATTTTCAAGATAGAGCTATATGTTAAAAATTAGTCATAGTTTTTAAATGTGAATCTTTATTTACATGTTTCACCACTTTAATGAAGTTTTTTATGTAATTGTATCTAATACATATGGTTACATTACTTGACGTAGACCGTTTCTGTGATCAGACGCCTCTTTCATGCCCCACGGGAAGAAAATCGTTCAACTAATGATTTAATTAACAACATGAATTTGTATTTAGATTTCACATAAATTACCATGATAACAGATGGTCGTTTACGATAAAAATTAACTTAAATGAGACAATTTTCTCATTTCATTAATTAAACTAAAACTAATCATTACAACAAGTGGCCATTCCAAATCCAATGTGATGTTTCGCTTAGAGTTAATTATTTCGCAATTTTAATAGGAATTATATATATCATTATATCAAAGTCGTTTATTTATAAACGAAAGTCAAAATTATTAAAAATTGCATTACAACATAAACATAATTTCGATGTGGATGATTTTAGAGATGATCTAACACATAATGAAAATAGCTGACATAGTCATTTAGCTGATAAAAATATACAAACCTAAGATCAAGGTAACTAAGCCACTGAAGAGACCCAATATTGTCAGGTACGCTCCTAATAGCGTTATGATACAAAAGCAATCGCTCGAGGAATAAAAATGTGGTCACTTCTTCTGGTACATCTCCAAATCGATTTTTCGAGAGATCTGCAACAAATAAAAAAAACCATAATAAATAAATTACTCATAATAATAAAATGTATCTATATTTCTCTGAAAACATTGACCACTTTCGGGAACAGTGAGTGGCCATATGTAAACGAGGATCTGCTAAGATCATGATCTCACAAAGATGCTCTCATACCATGAATGTGATTCGGTTAAAGATGTTGGATTTTCTAATAAGATTTGCTCATTCGTCACAAATCCCGCGAAAATCCAAATATTCTAAGGACAATAAAATACTTATTTTCCAAAATTATTTGAAAAATTTAAATATAAAATTTAGAAATTGATAGCACTCGGAATGATCCTGTATATAAAATCAGTTAATTTGCCAGGAGCTTCAGTGATGGTACAATGAATCGAACTCATTCATCTCAAAAAACAACTGGGCCCCATTCAAAACAAGATGATGCGAGAGTCCCGCCTTTGATCAATCATCTTGTTTTTAGAACATTACGACTATTAATTAGACCTTATGACAACGCCATTTTAATCGACCTTGACACATGTATATGCGGTGGTTACAAAAGCACAAAGCTAGTCGATCTTCTCTCGATGGAAATGAATACAACAGACATTGTGAAGTGCTTGATGTGTGCTATCGAATTTCTTCTCCCGGCCATTAGTTTCTCGACAACTTTCGGTAATGAGAGATGGCTTATTTCGTACTGAAAGTCGAGCGTAGTAAAGGGTTTCAGTAATGAACGTAAACAACGTCGGCAAGGGCGTTACGCCCGCGACGTCATTCTCTATTTCCGTTCTGACGCAGACGGCGTCTTTGTCCGACGGAAGAGTAATAAACGCAGACACACACAGGCGTTTTGCCGGCAAAAAAAAAAGAATTAGGTAATCGGCCAATGTATCTGCAGTCTGCCAAGAGTCGGAGAAAGCTTTGCAGATTCGATTAACCTTCGCACGTACGATGGCTGCAATCGTCTGGTGTTTCAAAAATAGGGTCCAATTTCGTCAATATGGTATGCGTTTACACGGTATGAAATGGTAAATGTTTCATTTCTAAGCTTTACTACTTCATTAGAACCTTTCTTTTGTGATAATGTTCATATTGCAATTTCTATTTTATCTTACGCCGGCCAGAAAATGCAAGTTTTCTATTATAGCTAGACAGAAGATAAAACGTTTCCACACATGTGAGCACCATTCAACTGCCAAATTTAATTAAATTGAGTCGACTCATAATAGCAATATTCTTCAGCAGTCAAATTAAGAACAAATAGAAAACCATTATAACAATCGTCTAAAACAGCGCTTCTTAAACTTATGTAGTCCGCGGACCCCCTCTTGGAGCAAAATTTCCTTCGCGGACCCCCTCTTGAGCAAATTTTTTCTCGCGGACCCCCTTTTGAACAATTTTTTTTTGTGAACCTTATCCCAACCATTGTGACTTAATTTTTCAAACAAACAAATATTTCCTGGCCAAAATAGAGCTTCTTATAATGTTTTCTGTAAATAATTTCACGAAAATATCTTGTTTAACTACAGATAAATGGTTTTTTTTATATCTTCGCGGACCCCTGTTTAAGAACCGCTGGTCTAAAAGAAGGATTTATATGATGATTAAAAAATCTGATCAGAATAAGAAATAATATCTGCAAATAAAAACAAAATCTTGTCGATTAGCGCAAACAAATTACACTTAAACCTTTTTTTGTGCGGTAGATGCGCTCCGCGGAAAATCGCACAAAAAAAGCTATGACTTATAAAGAAAAAGTGTAGATACGTTCCATGGGCTTAAAAAATCGCATAACTTAGAAACAGCTATATAAAATATATTCAAAATCGCATAAAAAAAAGATGTCACTATAGTCCCTAATTGAAAAAAAAATCACAAAATGGCGACTGTTTAAAAAAAATCAGTCAAGTCGATGCAAGATGCAATATAATTTACACAATCCCAAATTATAATATTTTTCCAAATTTCGGTTAGTCTTGGTTATTTATTTCCTATTTTATCCAAAATATCTCGATACGTACTCTTTGTGAAATAAAAAAAAATGCTTTAAAAATCCGCATAACTTCGAAATCGCACAAAAAAAGGTTTGAGTGTATGCTTGTCCTTTGGCGTTCGTTATAATCGAGTTCAATTGTAATCTGAATATATTTACCAATATATCATATATAATGCATTAAGATCGTGATCTGCAAAACCTCAGAATTGCAACGGCATCATTTTGGCTCCATTTTTATCTATTAAACCTAATAATCAGTATATGTTTATGCTTTATGGGTTATTGGCTATTGCAAAAACGTGGATGACAAAACATGCCTAAATAATAAAAAAATATCTACAGTGGGTAATTTGACGGGAAAGTTTCGTAAAACAAAAACGATCACAGGGGTTAATGCACGTCTGGTTCAAAGGGGGAGGAGGGTTGGTGCGACATGGGTGCGGCGAAAGAATAAACGCACTTTCTTTGCACCAAAAAGCACACGGAAAATGCATTAAAAATGTAAAATGAGCTGAATACCACAATGCTACTTGAATACAAAACGAAATCGAGACTTATTTATTAAAAAAATACATACAAATCAAATATATTTTCAATATTTTTTTAGTAGTGACTTTTCGCAATCCTTTTTATAAGGACCATTACCAATTATTTTGATATGTTCAAATGTAGTCTATTGAGTATGTAGTCAGCCAACCACACCTCCTGTAGATTTGAACCCAAGATGATTGAGTTACTAGTCTAACCGCTTAATCGCGGAACTACCTACAAGTACAAATATGTATAATAATATGCATAATACATACTTCTTATTATTTATTATAAGTATTATTATTTATTCGAAATATCGGAAAAGAGGTGTAATTCGAATTTTTAATTTAACTCTCAAACTCTACTATATGCCCTCATAATAAATATAAAGCAAAACCGATGTATGAAATTGATTTATATTTAGCTTTTTCTAAGGATATATACATGATCTATAAATTAGTAGCAATATTGTAACTATTTTTAAATGATATTTGAATAATTGTTGTAAATCAGTCACTCATAGTTGACCAACTTAATCAACCGTCCCAGATTTTTTCAAAAGTAAAAGCAGAAAATCAGTTTGACTTCTCAAATCTACAAGCACAATGAATATGTATTACAAAGTCAGGATTTTAACCCAAGCATTTACAATCCAGGAACTAGCTTACTATACAAACACTTGGTCATAATTCGTTTTAGAGTATATAAATAGATGCATCAGAGAATGGTTTGCCAGGACGTAATAAAGAAGACACGTAATACAACTGATTAAACTCCGTAATATATTTATGCAACATTGGTGTAACATGTTACTAATAGTATGTTCAACACAGAGCTAAGAATAAAAATGCGGAAAGAAAACAGGCATAATGTGTTTTTAACAAGGTGAGGGGAGACTGAAAAGATTACGACTGAAAAATGTAGAAAAAAGCACTTAAGCCGAAATGACATGCACGTACACCGGTGTACACAGGAACAACATTAATCCTGCACGCTATTCAATCTTAATTGGAGCCATCAGACGGGAGAGACTATTATGAAATCATAAAGCCCCCTCAGGAGCGAGCGAAAACTTTTAGTCTCGTTCATCCCCGAAACAAAATTTTCAATTTGATTTAAAACCCCACAGTGGCATGGAACTATCTTTCAAAAGAACACATTCGAAACAAAATTACGAAGAATCACAAAAGAGCATGCCGGTGAACTTTTCGTACGGGAGGGTCATTGAATTCTGGAAAAAGAAATGAAAAATGAGGAATGATAAAATCACCCCTTAATAAGGAAAACGCGTTCTGTTTGAAATTAAGCACCACCTAAAGCCACGGATTACAAGCAATGCTAGCAATTAATCTTTCACACATACACCACTTCGGATGAAATTAAAAACGACGCGCATTCAAACTACAAGAAAACCACACGGATATCTTTGAGATACTCTTGCCAAACAAAATGTTTTCGTATTACAAAGAGGCATATACACACGGTCAATCTTAATTTATCGAGGGAATTGGTGTGTTTATAGTAGAGACTGAATATAAGGCACGTAGCTTTACTAAGTTAATACTATTTATGGGCAGTTGGTCGAACATTCATGTCGATAAATTGTGTCCATACTGCTGAAATTGGACGAAGATGACAAAAGCAAAATTAAAAATGAATGGAATTTATCGTTCCATCTCATGCCCGTTAGGGGGCGTAAACATGGCAACCCACGCGCTATTAATTTACAATATCATTTCGATGAAATGGATGATTTAAGGGTTTATAATTGCGTTTATTAGTGTTTTCGGCGAATCCTTCAATTATAAAGCAATAAAAAATAGCCCAAACACCGCCAACGTATGTGGTCTGGCGACAGTACTGAATTAGAGTCTACGCGTGGTACATCTTCAAATCTCGCAATGGGTATTCGCATTATTTTTTTACATCAAAGTATGTTGTTCATTCTGAGTTCTTGGCGTGAGAAAATGTGCCATTTCAATGTCTGAAAGCTTTGAATATCCTATGATTCATAAGACGGTACTCCTCGGAATTCATTCGGTAAATGAGAAAACAATATATTTCATATTCGACTATATCAAATTTAACATCGCAGCAATTCAGAATTTGTAATTAAATTTAAGTTCAGTGCCGTAATAGTCGGCATAGAAATATCATTCATTTGAATGCATTGAACGCCTGGGGGGGTAAATGATGCTTATTGAGACCCCCAGGGAGATTCACTCAACTGTGAAGGCGATTTAGCATTATAAGAATTGTTAATATTTGGATTTCAAAAAATATATGTATTTTGAATGCAGTGTAATAATTTAAAGAATCACCGTTTCTAAGGGACATTTCTACCTTATTGGGCCTAAAAGAAATCGGTTTTTTAACATTTTTTTATGCGAAAAGTATTAAATTAGAATGTTGATATATAGCAATATTGACTAGGAAATCTTTATTGAACATAAGTTTTTATTTTTATTTGACAGAGTATAGTAGTAGGAATGGGGGGAGCCACGTATGTCGATAGACGAGCAATGACATTCTTCACCATGGAAGTCCCAAGTCCTGGACAAGGAATTTGAAGCAAAAAATTAAACACTTTTGAATATTTTTGGATCATTGTAGTCTATTCGATGAAGACGTTTATTATACATGTGCTTGCCAAATTTCATAAAGAAAGCTCATCTAGAGCGTGTGGGAGCACTTCCATGAGCTTGGAAAAAGTAGTTTCGAGAAAAAAGCGCAGCTTCTCCTCGTCTCTTTTTGAGCCAACAAGGTAGAAACGTTCCTTAATTCACGAGATTGACGGCTGATTTTCTCTACCCTATTGAAGCTGAAATGCAGACACGCAAGAAAGAACAAGAAAGTATACTGATAGCCTTGGCCACGAGAAGATGCAATCTTCCGGCCGGATCCTCAGCAGTCTCGCAGCTGGAAAGTCTCTCTCCGCAGAAAATAAACACATTGACCAAAAACGCCGATTTTTCATCACCACTTAGCCATTTTCTTCTTCTTCTTTAAACCCATCGTAATTCAATAACAAATGGAATCGCATGAGGCCATCCATCTAAGAATGTTCGCGTGGAGCGAGGCAAAGATGCATTTTTCAAATCCATATCAATCATTTTCCAAATTCAATCCATTTGTCTCTCTGGTGGGAACGCTCCGCGCTTTAACACATTACCATTGTGTCTCAGTTCCGTACATTACGCATTTGATAAAAGTACGAGATTAGCACAATTGGTGTATGTCAACATTTCAATTTAGATCCCTACAATAACGTTTATCATTAATCTATGTGCGTATATACACGTTTGTTATCTCAAAGAACAATAAAAATGCTTTAATGACTTACCACGTGCGTTACCATTTAAAATTCATAAATACTGCAACTGTTGACGCAACAAAAAACAATTAATGAACCATAACGATAACATTGAACATTGTCGGGTTAAGCGAGCCAAAGTGCGTTCGACAAATTTGAATCATTCCTAATAATAGTAACAACCATGAATATGCGAGATATAAACGAGCGCTAAGGGTTATCGTAGAACAGCCTGCATGTGCTGTCACAGAATTACGGAAAAAAATGTTTATGTACCAGCGGTCTCCAGTGTTTGCTCAAGTTCTTATAAACTTGCGCAAGATTACCATCGTGCATAAACTGGAACTCATGACTCACCGCTCCTATGATTTACGACGGATTCCGTCTTATGAAATGGGAGAGAGATGCCATAGTAGCAGCAGCAGCGTTCGTGAGGTGAGATGAAGGCCCTCGGGCAGTCGAGGTCTTTCTCAACACTGTTGAATGGTGGTAACGACGGCCGATGGATCAATTCCGGTACCGTTAGCGCCCACACAAGGACGTTCGTTCCGATGGTTTCGTAATTTATTATGAATACGGATGTGGCCAATTAATATTCCGAACGATTTTCGCGTTTCCGATTGGGGCTCAATCGTGATGAGAGATAATGGTAGAGCGAATTTGCGACATGCATAGTCACAACCATGGCGAATCTATCATTACAACGTCAAACGTTGCGTTGCTTTGGACCACGCTGGGTCTTCTGCATACATGTAAATACAGTCATGGACATACTGCACTATTGATATAGCTCTACTTTATATCCACATTTACGCAATAAAAAATAACATAATGCATGTCAGGAGCACCTGTCGACCTACTGTATTGCATAATGCTATTGTATCAATTACACTCATTGCTTTATATTCTGTTTACTCACGCTTCTCATATTAATTAAACCCTTTAAATACTTCAACCATGTTTAGTATTAGCATTTACGCACCTGTATACAATTACGCATCGAAGCCAGAAGATACATAAAACTCATTGTCACATCGTGATAGTTAATTGACTATTTAGTCTAGGATGTCAACTATATAGTGCCCTAACAAAATTGTCAATTAAATAATTGCTTTATTATGATTGGGTTGAACGTTTAAAAACATACCGAAGGTAGATAACATATCAGAACAAATATAAATTAGAATATTACTTCCACATTCCAAAAATGACAAACGATATTGCTTTTAAACAAACATCAAGTCTAAGAAAAACAGGTACGTTTAATATATGGATTAAATTTAACTCCTTCTAATAAATGATTATTATGCGTACTAAATCCACAATCTTTACAATGAATGCACCTTAATAATAAAGGATGTCATTATCTCTACTTAGACTGAGCTGAAATCTTCGTGCTCTGAAATAACTTCTAATATTTGCTCATAATTAAGATATTCGTCAGCCGTTTGTTCAATTATGCAATAAGTTCTATAGATCGCTTTCAAAGGCTTCTCGGAGCTAATTGCATGATATGAAGTAATAATATTAAAATGCAATTTGGTCGCAGAGTTGAAACGCTGCTTGATATATATATGTATATATATTCATGAGCTTTGGTATTTAAAAATTTCATTCATTCCTTCCTCCGTCGCTAATTATACATAACGACACGCACAAATTTGGATTCAAATGAAACGCCAAATGAATAATACAAATCAAAAATGAAATTCAATAAATCACTTTGGAAATAAGTCATTCATGCTGATGCCTCATCGATTCTTCAAATTTTATACAATTGCTTCGTCGAATAATATGTCACAGCCAATTGGCTTTAACAATCACTTTTTATCGTCCGAGCTACTGTCATATCCTAGAAGTGATTTATAAACTCCTTCTGAGTGGATTTTATTTTTTTTACAATTATTTCTACATGCACTATATATTTCTATATCAAAACCCAAAAGCGTCCAGTTCTGTCCCATAGCGTGTCCTGTATTAGTCTTATTTTTTTTACTACATACTTGTTGCTCCAAATCATTGGTTGACTTCTCCTTCAACCAAACACATTTGTTTTATTTGTTTACAAATTACTGGAACGTGAAAATCTCCTCATCCGAAAAGACAATGTTTGCATGCAAGTGCTTCACAGTGTCTGCTCTTTAAAACCGTACAATTCTGCCTGCCCGCAAAATCTTTTGTAGATCTTTACGGCTTTACTTTATTTTTGTGTATGTTAAAATGTTTGAACTCACGAAAAACATTCGGTTAAAACTTTTCAGCCAAATATAAGACAATTGCAAACTATGTTATACATTGATGTTGAACTTAAATTTTCTGGAATTCCATTAACTTTATACGTGATATTTAACACTCTCGTCGCCCAACATGAATCAGTGTTGTTTCTCACGGGGCCCAAATTCGATAGTCGGAGCATAAAGAGAAGGAATAGCGATGCGATATTATAATGCATGGGATAAACACGGAAGACATGATCTCTCAGGTGTTCTTCTATATTAGATCGATAAGCTTGACTCTGTCATTAGTCAAATTAACAAAAAATGAAGATAAGCAATTGTCATCTGGAAGACATTATAGAAAGATGTTCGTATAGTTAACATTTGCAAGTCGTTATAAAAATACGTAACAATGAGACGCTGGATTCGCTTTTCGGAGACTCGGACTTCGCATATCTGGTGGACGCAGCGACGAACGAGTTAAATAAATAAATACTGTCGATAGCACAAGATATTCGGTCATTTCTTCGAGTTAACATAAACAATACACTTGAAATCGATTAATTGTATCAATCACACGTCATTAATAGTCGATGAATTTGGGTTAACGATCTATACAATCATGCGAGGAACTATCCGTCTCAGTCTCCCGAACTGCGCTAAGTTCTCTTTGTCTCTGTCCACCTCGGAGCTTCAATGCACAAGAGTGCTCTTTCTGAATAGTGAAGGTCAAAACGGATATTTCCGTAAGTACTCACAAAAAGGTTAATTATCAAATTTTCATCAAACGTATACCGAACCGAAATAAACCAATATTTCCGAACCAGATCAGTTACGGGTTTCGTTCCATCAAAGATAACGGTATATTTCGATTTTCGATTCGAAACACTATTTTCGATTTCAATAACACGAAAAAGGTCGCGTCTTCATAACAATGCGTAAAACAAGGATTGACTGCTTTTACAAAATCAGTATTATTTCAATTCCAACTATGTATACTATTCGAGCGTTGTCCTCTCATCTCAAGTTCAATGCTATTTATAATGAACCACAAAAACAAGTGTCTCATCATTGACGATAAGTGCTATCTTCAATAAGCTCTTTTACGTTCAGTTTCATAGGCGTTGAGCATTTTATCGAGAGCTCTTCGACTGAACCAACCTGCACATGTTTTACAAGTGGAGTCGATATTGAAATACTCCTCGATTGAGAGCACTCGAAAGAGTTTCCGAATACGCAGGACTAATTGCAATTCACTGCATACGAATTATTCGCGCGCCGCCGATTTAGAAGAATTGGAATTCTGATATCCGGCTCTGGTGTCAACCGTAGTCATGGAAGTATCATGACAAATGGCAGCCTCGTATCTGCACAACTTCCTATGACATGTCGATGAATCATGCACAATAATAACACTGTGTAGTCCATCAGTTGAATACTAAAATTAAAGTTTGAGCAACACGTGCTAAAAAACGACGTAAATGCAGCACGTGTTTTTGAACTTAGAATAAGAAGCTGACGTATCAGTAGAGAAGCGAATTACATGTATCGAACTAGTTGCTATTTTTAATGGCCACTCATTATTTGATGCGTTTACAGACAAATTTGGAATTGTAAATTAAATCCATTAAAACGATAAAGCTTCTGGTGGGTCTTAATTATACAGATTGCGCGCATTTATTGACGAAAAAAAGGTTATTGGTCCCATCCGACACGACTACTCTATTCAAATTTAATCTAAACGCTGTTTATTTCCTCGACCGATTGCAGATGGAACGAGTTTCTTGCGAGTATTTCAGCAAAAATCACGTAGGCGACCTGAGAGAGTGCCTGATTATTAATGAAATGTCATAAACACATTTTATTCATGAGCATCCAACGGAATGAATTTCTCTCCAACAACGGATGCATTAAAAATGCATCAAAATTCAGTCTCGAGGCCTACAGGGCAATGGGCTAATATATACCCATCTACAGAATATTACGAATTCGACATAATCAAAAATGCAAAATGACATTCCAAAATTGTCTGTTACATGCGTAAAAACATAATTGAATGCTTCGTTCGCATGACGACATGCAAAAAGTTTCCCCTAATCCATTTAACAGCTTGACTTTTAAGCATTATTAGCCTTAATCTGACGTAAGTTATGAAGCCAACGATGGATTAAGCTATGGCATTAAGAAAATTGTGAATAATCAAAAATATCATGTGGATGAATTTATTTCATCATCATAATTGATTGTTTAGTGGTAATTTTATTTGATTTGAGCGGTTTTATTCCGCAACTTTAATAATGCGCCATTCATTTTCGACCACAAATTATTATAAAACATCGACTTTAATGACGATAATAAAATGATTTGTTCAACGAAGTCATACTTAAAACTAGATAAAATATAATTCACGAACATCCAGTTAGCAAAGATCATAAAAAATGAATGTTAAATGTTTTCGACGATTAGTACAAATACATGTTAGATGTCATGGTTGAAATTACTTCTCAAATATAATAGCTACTGAAGAGGTGCTGATCCTACAATAGCCTGCTGGTGACACATGATGATTTTGTATAGAAACTTGCTGGTTTTGAAGAAGCAAGAAGTTAGTGTTTAGCGTTTGCTCCCCTTTTTTGCTCTATTGTCATTTATTTTCCCTCCAAAAAAAATATTTGAAAAGGAAGCAATACGGCAAATTTGAAGGGTGCGAAATCACGTCTAAATCCACGTTATTATTTCATTTTTAAACTTTTAATTGTTATTTGCCATTCGGGTATGATCATTATTTCCTGATAAATCTATAATATTTTATTTTTAAAAATATATTATAAGATATTTGTAAATGTTCTTTAGTATATTAATATTTCAGCATTTTTTTTGTATAGTCCAGCTACACGTAATCCACTGCAGGATCTCATCAATATCCATTAACCTTTTGAGGAGTGAACAAATTTAAAATCGATGAAGTCTTCGATGCCATAATCACTTTAAACCGATTACTCTCTATCAGCTCCTATCAGCGTAAGACAATCTTCAATTCGAGAGAGAGTCAATTGTAAATAAACACTGTTGATAGCATACAAGACCACGTAATTTTTTTTACATAAACAATACACAAGAAATCAATTCATTTGCTCTATTGCTTTACAAGGAAATGATCATTGAACAAAGACTCGTCACGAACAGGAAGTAATTAAATAAATAAATACTGTCGATAGCACAAAATATTCAGTAATTTCTTTGTGTAAACAAATAACACATTTGAAATCGAAATCATTATTAGTCGATAAATTTGGGTTAACGATCTATACAATCGTGCGATTAATGTGGGGAAGCTCTCCGTTTCTGTCTCCCGAACTGCCCTACATTCTCTCTCTGTCTGTCTCCGAGCTCAATGTACAAAAATGCTCTTTCGAATAAGCGGAGGGGAGCGTCCCAGGCCCTGGGATAGTACTCCTTTAAGGATTAACTGATTTTAGGAACACTGGAATTCGCTCGCAAATAGGCGACCATACTACCATACAGGTTAATGTTCCGCTTAATTTAGTAATCCGAAATGCCTGCTAAATAACCCATATAGGCTATATTTCTTCGGGAACAGTATGATTTCATATTTAAATTAAAAATACAATTGAGAAAATTTGTTATCAAACAACTAGCCTACAGGAGTGTAGAAAACAAGAACCTCGTGATCATGATTCACATATTTATTTAATGAAGTTTGTAATTTTAATCAGAGAATAGAGAGCCGATTTAAAATAAGTTTTGCAACGTTCTATTTATTAATAGCTTGTGATCCATAAGTCGGGAACCCGTACTGTATCCGATCATTAAAAGCTTAATTTAAAATGGCCAGCTCTAGAAATTAAACCAATAGACATCATCCTAATCGAGATAATCTCCATTACATACTTATAAATCTGAATAATGAGGACCTTTCTAAGAAATAATTGAAGATAATGCATCTCAAAGGAAGCTATTATTGAATATTCTTCAAAGAAATACGAGTTATCAAGGGCAAATATATAAACGTTCCCAGACATAATTTACAATTTCTGAACAATTTAAGATGCAAAAATGCGTCCAAAAAATATATAGGGGCGACCAAAACAAGAATACCGAATAATACAACGCACGTCCATGCGGGAAAATACAAAACTAATCCCACAACCAGAAATGCACGGTCGAACGCATATCCTTTTAGCGATCGTAAACCTATTGAACACAGGGAACTAAACGTGATTGGAAAATTTATAGCCTTAAAGGACTATGTAGACGTACATCAAACACAATTAGTCAGCGGCCATTTATTTCATTATTAGCTCCACCGACCTCGTTTGCCTTTTAATCGATCAGTCCCCTCAGACGAACCACCTATCAAATTGCCAATACACGTTTCCGAAAACAAGTGTCCATAAATTCGACAGCACAATTACAATGGGCATATTTGATTTAGGCAAACACTGGACGAGTATAATATCCAAGACTACAGACATAAAATCAATATTGTACATCCACTTATGCTGGGTATACATTAATGCATGATATAAACAATGCAAAAAGTCCATGCACGATATTCCCGGGATGGTTTCTGAGAAAACTTTTGCGGTTATTCCATTTTTACAACATTTTCCGCAACTGCAATATAATCCTGTTGATAGGTGGAATAATTACAGTCCATCATCAGGAATTTATAAGTAGCTGAAACGCAAGCAAAGATAGTGCTAGAAAAGCGCTCGTAGACTTCAACAGATTTATGTGAAAGTCGTCAAAATAATCCATAGACTTTAATGGCGAGACTCTAATAAAAACACAAGTGCATCTAAGTACACATAAAACTTGAGCTTTGAGAGAGACGATAAAAATACTCTCGGCGTATAAAAATATCCGCTAGTTGTCAAACTATGTTGACTTTGATTTATCATGACGAGGAAATCCACTAGAGGTCGAGAGTTTCATCAGATGCGAAGAGTGCCAGATGCATCGATTTTTATTCGATGAATACATTTTTATGACTTATCTTAAATTTTAGTGCAGCTTTTAAATACATGAGATTAAAACCATCAATATCAAGCGCATTTTTAACCCTCTGTGGTCCAGTGTCCACACGTATTTTTTTATTGGCAGGTCCAGTGTCCATAACGTGTGGACATTTCTTTACAGATACTTTTAAAAATATTCTGTGACGATTTTAGAATTTTTTTAAACCAGAAGTTCTAGAAGGCTACTATTGCTTTACTACTAATTAATAGACCATTTAATTGTTTTCTGGAATGTGAAAAGAAAAAATTGCAATGGGGTATTTTTGTCCGCTGCAGGTATAAAATCACAATTTCAAACAATAGTCTTAAATATAATAAATATAATAGTCGCAAAACCACATCAAAATGTTTATTTTATTTTACGTTTTACATTTTAAAGAAATGTAACGATGCTTAGTGCAAAGCACACATCGTCCTCGCAATTGGCGAGAATTACATTTAAAAAAATATGGGAGAAGTCTACACATCCGATCAACTGGCAAAACGTCATATTATTTTATGTGTAAGTCATTGAAATGGTGGAGGAAACTTTTTTTTGAGGCTAGAAACCTCAATTGTGAATGCATACATTATATGAGAGAGAAAATATGGACGAAAGCCTGAGAATCATATAAAATTTCGCCAAATGTTGATGCAAATCATCGGAAATTTTTGTGCAGCCAAAAAAACAGATACCGGGCGTAGATGGACGACCAATGATGAGGAAAGATTGAATAGAAATCCCCATTACATATATATGATTCTACAAACTACAAAGATTGTATAGTGTATTCGCATCGTAATATTCCAGGAAAAATAAGACGGACATCTTTATATTGCGATACATGCGAGAAAAAGCCCGATCTCCACCCTGGAGATTGTTTAAAAAAAATGCCAAACTTACGTAATTTTAGGAATCAATTTTTGTAAATTAGTATTAAATATATCAATAGACATCATTCGTACTAATTTCAAAATAATTTTTGAATCTTGTTGTTTACAATACTATTTTTGACGATTATATCAACGATCACCATTAGATAATGACTATCCTTCCAAATAAATCGAAGAAGTCCAAATATCATATTTACTATGCCAAATCGTAGCCCGGCTCTTGATGACATTACGCTTGACCATCCCATACATATGCGAACAACTGCGAATGACATGACATTTATTGAACCGTTATTCACGTGATATAACAAACAGGCAGCTATAACTTGCATCGGCAAAACTTTATTAAAATAAATTGGCAGCCAATTTCATAAAATCATGGACGGCATTCGATCGTAAATATGTTTTCTAACGTGATCAAAAGATGACTTCATGTTAAAGTAAACACACATAGATACTAGTTTGAGATTATTCACGGAAAACATATGGCAATAGAATTATCTATCGATTTTTACTGCATGAACAGTGGGTGGTGATTGGACTTTTATAACCACCAAATCTAAAAGAAAGTTAACAAACATAAACAAAAAACGAAAAAACACTACTGTTAGGGATCATGCAACAAGCTGGTGATAATGTTCTGATGATGTGCCTGACTGGATCTATCAGCAGAATAGCTTTAACAGTGGACTGTCGACGTTTTTCGAGGTGACGATAAAAGTCAAAACAGGTGTATTCTCTTTTCCATTATAATTGCTATATGCTGAAAGATCTTGTGTACACTGCGATGATAAGACTGATAGTAGTTCCGTGATGAGTTTCACTCAATACACGGTCAAGAAAAAACAATATTTTTTTAATAAATAATTCAATTGAAATATTTCTGGTTAAATAAGTCAACAGCCTGCCCAAAATTATAACGAATATTATAACTCAAAAATATCAAAAAAATCGTGAAAATTATTATAAGCACATTCGTTTCACGCGATTTTTGCAACCTACGTCCCTATACTATATCAACGTTAAGCCTCGATTTACGCGGATTTTTATACGAAGCGCATCAAAATCGGATTTTTTTCATGTTTTTCTGATGTTAAATAGCATTTTTCACATTAGACGTCCGATGGACAAACGAGCACTTCGTTTGGAAGTAAACATAAAAATGTCGAATCATGTTTTCCATTCCTCACGCCTTTTTCTAAAAACGGAATACATATTTTGCTGTCTCGAAACGGCTGGCTAGGGTGAAAAAACGGGACGATTCCTTTCAAAGCGTATGATCACTTTATCCATGAGTATAACACAGACTTTGAACATTCATGGATTTGACAAAATATTTACTATCTCCATTGAATAAAAGACCTCACTTTGGCTAAGCTGCCGATGCGTTTGAGTCTACAGCATTTGAATATGAGCAATTGAAAGACATACATTATAGCATGTGGAATGTCGGACCTTTTTTGGGGTTGTGTGTGTGTGCCCACCTACGTATGCAAGCGTCCACGATGAGGAAAATTACACCAACTGTTGTGGAAATGAGGCGTGATCTTCAAACAAAAGAATTGCTTAGATATACAGAAACAACTCAGATAATCGTATTGCGCATGCAGCAATTTCGAAGAGCCTCCCAAAAGACTTCGGTTGTTAAACTCTTCGCCGTGGTGCATTTGAGGGCCAGTTGACGTTTTCTTCACATCACGCTTGCGACTTGGACGTAACGCACGATAGCGTGTTGTTGCTTCACGTCCCGTAACGGCTAAACGTTTAACGCTCTCTCGATGAACCCGATGAATTCGACGCAGATATCGCCAACCATGTACACACTTTCCTTGTTAAATGTGAAAGGCAATGAGAAGCACCAAACAATGACTTCCTGAAAAATATCCTATGGAGATCGCCTACCTCCGGGAACATATATAGCACCTTAGCCTTTTACAATCCAAAGGTTTATAATAAATATGCCACGTCAATTCCAAGTCATTTTCAGTAACTTTGACAATAGTTTTAATAGTAAAAAAATAAATAAAACAAGATATGAAGAAAATAATGGATTTATTATATGTGCTATTAATTAATGTTTATTTTTTCAAAAACGAGTTCCTAAAATCAGTTAATCCCTAAAGGAGTACTATCTCAGGGCCTGGGACGCCCCCCTCCACTTATTCGAAAGAGCACTTTTGTGCATTGAGCTCGGAGATAGACAGAGACAGAGAGAGAATGTAGGGCAGTTCAGGAGACAGAGACGGAAAGCTTCACTGTATACATAGCACGATGGTATAGATCGTTAACCCAAATTTATCGACTAATAATGATTTCAACTGTGTTATTTGTTTATGCAAAGAAAATTACGTCAACAAAATTTTCACCAGGAATAAAATACTTCATAAAATTATCGTTGATGATGTAAAAAAAGGACTATTTTTTGTGTAAGTCCTCAAATCCTAACTAGGATGTGGTATGGTTTCCTTGGTAAAAAAAAATCCTTGACCAAATATTTGCAGCATAAAAATTAGATCCTTACGTATTTTTTTTTGAATAATGTTTCAGTAGAAAAAGAAAAAAAAAATCGAGAAATGGAAATATAGTTGTTTGTTATTCTTGGGGATTTTTTGATGTGTAACTAATGAATAATTAGCACTTTCACTCTTTTTCGATTTAGATGTGATGGCAAATGACCTACCTTACTAATATATATATACGCAACATTCTCAATGTCCTAGCCGCCCTTTATATGATATTATCAGTAGATTAATTTCCCGCCAACAACATGCATAATCTAAAAAGCTTTAATGCGGAAGCGGAACGCAACGTCGATTTTCGTCAAAGAAAAAAATCCACTTCAATGCAGACCTAGTGCATATCAAAAGAGGAAATGTAGGTCAATAGGCAGCTCGAAGCGCATAATGCATGCGCTATATTTCAGCGCTTAAAAATGCATCATCCTATCGCCATAAGCTGCGGCAATAGTGCAGTTGCATAAGAGCGGCTGCAGAAATTTGCGCCGTCATTAATACCACCCCGTAGGAGATCATTAAAAGGAAGCAGCCTCATTGCGGTAGACAATGAAAAAGGTTTGCGACACGTGATTTAAGCACTCCCAAGTGATGATCTAATGGCGCCTTGAATCTGTCAACGGTAATATAAGAGTCGCATCACAGTCATGGCGTTTGTCATCGTTGAGACTAAGAGTCTTTCTTACTAAAAAAAAAAGGATCGATTGGACGAAATTAGTCGAGTAAGTTGACTGCTGATTGAATTTAATACTTCCACGTGCACCAAAGGACAATATACGTCTATATTTTTTGTGTGAATTGCGGGTGGTTTTGTCGCCTGTTTTTCCGTAGGAACAGTTAATTAATTAAATGATCGTTTATATATAATGATAATTTCACTATTCAATCATAGATTCTCTCCTCTTCTAGCTTTCCAAATAATCCTATCCTTAGCACGTATGAAAGGCAACAAGAAACCACCAGATTAAAAACCTTCCCCTAGTAAGATCTCCTATAGAGATCGCCTACGTCCGATATCGGATATGGCACATCAAGAAGAAGATAGATCATTTGGTTGTTAGATAGATCATTTGATAGTTTGGAAGATAGATCAAGTACAAGCGACTAATTAACTAATTTTCAAAAATGAATGAAATCAAAAACCTTAGCATCGACGCGTCATTGTTTAACAAATCCACGACAGAACGTCATGCACACGTCCAAATCTTCATTACTGAGATTTTAGGTAGATGTTAGTAACACGCGAAGGTAAGGAGCAGACTCGATATTGGCAAGTCAGTTGTTTCGGCTCGCTCATGTTTTAACTAGGTCAAGCAATTCGCGAAAAATATTGCCATATTAAAATCGTTTTTAAAAATGAAAAACATGTTCGCATGCATTGGTTGGATAACACGACCTAATAGACTACACAGACTTTACGTATATACAAATTTATTAAAACCATAATTTTTTAATCAATAGTCTTCCAACAACATAAAAAATAATGTACATATTTATTTATATGCATAAAATCTATATATTATTATATACAAACTGTGCGATGATAACTTCGCTGTATTTGACCCGACATGCATGCAATTAATTTACAAACGCAACGATAGGGGAAGTATGTAATCGCAATCGTAATTATAATGGGACCCACACCTCAATTGTAAAAACATCCATCCAATCTGGTAAATTGATCAAATACAACACTAGGTTCTGGCTCGGATCTGTTCAACGTCGGATGACGCTTTTACTTCCTCGACTGTGCGGATGCAGCGGCGGCATTCTTTCTTTGATTTCTACATTTCCCTCCCAATGATGCTGTACTTCGATCGCCGATCGATTTACAAGCGCGCTTTCATGTCGCCGCCCAATTTCTGTCACTAAAAGAGAAGTATCCACAATGCGGCGGCAAAAATTAAATATCCGTCACGCTCGTTTGCTACAGCATCCGAGTGGAAAAAGAATTCCGTACAAATCCGAGCAGATCTGTTGTTGGGCACGTCCGGCTGAAAATGTGAGCAGCATCCCGTTGCATTAGTTTACGATGTAGCAGCAACACTCGTTCGAATTATATATTCTGCGCGTTCATGACCGCAGACGCATCGCCGGATGACGAGCGAGGGCGGTGTCGGTTGTCGAGTTCGATTCTCGATGTGTATTTTTTAGTTGGTCAGGAAAAGTCTTCCGTGCGTCATGCAAGTGAAAATACAAAAAAAAAAAAACAAGTGGAACATGGCCAAATAATTAGAGAAGAATCTGCTTCGAAACGGACGGGATTCGTACAAATCGCCTAGCAGGTAGAACGGCAAGATCGGTGAGCCAATTTAAAGTGAAAGGCGCAAACTTCCCGGAGGCGTTCGAACAACCAACAGCTGGTAAAGATTAAATAATGTCGTCTTTCGTGTGTATCGATTAACCATTTGATGAAAACTGCAGCGCCAGCGATTACTTGTCCCTTGTATTGAAAACTATATACAAATTGAGATGAACGTTGTATGGATTCATAAAATGAAATAATGTTGCGATCAAATGCTTCATTAAGTTGCAGTCTAGAAATTAATTATTTGAAGATGAATCACACATTGGACGTCCCAAAAAAATTGAAGACGAAGAACCCGAGGTCATGATAAATGTAGAGCCTCGATTGTCCCTCATATGAACGTAACAAACGAACTCGAAAGAACAGATTGAATATTGACAAACTAAATGTTTTAACGCACTCGTCGAATATCGATGCGATATTATTACGCATGGGATTAGTCAAATTAACAAAAACAGAGAAAAGGTAAGCAAGTGCGAATAGACAAGGGTAGGAATGCAAGTTTCGAGGTCGATCTCGAAAGATATTTTGACAGTTTTCGTGAAAGATATTCGTAAATTTAACATTTGTAAATCGTTATAGAAATACGTAACAGTGAGACGCTGAATTCGCTTTTCGGAGACTGTTTTACTGACTGACAAATTTTCGATCGCTAGGAAGCGAAAAAAAATGTAAAAAGAGTCGTAACCTTTAGGTAAACCTTTTTTAAGAATTCGGTCAAATTTTGATCATTATTTTTTTTAATACTAGCTCATGGATAGAGTTGCCAATCGTCCTTTATTTGAAAGGACAAGTTTTTCCACATACATTAAAGGAACATTCTCGTTCCTTTAAATATGCGATGTCACGATATTTAGAATACGATAAGGAAGAATACGCATATATTGCTTGACAGTTGACACTTTTTTTTGGTTTTGATATTAAAAAATATATATAAACAATTGCGTGGGTAATTTAAAAAGCATTTCATAGGTTGACATGTTTAAAAATTAAAGATCTTTGGTATCAATAATGGAATAAAACTGACGTGGTATGCTTTCGCAACATTGAACATGATTCTACTTTCAGCTTTATCTCCAATGCTTGCCAATGTTAACATCCAGGTTTGAAGATGCATAATACTATGGAATGTAGGATTATACAAAAGGGAAGCATGCCCATTGATAAGTAGAAAAGATTAAATCCGATCCGCCTAAGAAACAATAACTGAAAACTGTTTGGAATAATACAAGAGACTTGGAAAGAATTTCATCCTATATTATGACACAACTCTTGATTTAAGCAGAATTTAAAGTAATTACACAAATGTTTAACTGCTTAAGGCCAAGGGTGTATACATAAGATAAAATTTCAAAGAGATGAATTAAGAGCGCCACGCCTAAAATTTACGACCGAACTAAACAGAGATCTGTGCGACAGACAGCATAGTTAATTTGCGAAACACATACACTAATTGGTTTCAGAAGATTCATCCGTCTCTGGAAATAGATGACGCATGCTAAACTGGCAAATGGCAAAATTATTATTACAACTAGAGGAGAAAAAAATTAGACTTCGAGGACAAACGTCCGATTCCACTTCTGCGTATCGGCCATGAACCGCCAACAGGAGCACTTGCTGCAAAAAGCTCATTGCCGGGGTACGACGAACCGATCATTACAAATCAACTTCGTCTCGAGCTGATCCGCATTCGATTCGCCACCGAGAGGCCAGAGATGATCGCACACTCCCAAAGATCGCACAGTCTAAAAACACATTTGGGTTAACCCATGGTACGCGACTTACACCAAACGTGCCATATCCATGTAAAGGTCCGCGCCTAAAAATAGGAATGTGAACTCATAGGCATTCTTTGAGGATTTTGAAGGAAGTATTAAAGAGCAGAGCACGTCAAAGCTACGACCATATATACAAAATAAAACGACTCATAAAAACGTAATGTCCCAATACGCGAACGCAAGCGTAGAAAATGAATATCCATAAAATTAACGTCGGTTGGTATTGTTTCATTTCCTCGCCATAAATGGCTCTCGTCCACAACACATGGGAGCGGCAACTTTCATGGAAATTGGCCGATAATACAAAGACTATTCTTAATTAAAAGCGAATTAAAAATGTTTACTGGGTGACGTGCAGCATTTACGACACGGGTTGCATTAAACCTGATTACTAATTATGCGATTCGTCGATGAACGTATTGGACAACAGCGATAGAAGGAGCTGATGGGTTAACCAGCGACACTGCGAGGTTAATACGTCTTTATTTATTGAGCCGCCAGAAAAAACGAAGGGATGCAGGGATATAAAGAATATAATCAAGTCGATTGGATGTAGGAAAATGCCCTCTCGTTGAATCCCATCTAAAAATAATACAATAGCCATTTCTGTCACGTTTGGGGGCCCTTTCAGTCACGAAGCGTTATGGGCCAAGGGTGTTCAGTAATCTGAGGGGTCAGCAATGCACAACAGACACAACTGGCGAAATCTTGACAGGAAAATAAATTTAATTTTGAGCGAAAATATATTTACTTTCATGTACACATCAAATAAAATTCAAAAAAATCTGTCTTACTTCAAAATTTAAATCATAATATGATATAGCCGCTTTAGGTTTTGATGATAAGTACTTAAGGGACGTTTCTACCTTATGGGCCTAAAAGAGATTTTTTAACATTTTTTTTATGCGGAAAGTATTAAATTAGAATGTTGATATATAGTAACATTGACTAGGCAATCTTTATTGAACATATATTTTTTTATTTTATTTGACAAAGTATAGTAGTAGGAATGTGGGGAGCCACGTATGTCGATGGACGAGCAATGACATTCTTCACCATGGAAGTCCCAAGTCCTGGACAAGGGATTTACAGCAAAAAATTAAACACTTTTGAATATTTTTGGATAATTGTAGTCTATACGATGAAGACGTTTATTATACATGTGCCTGCCAAATTTCATAAAGAATGCTCATCTAGGGAGTGTGGGTGCACTTCCGTAAGCTTGGAAAAAGAAGTTTAAAGTTTGTCCTCTTCCCATCTTCGCGAAGCGCAGCTTCTTCTCTTCGGGCTATAACTTAGCGAATTACTTTTATACCAACTTGAAATTTACTAAGCGTTTTCTTAAATATTGGTTCTTTCCGATACATGAAGAAAAAAGATTTATTTTTTTTAACCAAAAAGGTAGAAACGTCCCTTAACTTATGGAGATCGCTTACATTCAATAACGGAAATAGCACCTTAAGAAAATAAATTATTCAATACGTTCATTTTAAGAGACATCAAGCAGCCAAATAAGAGACCAGAAGCCAGTCGAACGGCCTTTTATAATTGTATTTGAATCCATCGGGTTAATGTTAATTAATTATCATGTATACATGGCATATGATAGCTAGAGAGTTTTTTTTTAAAGAAAACGCTATATAATTTTTGGATCAGATTTGACCTTGACATCTTATTGAAAAGCCGCATTAGAAAACGAGAAAAATCGTTTATAGGCCGTCAAATGCAGAATTGTTCACCTTTAGCATTAGAAAGGCGTGTTCATCGATTTCGCCAAAGAAAAATACGAAAAGAATATATTAATAATTCCCACGAAGAATCTACGCTGGGACTTCCAAATAAATTTAACCTTTCGATGGCGAAATGGGGCGAATACATGCCTCATACGATTTATAGTCCATACACGAAAATATTATTTATGTATCAATCCATTTTCCAAGCGAATGAAACCAATTATGGAATTAAATATGAAATGATGAGTGCTGCATATCGAAATCAAAATAATATTTTGATATCTCCATATAAAAAAGTATACATTTCAGCGATAATCGTCTATTAATATTGTACATATAGAGATCACGAGAAGAATTTATTATAAAAGTATATATATATATCACAATGCGTGGGTGTGCTCGATTTTCCTACGTCGTTAGTAAAAGTTCCAACGACGTAAAGCGACCGTCCATTTATGGAGGTTTTGTCTACGCAATAATAATAAAGTATAAGTGATCCCGCCCACTCGCAAACTTCAAATCTTTACTTCCACATTTTAAGCATCGAAGGCAGTGTTCGCCATAAATGTCAGCTGGTGTGTCAAACGAGGTGTAAAGTTTTACGACTTCTCCTCCTGGAGGTTCATATCGCTGCTGCTCCATTTAACGGATGATTAGTTCCAAAACCCAGGTTGGAAGCACCGCCATTTGAGCGTTTCCTGTCTGAGCAGCAAGTTCCATCACCTGCTACGCACGCGATCATCAGCCCAATCTGCTTGTCATTTCAGAAACACAGCTTATAAATAAATTCAATAGCAATAAGGCGAAAAGTTCACGTAACCACTTACGATATTTTTCATTATGCTCGAAGACAATTTGCAACATTGGTCGCATAATACACTTTACGACAATATTACTAAATTTACGTAAATGCCATAACAGCGCCATGCCCTTAGCCTTGAACTTTACACGAATCATCCGAAACGATTGCTTTTGCGTTGACCCATTAAATTTTAGGGATTGTGTCCACATATGACTTTGCATGACGATGTAAAATGGCTAGATGACATAAACGCGCAATTTCCGATAACAAACATTTCTAAAGCGTTAAACGTGAGAAATGTGGAGATAGTATGCAAAACAGAACACTTAGCAAACGCTTAGTCTAGTACAGCCTTTTCACACGTAAGTCACGTTATGCTGACGTCGCTGATGTAATCTTGAACCTTGTGCTTTTAATTTATTCTAATCGAATCGATATGGTAATCGATTGTGAGGATATGGGGAGTGAAATATTTTATACGAAGACACAATTATGAATTTATTAATCATTTTCAGAACAGTATACGATTAACCCATTTAGTTTCGGTCCAAATATTGTAATGTATGCGGCATTAACGTCATATAACGAGAGAAAATGCTTAAAATTATATTGATAATGACTTAAATACATTTCCGTTGCATCATTTTGTTGATGTAAGGCTTTTCTAATATTTATTTGTTTACCAATATATTTTGCCATCACTCTTCTACGAAAATACACTAGGAACAATAAAACATAATTTGAGATGCATTCCAACACTTTTAACACCCTTTGCACTCCGTTGTCCCCTCTCAGGGGACATCGTAATTCTAGCATATCACTCGGATGTCCCCTCTGATGGGACATTTTAAGTTTATTAGTGATAACAAGGAATCAACTTAATTCAGCACAGCTTTTTGATAAATGCATGTTTCCCTGAAGTGTTCTGTTGAAATAGCATAAAAAATCAATTTTTTTTAAATATATATATTAAAAAATGTCAGCAAGTTTTACATCAGAAGAGAAGGTGAAAAGTACGCGTGGAAAGACAAGAGAATCTCACACTACTAAGTAACTACTACAATACATAAATGCAATCTACCCCCAGAATATTAAGTGGTGGAAATGTTGTATCATGTGATAAGTCTAAAATGGTTTAAGATTACGCACTAAATATGGATGCTGTGGACATATTGTATACTGCGAAAGTCATTGAAATGTTGAAGAAAATATTTTTTTGGGGGCTGGAAATGTGTATTATCAACTTTTACATAATTTACCACATCCCAAAAGAAAAAAAAAAGCTTTAAACTACTCATTATTTTCAATCGTGTCCAAATCAGCTTGCAATTCATATTGGGGAGTGCTTCAAAGTTTTTCATACTGTACACAATTATAAGAAATAAAATATTGTTTTTTTTTGCAAATATATATTTCTCGATGTCTACGAGTTCATTTAAGTTCAATATCATTATAATATCTTGCTTGGTTTCAAAACTACACCATATAGTATGAGGGCGCGTTTCTACGACAAAGTGGCGCGGAGTTGCTGATAAGTAACGTCCAGGATGGTTCGGAGTGCAAAGGGTTAAACCAGAATCGATCCTTACTGAGACAGCTGTTTTCAACACGTTTCTTTGTGGTCAATAAGATAAATATACAAAAGAAACGCATATTGAATGATGCAGTAAATTTTACGACAATAAGCTACATTTACAAAAATACGGTAGCCTTCCCCAAAATATAATATTATTCTAATATATACATGCAAATTTTCCCAATTCAAAAGCAAAAATTTGCTTGTTTTAACACATTATCGGCGGGTTATTTGCGCAGAATGCACTACTGCGGATGATTTTTCTACAATATTGCCATTTTTAAATTCTCACTAAAATACGCAAAACTTTTGAAGTTTTAAACATATCACTCGGATGTCCCCTCTGATGGGACATTTCAGTTTATTAGTGATTACGAGGAATCAACTTATTCCAGCACAACCTTTTGATAAATGCATGTTTCCTATGCACCCGTAGGCACCAAAACACAAAAAAATATTTACACTCTAAAAACTCTTAATTATTATCATGTTCTTAAACATCATCTTATAGTACAAATAAAAGTTTAAATTATCATTTTAAATGACCAAAACGAAAGACATAATAGTTCACGTAAAACTCAACCAATATTCAATTTCAGAACGAAAAAGATGTGTGTTGTGCGTGAAAAAAAATGTCATCGTGTCGAATTCGAAACGCACGTCTCAAGATTCGATACTTCTTTGAGGGTAAAAAAGCATATGAGGCGATCTTCATTTAACATTTATTTGTTATATATATATATAACGAGAATGATGAATTATAGCAAATGAATAAATTTTACAAATGAGTTTTCTCGTGTCCCGCGATTTATGCACAGTCTTTACGAACACGAGAATCCTCGTGTCCCGCACTAGGTGCATGCCTTTGTAAACACGAGAATTCCGTGTCCCGCTGTTGACATGTTAACAAATCCACGACCGAACGTCATGCACACTTCCAAATCTTCATAACTGAGATTTTAAGCAGATGTTGGTGACGAAATTAGGGGGCGCGGTGTCCCTCGCACCGATGCTTTGCTGTTAATAAAATAAAATAAATACGCACGCAACGACAGCCTTGTCCAATTAGTTATGCACGTCGACGTAAAAATATCGATCAATCGATGCATTTTTGAACGCATTCATAAAATGATAAATGATGCCAGTTTCTTTATATACACACCCGGGCACGATCGCGTGGAAAGACACGCTCTTTAAAATAAATCCAGTCGATAAAACGAGCAACACGAAAAGTTCCACGTACGAAAATACATCCGAAGGAGCAACCGAGCCCTTTCGATGGGGGGATCGACGATGCGAGTCCGACGAAAATTTATATCGAGTTTTAACATTTGATGTGGGATGAAGATCAAATTCACTTCAGGTGAAAATACGCCATTGCTTTCAGCTCGCTGAAAATTAGTTCCTTGTGGGAGAGCGCATCAGGTTTTCACTATTTGTAAAGAACGTGGAATGAAAACAAAAGTAGCAATCCACTAAAGATTGTGGCATAAAACTAATCCATTAAACCTTTTCAGAAGTTGCGGCATTGATAAACACATCAATTTGATGAAAAAATGTAACATCGGTTACGCGATCTCTTTCAGAGTAAAGGAGCATCAATCACTCTAGACATTTTTCCAAGGTTCGTTCGCTCTAATTTGTCTCCCCCTAAGCGATCATTAGCAGGGGGTAAATCCTAAATTTAGATCTATACATATGAAATATTTCCCATAGTTGATTCACTAGGAAGTGTAACAAATAATAACAACTTCCCAACACGGGTAAAAATAAATTAATCGAATCGATAGTGAATCAAAATATACAAACACTTTCTAATGCTGCCTATTTGCTTCTGTTTCATTTCCTCGGTTTACTAATAAATCTCAATTAAATTGTTTCAGTATGTATTATTTACAAAATCAATGCAGTACTTTGCGTGTGCAGACTTACTTAGTTCCAAATCATTTCAGAAAGAAATCGATTAACTTTCAGTTTGCTCGTTGTCTGTTGGCAAAACATAGACATTTCATTCATCAGGTCAAGGATTTTCCTGCTGAAGTTATATTAGCAAATTTCATCAATGTTAAAGAAGTACATTTGTGATTCAAACGATGATATATATTTATAGAAATACAATCAATTCCATTTAACTTTTACGAATCATCAAATGGAGAAAACAGCATAAAATGTGGACAATTAAGATGCATTCACTTTAGAGGGGCATTGCCAATCAAAAAAACACCCGTCGAATTTCACAGCCACAATAACGAACGAGTCCAAATGGGTATTTTTCTTTAGATCGTGTTGGGGGAGCGCTTTTGGTGGCACAGACGAGCGACTAGTGTGCCAAAACATTACCCAAGTCGACTAACATCAGCATGAGAGAGCTCGGAAACAATTCAGGATGAAAACGAGATCATACACAACGTCGTTAGTAGTCTTGACAATGAGACTCCGTAGGGGAGGTCTCATTGAAACGACGGGGCAATATGACTCCGGGGTAAAGGTGCCATTTAGGATGGCATCGCAGACAGCGTATCACAAAATGAGGATCATAAATTCTGTCCCGTTGTGCTAACAAAACGATAACGTCTAGATGAAAAAAACGACACTAAATTAGGCGGCACCAGAACTGAAATAAATAATGACTAATATTTACAGTCCAATTTATTTTTCAGCAAATGTGCCCGAAGACATCGGGATCGAGTTTTAATGAGCCGGTCCAAATACATTTACTAAATACGCCATAAAGCTCATATAAAACCAACGTATATCTGTCTGAAATATTGAATTGAAAACGTGCGATAGAACATAATTTAAAACTAGATATATATTCGATTTTGTGTAGGATTTCTACGTCGACATTCGATGACGATCGAACTACGATCCATGGGAATGCAAGGAAAACCATAATTAAAGCTAAATGAAGAGAACCGAGATAGTGTGAAATCTTACCGACAAAGCCACAAAAGATATTGAATAGCATTCTGTATTATTTTTATATCATTATCATATAGCAGCCACAAGCAGTCCATTGCAAAACTAGAGCAAATAAATCGCCCGAGAATTGGTGCCATAGTTCGTATTTGCAAATCGCACTTATAAAGGATAAAAAAGCGATACAAAAAGGTGCTAAAAGGATGAAAACATGCAAAAAAAAATTCAGAATAATTAAATGCGTTGGACGTGCCTCTTCTGCTTGGTCCTTGATTAGTTTTGAGATGAAAAAATGCATTCGTATTTCATCTCAGAATTGTGCTTTCATCCCTTCCGGAATTACATGAAAGTCTTCATTCATCGCCTGAAAAAATGATGTCACCCTAATTGCACATTCCAGCGTCGTTTGATAAATTCGTTACATTTCACATTAATCAAACTACCCTATCCGATACGAAAGGTCGATCCGGTATAATATTACAACGCCGAACACAATATTCCTCAATTTTTTGTCCGCAATGCGTATTCAGCGGTCGGCATAAACATTGAAACATAATGCTATGACATTTAAACGACAAAAGATATTTTTGGTAAAGGTAAGATCAATTCCGTATCGAAAATGTCGGAGCAAAACGCCGAGCATTTCCATATGCGTAAACAACGTAAACAATTACGGGCGGCCCGTGTAACGGCATCCAATATAACAAGGGCCTCTATACATCGCTATAACGATCTGCCAAAATATAAATGAACACGAAACGTATAACAAGTCAATGGCGTTTTCAAAAAAAATGTATTTAGAGAGGCGTTGAGGAATCTGCACAGAATTCGCTGCGGATATCCGCCCGGGGACGGGATTCACTTCATATGCAAAATATTTAATTCATCTCCAATCCATTACGAACTCAAACAATGATTCAATGCAATGCAAATATGCAAAAGGCACTTAATATACAGATAGGACCAAAAACAGCATACTTTACGATACCTTTGTATAATTTGGGTACATCATTAAAATGATGATAAAATTCATAGCGAATTCGAAAATCAATCATCAACCATTGATGACAATGATGAAAATATTTCGGATAAAAGTAAAATACAAAATCAATTGCTGAAGTATTCTAAAAACTCCTAGAGAGACATTTCAATTTCAAAATGCTTCATAAATTAAATATATAAATATGTACTAAGATTTAAACAGTTTGATGACAGCAATATTTATCGCCATAGAACGAATTAATAGAAATCATTCAAATATGTTATGAACCAGCTGCAAATACCACGATGGGTGAACAACTTTTCAGCCGTAATAAAGCAGTTAAATTTGAAGTGAAAGTCTGATATGTAAAATAAATACATATGTTAATAAAGACGAAACAAGACCTACATCAGCTTCATTTGGTGAGTTCTTCGTTTTCAAACTCGTCGAACCATTTACTGACTGCGACAAAAACGTTACCATCGACTAGTTTTTCTTCGATCACCAAATTTTAGTTGGCAACATTCACCATAAGAAAAAAATGTTGAATCCTGATCAAATGATAAAAAAATACAATGAGAAATAAGAGTGATTGACAGATGATTTATACAAGTATTTAACACATTTGAAGCGGGACGGCTAGTGATTGCATCCTCGCGATTCAAAATGTAATGCAAGGTGAGTAATACTGAACTTTTAAGAATGGATGATGAAAAAAGTTTACCCAAAGATTGCGTCGAATGCGTGCGACAAATAAATTACGCAAAATTTTATCGTGACTTTTGTGAAATTTCACTTCATAGAAGGAAATGATTTCAAGAAATAAAAATAATGTATATTGTATATAATTTAAAAGTAATAAATATTTATATTCTTTCTATTACATTCAGTACACTTTGATCAATGCAGGCATTTGTAATAAACATTTGTAAATCAAATTTCGCAAGTTATAGCAGTTTTTATATATGTGGTGCCCATTTTAGTGCGCTACAACAGCAATTGTGCGACCGTAACACCCGCCTAAAGTGTGTTAAAATATCATCGTTTTATCGTAATAAATACTTGGATTTTGTACAAGGAAAAGGACTGGTGAAAGTATTTCATGTATTTTAAATCTAATAAAGATAGTAACTTGTATAAAAACTCTGACATCTGCTATAACTATAATAATAATAAATAATAGAGTGCACAACATTTTTGCCTTGGAAGCTATTTTTCATTTATTTTTCAGTATCGACTTCCAGTATGATTCCTATAGGAAAATGTATTTAATATCCTCAATTAGTAGATAAGTGAGAATTAAGTCAATCACCAGGATTTCATTTTTCATCTTTGATAAAAATGTTAAAAATATTATATTAAAATTACTCGTATACACTCAAACCTCTTTTTATGCGACTTTTTTATGTGATTTCGAAGTTATGCGATTTTTAAAGCAATTTTTTTTATTTCATAAAGAGTACATGGATAGAATAGGAAATAAATCATCAATCAAATCATATTGCATCTGCTATCGCTGAATTACGATTCCGGTTTATATTTTTGAAAAATTGATTTTCTTTTACATTTTTCCAATGTTTCGAATTCTCCTTTTTATAAACAGTCGGCATTTTGTGATTTATTTATTTTTGAGTTAGGGACTATAGTGACATCTTTACTAATTAAATCTACACAGAACAATGATGATATTGACACAGGGTATACTATTTCTTCCGAAGAAGAGAGAAATTTTGAATCATATCGGTAATCGCAACGAAAATTATCATACAGCGATGACAATTTGTAATTAAAATAATTAATTTTTCTCTAGTGGATGTTTGGACTTTTTAAATGCCAGATGTCGGACATCCTTAAAATTTTAACAATGATGCAAGACGTCCTTTAAATGTTACCAAAAATGTTATTTTTAATTGCCTTATTGTTTTCCTGTTTTTTTATTAACTTTTTTTATGCGATTTTGGGTATATTTTATATAGCTGTTTCAAAGTTATGCGGTTTTTAAAATCCATGGAACGCATCTTCACTTTTTCTATGTAAGTCATAGTTATTATTGTGCGATTTTCCGCGGAACGCATCTACCACACAAAAAAAGGTTTAAATGTATCACAATAAATCAGGTTTGTTTTCCAGATACTGACATTATTCCAACCTCATACATTATTCTACGCCATCTTATAAAAAGTTTAAAACATTCTGCCAAGCTTCTAATTGGATTAAGACATGATCCCAGTTAAATTTTAAATACTATACCAGCCAAGCAATGTTTGGAAAGCATTTTGGATACAGTCTGTACCGCAATGCGTATACTGCACGAGACAATAGATTGACTGGGCCCTTGACTGCATGGAGCGCAGTATAAATGCAGCACAATGTCACAAAATAAACGGACATCCGTTCACGACCAAAATGAATTCTTATCACGAATCGCATAATCGTGGATATACATATATATGCATCTTGGGATTTGGCTGTTGAAAATTTTGCATTAAAAATATATTTATTTCATGCATGCCGAGCGAATTGCATCAGAAGATGCAGTCCTTCTCGATGCATACGAAGCGCACTTCAATCCTAAAAATATAGGTCAAAGCGAACCGAACCGTTCTTACAGCAATAGCAAATATATTTCCAAGCCGACATGATTGACACGTATTATAATATAAAATATATCTGGCTTATTTTAACAATTATATTTCCTTACACAAATTTATCACGTATAAAACAATTGTAATCTGATCGTTATCGTATAAAGATATGAATCGGACAAATGTTCACGATGAATAATTTTTCCAGCGGTATACCGATTAGAATCAAGCAGGAACCGATATCTTGCAAAGAAAATGAAAACAATTGAGATTCTTGTTCGTATCAAAATATTTAAAAATCAATACGTTTCATGGGAAAAAATATAAATCATAATATGTATTTAACCGGGATGTAAGAAAATATCAGATGCGTATAACTCATATCATCCTTAATATTTCGACTCAAATTAATGCAAATTATAAACTCAAACAATCCATATTGCATATCATAAACTCACAACGTGGATCATTTCAGATAAAACTGTTACATATTATTATATTAATGGGAACGATATCGTATAAATGTGCTTATATTAATGATTAATCAGTGGATTCACTATATCTATATTGAAAAATGATTCATTAAGATCGCACTTTCTTTTTAGCAACGAAATGCTTCCCGTGTTAATAACCTGATTGATATAAAACCTGTTCCACTGCAAAGTCGAAGATTGGCTACCTTGAACATCAGCATAATGGGATGTTAAGGACTCGTGATGGTCGCGATATTTCAATGAAAGCTACGTGTCGCGAATGAAAATCATTTGGACAATTTGATCGTCGATGAGATTTATGACCAGCGTTGTTAAAAGTGTTTTCACTTACAATGCCTATTATTAATTCAACATGCAAATCATGTATTAATAATACATTATATATATATTAATATAGATATTACATTTTAAAGCCACGACGAAAGATAATAATAATCCACCGATTCCATATCAGTATTTTGACATGTATCATTAGAAAATGACACAATGAAACTCAACATGAACAATTTAATTAAAATAGAATCGTTGTAATCTTATTGTGGAAATATTTTTTTTCTGCTCGCTTTATAAATACATTGTAATACGATGACATAGACAAAATTATCTATTGCATTTTTCCTAAGCTAATTTCAGACTAATTCAATACTCTATATCTATAAATAAGACAAAACGAGCTTAAAAAATCATCAACAATCCATTTTTTTAAATTAACAATACTTCTATATAAGGGTTCGGCATGAACAGGAAATCGTAAAAATGTAAATTAGCAAGAACGACGTATACAAATCTCCAAACAATACTTAATTTTGAAATTATAATGCGTGAGTGTCTCGAAGATGTCCAACCATTTCGAAAGCATATCCATCCAGTCAAACTCGGTTTTAAGAGACAGAATATAGAGGTTATTATTAGAAAGACGCGCATGGTAAATGCAGCTCGATGCAGTCGACTCTGGATGGAATTGCTCGGAGTGGCCATCATGCAGAAACCTCATACTCCCAAACGAGGAAGCCGACTGCTAATTTCCAACGTTTAATTCCCATGGAAGCAAACAAACCATGAACGCATCGCAATGCGTTGCCAGTCCGACGCATATTTGAAGAGTTTATTTAGGACTGTGTTTACATACGTTGCTCAAACGTTCTACTTCAGGAAAATCACCTGAATGTGGAGACTTCTATTTATTCTACGGCAAGTGTATGCAACGTCTGGCGGAAACGGCCATAGAAAACGCTGCCGTGATGAAATGGACAAATAATGGCGTTTGCTTATATTAGAACAAAATAGGAGAGCAAAGAAAAGAAAAAGAGTACACCCTTCGCTCGTATTACAACGCTTCTAGAAATATCGCGTAAATCGAAACATAAAACTCATTGCAAAATAGGGACATTGACTCCAAAAAATGCGCAAAACGAAAACCTGAACGACAAAATTGCTGTAATTTAACAGCACCATATTCTGCTAGCTCTGGTCTATTTAATCCCTGATTAGTAAAGCTTTTATAAGATGGTACAAGTGAGCTTGTACGGAAACATTTCAGGAAGTGAATAAATGGGTGATTTTTCGTAAAATGAGAAATTTATCTATCTTAGAACAGTTGCTCTGATGTTTCAAAAAATAAAAACATCAGAATAGTTCTAAATAATTGTACTCAAAACTGTGCGAGTACAAAATGTCGTGGCCACCTCGACATTGGGGTTCAAGGGTTAATGCTTTTTTTTACTGACCGTAGAAAATTAAATCGCGTAAAATGGGTACATCGGATAGCAATCATGTCAACAAAGTCAAAACGTGTTGGTGATTCATAAGAATATGGCATTATCTTATCATAAAAGATACTGAACGATAATGTACATAACAATATACAATGTATTAGAGCAGCGCTTCTTAAACTTATATAGTTCACGGACCCTCTCTTGAGCAAAATTATTTTGGTGAGCCCCATATCCCAACACTTAACGTCGTTCTTGAAACTTAATTTTTAATACAAACAAACAAACATTTCGTGATCTTCTTATATTTTCTGTAAATAACTCCACAATAAAATCTGCGAAATTATAATTTCGCAGAACTCCAGTTTAAGAACCGTTGTATTAGATGGACGACAAATCAAATCCAAAATATAATGAAAATATCATTTTCAACAATAAAACAATTTTCTATAACGTTCTTATATTCGTCAAGCAAGCAAATGCGCTGGCTTATCAACCAAATCTATATAATTTTGATTCTTATCATTTTTAGAGCTCTGAACAAACACTAATCGCAAAGTGCAGTGCAGTGTTTACTCAATATGAATAGGAAAGTACATATAACGCTTCCAAATTCTAAGCCGCATGGCTCTTTCCTAATGTCATTTTTGCAGCTTGTTTTGCATCATCATGCTGAAGAATACACACCTCTGAGTGGTAACAGGCCTATTTTTAAAAGCTCTTCTATATGTTTGAATAAATGTTTATTATACATCTATGCTGTAATGGTCTCGATTGATTGCATAAAAATATTTCAATCTACGATAATGCAAGTTTTGTAGGGTTGGAACAGGTACTTTTTCTAGCAAAAGCCAAGATTATAGCAAGATATTTTTTTTCTGAATACAATTTAAATCAGTTTCATATCTAAACAAAATAAACACATAAGTTGATATTCAATGTTCAGAATCAATGAAGACGAACATATATTATTAAACATATTTAATCAGACCTTATTGATTTTTTTCGATTATTTAATAATCAATAAAATATCTTATGGTCACTTTGAAAGTAGTTGTATTGAAATGACCAAAAGTCACGGCAGGTGACTATAAATTTTGATTTAAATGTATAGGCACGCGATCGCCGAGCTTTCAACGACAAAAATATTTGAAGCTTCCGAGAAACAGTCTGCAATTAGCATATTGGATTTGAATTAACATATGAAATTGTGAAATGAAACCCGTGTTGATCTTTAAAAAAAATAAAGATAAAAGAAATTTTCACCATGCCGTCGACATAATTCAAAGAAGCTGATCGATCAAGTTAAACCCATTATTTTACCATCATAATTCTTAAATTAAGTACCATATAATGATTTATTAAAATCGTATGGGGTCACAAATTAAATCAATGACCAGTTTGAATCGTATGACAATGAAACAAAGGGGCTTTAAAAGGGATTATTAAAAATTATAAGAAACTAGCGAATACCCGGCATGCGTTGCAATGCCATAAGCGCTTAATATTTGAAAAGAAACGCAGTACGTGGTTTATTGCCTCAAATCAAGTGTAGCGCGAGTCGAACAGCTGGGATCCAAAAGCACATTTAATACGAACAAACAAACATTGATTTTTATATATAAGATTAAAGTAACCAGAATACTAAAAATAAAAGGAGCAAACGAACTTATAAAATCCATACAATACAACGTAATAGAGGTCGAAATAAAACGTATTCGTAACTTAACGAAATGTGAAACACTTGCTTACATTTGTAGTCCATACATATCTATTGTTTTAAAAACCATTATAATATAAAAGCTCATTAATGTAAAGATTTTCCTCCGTCCTTCAACCCATGGGCTTCATAATAACACGGTTTTTTTTAGACGCAATATATCCACTGATAATATCAAAGTTTGGATAATTAAAAGTTTAGTCTTAAACAAAAATCAATTAATTAGTTTAGACCGGGAGTAGTCAACCTTTTTGTCCCACCGCCCACTTTCGTATCTTTGCAAGTAGGAAAATTTTCTAACTGCCCACCGGTTCCAAACACTAACTTAATTTAACGCAGCTGCAATGTACTCTAAGTAAAGTTTCTCTACTAAGTTTCTGAATGGATGTTTAGCCAAAATATGTACTTAAATGTATCTTTTCATTTATACTCTGCGTACATTAACAGATAAAGTCTATTGAAATTACATTTAATTAATTATTACTGCGAGCTTTGATATTGATGCAGCGAAAATAAACATTTGTTATCGAGTTCCATTTTCGTAAGGAAAAAAACGAAGACGGTTTCTATGTTTGATCATAATATTATTAACAACGCTAACGCCTGATTCTACAAGATATGAGACAGGAAAAGGTAAAAAAAAATTCCATTGAATATTATTATCCGTTATATCAATATATAAGACAAAACTCCAATTGCCCACCATCAAAGCTTGAACGCCCACTAGTGGACAGTAGGGATCAGGTTGACTACCACTGGTTTAAACAATGATATCATTTAGCCTAAAAGCATATAAATGTATTGTATGTGCATTTATGAAGCACATCAAGAATAAATGAGAAACAATGTATCCACGATGAATTACAATATCATAATTTGATTGTAAAGAAAACGAATTTTAAAATTGGAAAATTGAAAATAGAATCGTCAATAGAGTGATAATTCAATATCAGCTTTAGTGACCGCCAGTATATTGCGAACGAGAGGGTCATGCAGGCTCGATTATGGCGTCCTTAACCGAATTAAGTCGCTTCAGTTAGCAGCACGAAGCTCATGTGACATTTCGCTTAGCGAAGCGTTACCAAGGATCCGGATTAGCGATGGCTATACGTAGTTTGGCGGCGCACAATGTCTGCACTTTTCGCATGCCTAAAATTGAAATTCTAGGATGTATTTAAACACAGGACAGGGCGAATTCGAAAGGTCGTAGACGTGCATCGAACGTCTACAAACCGCCCCAGCCCACCCCCGCCATGACTTCGATCTCCCGGACTTGAACAATACCGAGCACGCCCACTTCCTCCTGCAGGTAATTGCAGGATTTTTCGGAAACGACTGCATAATTCGTCTGCGGTGCGAGACAAATTTCATCCCCATTGATTCCCCTTCAATCTCAAATACCCCGGTGACTCGGATGCTTATTGTATTATGGGGATGTCTTCGTTATTTTTGTGCGTCCCTTCCCAAAGCGAGGCGAATGGAGCTATTTACCCAGACCAGACGGCGTACACTCTACTACAAGTATCGATTGTTCAAAATATGTACCGAAGCTCGCATCCAGCAATGGAGTCGTAAAATGGTAGATTTTACAATGTATTCAATGTGGGCAACTATTTTGAATGTCGCTCGGACAGTGACAGCTTATCCATTAACGCAACTCTTGGATGTTAACGAGCGCGAGCGTCGTACTACGTAAAGGTCACTATTGTTTACTACAGTGTCACTACTATAGTAAGTACCGATACAAAGTCGCGGCTCATTGACCAGCTCGCGCAAATTTTGAAGCAAGGCCCTCGAGAAAACCGTCGTGCAACAAACAACACGTCTTGCATTTAATAGCGAGGGTGAATAGCGAGATGTCAAGCGATAATCGCCACAACAAAAAAGCAAGAAACAGGTTACACATCCTGGCGTTGAATAATCCAAGTATTTGAGTCACCGCAGGTACGATGTGAATAAGCGTTCACAGGTGAATCAGGACTCTTTATTCCTAACAAACTTAATACAATGGCAGGTACGCCCGAGGCATGAGAAACACGGGTGTCCAAATAATGAAGCATTGAGGCACGTGTCTTTTCAATTCCCTCGGGAAGAAATTTCCACATGCACACATAGTGTGCTTTGCTTATATCCGAGTGGAATTCAGGTCATTTGTATAATAGTTCTGCACTCATAAAACTCTGGAATGGATGCCAGCGACGCATTACCAGAATTGTTTCGCTGGTTTTGTGATGGACTACATGACAGAATTCATGATCATCGAAAATACCTGTTAATTATAATGCCGACACGATCTGACATATTTTCAATTATAATGATATAATTTAATGAAGCATTCGTGAAAAATGCATTTAAAATTAAAATAAACATGATAATGTTAAAAAAAAATCGATATTCAAAGTAACTTTGTGCGCAGAATTTTCAACTTTTGTCATTGATAATGGAACGCTTTGAAGCCTTTTTTCGTATCAAAGCTGTGACTGTTTTTCCACATGTTCGTTACATGGAACCATTGCCGACTTTGATAACTTGCGGTAGAATATATCTATTGTTCTCAATGTACTCGATGATTTTTCAAAACTTATCTGCTGTATAAAACAAGCCTATTAATTGCCCACATATTAAACAGTTCCTTGCAAAATTGCATTCATATTATTTACAAAATTTGTAGTTTGCATTCAGCGAAAAAAACGTTAGAATGCGGCTAATGACGATGGTGAAAAACGATAGTATAACCTCGTCTACGGTGAGAGAACAGAATTAACATATGATAGATCTTCAGCTTTCTGGAAAAGTTGATTATCTTCGAGTAGCTGTTGTTTTCGGGCTATGCGAGCTGCTTGTCTCAAAAAGACTTACGATTCTACCTCGCTACCCGCGCTTCATCGATATCTTCAGCAAAGACTGTACAATAGGTGCCAATAATTATATTTAATGTATTCATCGTCTTCAAAATGAAGCTTTAGTCGTTATTAAATATCCCAGCAGTAATGTATGTTAATATTTTAATGATTTTTACACCAGAATACAGGTATCCTTGGAGCCAATAGCCAAAACGTCAAGTTAAAACATTCATTAGCATTTTGGGTATGGCCACCCAAGAATCTTTGAAGTAATTCATCCCTGGATAAATCTTTATAAATTGGTAAGAGAGGCTGTTTATCTCTTGGCCAAGAAACGGAGTCAGGTCTTCAAGCTTTGGATATTTTTTTAAAGCAATGATTTTCTGCCATTATCACCAGCCTTTGACTCCAGTCGGGTTCCCATGATAATGTCTTGACATTTTTGCTTCGAAAATTCAACCACACACGACAAACTATCGAGCTAAACTTGACTTCGAGCAACTTTGAGCTAACTTCGAGCAACTTCGAGATAACTTCGAGCAACTTCGAGCTAACTTCGAGCAACTTCGAGCTAACTTCGAGCAACTTTAATTTCGCATACCTACAGTTAGAGATATATGAGTGCAATATAACAATAATTTTGCTTAAAATATTTTTAGGAACATCTATAATAAAACTAAAGATACAAAAGATTTAAACAAGTGTATTATGAAAGAAAGGTTGCTCAACTCCAAGGGCTCCTACCTGACCTGACTCTATAGTTCACAGCGGTTCCGGCGTGCTTCTAATTATGCGCTATAACTTCGTAAATATTTAATATTCCGATTTTTCTCTTTGATAGTATACTCTCAATATGTTATACTTTCGAAATACATAATTAAAAAAAGCATTTTTTTAAAATTTGTTAAAGGTCTGTCCCCCTGTTAAGTGCCAATAAGTAACAATAGACATATTTAAGCAACTCAATAATGGGAGATGATTTTCAATAAAAACATTGTTATATTATTTATGTAGAAGCTAAAGAATTGACTCAAAACGATTTCATATTTTTGAATCAGTATTATCTAACTTTATTCGCCTATGCGCTCCCCTGTAATATATTTTTCCGTCCAACATCCCCTCAGGCTATGTATATATCAATAGTTCTTATTCTACCCTTAAAATATGGCTAAATGTACAGAAGTATATTAACTCAACTTCATTGCTCAATTTCATCATACATTTTAAATACAATCTTTCAATCTTCAACAGATCTTTTATCTAAAGATTATACGTGTTTTCCACGCAAAAATACACATTGCCAACGCGATTAAATATAACGATATTCAATAAAAGACCTCTCCGGAAATATTTTAATATAAATGCAAAACCATACCGAATTCATCTTTTTTTTATCCCTCTGTCCATCTTATTATCATAACACAAAAATACTACCGCAGAATATATCGATTCGTCCTTTTAAAAAGTTCTCTCATGTTTTCGCTATAAATGGATCATTATGTAAAAAAAATCGACCAAAGTGATAACAGCGAAAGTGGAATGTCAACAATAATATATGCCAAAATAAATTAAGATACAGCGTTGGTCAACGTCATCAAGCTAAGTATTACATCAAAAATATAAAATTACTGCATCATCGACGACCAAATATCAAAAGCACCTTCTAATGGGCCAATGTAAACTATGATGTGTTAAAATACTAGCGCTTGCATATAATCAATTACCAATTTCTGGGAAGAGAGCCATTATAAAAATACAAATAGAAAGTTCATACGTTGTTTATAATGCGGCTTTGTTAACGTGAAACTGCCAATTTTATAGACGTCGATACATAGCCAAAACTGGTTGATGTTATCAACACTCATATGCATTTGTTGGTTGAACTTAGCTTGGCAACGGTGATGGATCGATTGTATCTAGTATGGACACTTTTTCGTTGTACCCTATTCTTTGTACATTGTGCATGCATTTATTTTCCTTAGTATCAATCGAACTGGAAGATCGAAAACATTAATTATTCGGATCGATCGTCTCGATCCAGATTTAGCCAAATATTCTACATCTATCAAGATACAAAAAAAAACGACGATTGAAGTCGGGCGAGGTCAGGTCAATCAACTTGAGTGATTTATAAAAATCATTTAAATATTATTTTAAAAAAAATGATAATTTAAATATTCACTTATGTATCAAATAACCTTTATCCCTATTATTTTTTGTATTGGGACCGTCTATGTCCGATAAAAGACGTAGCACCTTAATAACGAATAAGAAATGAAATATAAGCGAGTAATGAATATTTATTGTATCGTTCGTTACAAGAATCAGTTAAAAGCGCTACTACTTCATGTCGGTTATCAGAGATTGACACTTGCGGTCAGTAGTCATGTTGCGATACCAACAAAACAATTCATTTCCTGCTTCGATCCCGTTTGTGTGTCCAAGTAAAAGAGTACTCAATTGATATGTACTAAAATCATGTTCGCACTCAAGTATTCAAATTCTAAATAATGGATTGTTCCAATCTGCTGTTTGTGTTTGATGCCGTTGAACGCACCGTTCGATTCCTGTCAATATTGAATCGAAATATTTCATAATAACTGAAAGCGAAATTATAGCACGTTATAAATAGACAAGACGCTGAAATCGAGTCCATCGTCGATAACTTCTTTTGGAAGACGTCCAATTGAAATTGCGTATTAATTCATAACCGTTTATTGATATTGTCTGACACCCAGAAAGAGGAATCATTGGCGAATAATTGCACACTAATAATGTTTTGTTTAAAATTCGGAATGTCACTGAATATTTGCCGTGGGTCTAACAATCAACATATGTGTACTTCGCATCTATCTTTATTTACAATACGATATTTGAGAAAGATCTCAACTACGAGACTACATGTAATGCCAACGAGAAGAACGCGTCTTCCCGCAATCAATGCTATCAATCGATTCTTCTTTTCATTCACGCATCCGCATTCCAATCATACGCACGCGCTGAAGGTTGCTGTTAATCTTGCAAATTACACCTGCAAAAATGAACAATGGCATCACGCAGAGGTGTTAAGAAATGACATATGTTGGTAGAATTTGTTTTAAATATGTCATTGAGCTTTATAATTCATGGCGTCTATCTGAACGTTTTTGCATAAATGCATTTAATAGCTATCCCATAATTCAATAAATTGTCCCAAGCATTTCAGTCACGTCTTTCGGAATTAACACCAGTGGTTTTATGAAGCATTCCTGATTCCCACGGCCAATTTGCCAAAACAAACTGCATTAATCGAGCCCTTAGGTCGTAAGTGATTATCTGCATGTATTAAAATGAGGCCTGAGAAAGACGAGCAGTCGACAAGTCGAAGTGAGTCCCGATGTGGCGGTCTTCGACGCAGTCTTTCAAGGTCTTCTGACCACCGAAGCATGACCAAAACAATAACCGCCGAACGGAAACCGACTACGGCGCCAGCTAGATATTTACACTAGAGTAGACTCGATTTATTTGTTCCAAGTAGGTGTAAACCGTCATACATGCATGCGACCATAACACAAACAGGAATTTCCTCGACGGCTAGAAGAAAAAAGTCCCGTTTACACAACTCTGCCCACGATTGGACCTTCAGAATCTGGATTTCATCAACGTACCAACCCAAAAGATCTAAATCTGCTGCCGCCTTAAGGTTCGATCGGGTCTTTGGAATACAGATTGCCAGAGTTCAGACGACGCCCACTCTTCAGCAATGCCACAAATCAGTTGGCCAACATCAGTGCTGGGTACTACTGTGCATCCAAATCGAAAATCATAAATTCGAGCGTAAACCCGTTCTCGCATTATGCCGATATGATAACTAGACGAGGTTTAAAATCAAAACTAACCAGTTCTAAAGACATTAAAAACGCTGCTAATTATTTTTATCAGCTCATTTGGAGGACGGTCAATATCCAACTAAAATAAATAGAATACGTCTTCACGATACCATCTTTGTAATCACCTAAACAAAATGTTTGGATCTGAAATATATTGCTGAACATACAATAAGACTTCGTATAATGCTTTCTCGAATAACACTGATTCAATATAACGTGATCTGCTCTAAATCATCTCATTGATTTGTCAGATTTAAACATTTACATTCCGATTGAAATAATTTTTCCACCACACGGTAATTCAGCTGATATATCAAGGGAGTCATATCAAATACTAATGCATTTTATCTCCAATTTATTGATAAATCATATGGCAAGGAATTAACTGCTAAATCCATGAACGGGGTGTGAAAGAAGGTATGGTCGAAGGGTTCTCAACAAAAAGAGCTTATCGTTGACCAAATTATTAATCTAACCAAAATAACGGGACTAGGAGATGTAGATGAGCAGGATATTGAAGAGCTAGTCTAGGATCACATCCTAAGCGCTAAACGATCTTAATGTACATCCATAACGACGATTGAATCAAGTTGAAGCTGTATAAATCGAAACCAAATCATGCGAAAAATGGTTTCGCTTTAAGATGGGGTACAAAATTAGTTCCAAAAATATTTTAATCCATCATACGATGGACTTGCTAAAGCTAGATCATTTTAATTTCATTCTTCGTGAGTATAGTATTTAGAGAAGCAATCATTGAAACAATCACTCAACTAAGGTATTCCAAATATTTGTGAAATGTCGCATAACGCATCATAGGATGAATGTGTTACTAACTACTGCTATTGTGACATTTCTTATAAGAACGTGAAGTTCATTACATTCTTACCATAAAAGGACGCTAAACAAACAATAATGCTAATATTTGTGGTGATGAAATGACATTATGTAGATCATCGCGTTTATCGAATTAATTAAATTATTTTTTATGCGCTGAACGGGAAAGTCCCTATCATCCCATTTTTGATTGCATACTAAATTGCGTTTCCTAAAAAAACTGTTATACTATTATACTGCTACTATTATAAATGCAATATATTAAATACTATTATAATGTATATTTTAAAATAGTATACGAAGGGAGTCTCAGAAGTACCTGACCTAACGTAAAGATGGCGGTTGTTGTTTTAATAAAAAACTAATATCTAAGCCGAGCTAGATTCTACTCTCAGGGAGTCTGCTCCTTCGTTTACAACAGTAAGATGTTGGGTTTACAACAGTAAGAGTTTAAACGAGGCCGTACGAGCTGCCAAGACGAACAGCGCAGTGGTCGACCAAATGAGGTAACCGCTCCAGAAATGGTGAAGGAAACCCACAAAATGTGATTGAATGCCTTTCAAAAAATTATTTATATCGCATATTGACTAAAAATTTGGACATGAAAAAGCTGTGTGCAAGATGAGTGCCGCGTTTGCTCACAATGGAACAAAAACAGAATTTAATATCCATTTCCACGAGGACACGCTCATTCTCAACTTCAAGTGGCCACTTGCGTTTTGGGCGCGAGGGAGAAATTAACTAGATTTTGTAACTTAAAACTAAAAAACTAGCTAAGATAGCAGCATAAATTATTACGATAAATAAATATATACCGCAAAACGCACTAAAATAGGATAGAGTGGTCACAAGGTCTGTGTGTCCAATCGGTCCGTTTTTAGGTCCACTGATATGACGAATTAATAAACATATCTCCAGAATGATTACAAACTCTCATTACAAAATGCACTTGTCCGAAGAAGACTGACCGGGTGGATTGTTTAAAGTTCACAATCCATCGAAAATATTGTTGTCCTACCAATAAAAACAGCAAAAAATATATAGCTCTATTTTCTGACTATTGAATCCTTTCCCTACTCTTATTCTGAAGAAGAAATTTGGGTTCATGTAAATGCAACACGAACCTTCATGGCTTACAACAGAAGTAATGAATCAGATTTTCGAACAAATACATTTCTTGCAATCGCCAATAGTAGTCCAATATTAAAAAATGACACCAATAATGATTATTATAGCCTAAATATCAAACATTTTTCTGTTGGCCAAATTCAGTAAAATCTTAAATTCCATTACATTATTTTCAATTATTTTTTACAAAAAAAAAAAAAATACAACAGAAAATAGTATGAATCCAATATGACAAAATATTACATTTAAAAAAATCTCAAACTGATTATGGACAAAACCTAGATTTCGTAGAGACCTATGGTACGAAATTGGTCGGAATGAACAAGAGCGCTAAAAATAAATAGGATCGCATTCAAATATTCATAAACCAACAATCGTGACCGAAAATTATTTTAGGAAACGCGTATGTCCCTAGCATATGGGGGTGAATATTTTTAACGCGAGAAGGGGGCCGAAATGCAGGGGTAACACGGTTAACATCGCAAGAAAATCGATAATCGTGAAAATCTACATCCTGATGTAGAACAGGAGGTGAGGCGGCGCGATCTTCCAGAAGGGGAGACGACGAATTTCAAATAAAAAAGATTCGACAACTGCGCCTTCCGTTTCGCAGAATGGTTAGCATTATTTACAAACAAACTGGCGTTATCTACGGAAAGCTTTGTAAATGACTTTCGAATTCGCACGCTCGAAGTTTTGCGGCCATCGAAAAAAGTCTTCATCGAATCGGATAAGATCATATCCATTCTAGGATTTTTCACACGTCGGCACATAGTAAAAATAAGCATTCGGTAGACACGTTATAAAACTGAACCGTCATGCTGAAATTTTGCAATCGTGCTGTTAGACAATGGGGGGAGAAAGCATGAACGACGGGAAAATAAACTGTCGCAATTATAATTTGCGTTACACGTGGGGGGGAAAAATGCTTTTGACTGGCAACTTTGTTCATTAATATAATCTTATCTTATGGCCGCAAAAACTATCGCTTTAACATAATTGCTCTTATCGGCAATGATAGTTTTCACTCTCGAATATATCCGGTACGCTGAATTTAATTATTTTTATAAACATAAAAATATTTCATATCTAATAAGTTTCTGGTTGGATGTGCGCGAAATAAATGTCGTTGAAAGGTTAATCGGAACGCATTAATAATTCGACAAATGGTGTGTTGACGCATTTAAATTTCCGAGATTAATTAGTCTGTCCCAGCGCCAATTAGCAATTTGTTTTGATGAATTTCGAATTAAGTCGGAACGAATTTACCCCCCGTGGAGCAATTATTTTCAAACGCTAATAGTAAATTTTGAGATATTTTTAATCGTATTAAAAACAACTTATTCAATGCGCCAATATAAAATGAACTGTTTAAATATAAATGTTTCGTAAAATATTTACATACAATTGGTAACAATAACAAATCGAAATTATTTGTTTTCAATTCAAAATATCATCTCCGTCTATCAAACAGTCATCTGATTGGTCCGATGAAAATTCAAATATTATTCAAATCTAATTCAGTGTTGCCATTGGACAAAAAAAAAACCATGCGTTTTCCGCTATAACAGAATATTTGTAACGAGAACCGCCTGGCAATTAAATTCAAATTTGAATTATATATTATTGACATTTAAAAATATAATTATTGATCGAATGCATTACATCCATATGCGTTGAAATATTGATGTTTTTAATGATATAATTGAATTAAGACGCAGATATCAATGCACTTAAATTAATAATTCGTACTTTCTGCGTGATAAATCCCATATTTTATGACACATTTTTTGTGTGTAAAAGAAAGCGAACCTCGATCGTAATATTCGGAAGGATTCGATCAAGCCGGAAGGTACACGGGAAGCGATGCGGAACTGTCAAATAATCGCCGATCAGATGATTGTTATTCAATAAACGGTCGGCAGCTTTCGAAAGCTCTCCGAAAAAATGTCCACCCGCGTGTTTACAAAACAACATCAGGTGGCGGCGTTCGTTATTTTATCAAATTTATGAGTAGACTCACCGGCGAAAACTGTGTCGTGCAGGTGATATTTATTGGCCTTGGGAAAATCCTTAAGTTTACGGCCGCTGAGGCGCAGTTCTCCGCTAGCTTCGGCATCTTCCAAAAGCCGGTCAAGCGAGCGCGACAGCGCACCCGCCGCCATCGCGCCCACTAGTCCACCGACTTCACTGACGCGCCGCGCCCGACTGAAGAGCTCGCGAACGCACAACTGACAATTGGTCCTAACACATCACGGCCATATCATATACGTTAAATTAACAACAATTCATTATAATATTGAGAATTCAACTTAAAAAACATTGTTCAATATTTTAAAATCATTTATTGTCTTTATAAAATTACTTTATGATAAATTCGAATATAAAAAATATATTAATAAATTTTATCGTTATATTTTATGAATAGCTTATAACTATATTATTTAAATATTCTGAATACATTTTATGAATTAATATGCATACACGCCGAATTTAAAATGCAAATATTATTTTTAAATTCGTAAAATTTCCAAATACAAATAGAATCACAATTGAATGTATTCAAAATAAAGTGCATTCTTTAATAGTTTATTTTTAGTAAAAGCCAAATATTCCTGGATTTTCATTTTAACTTGTTTGAAAATTAAAACATTAGTACATATGTACTTTTTAAATTAAAATATCCCAAAAGCATAAAATGGTCAGTAAATTGGAAATTACTATACTGTAAAACTTTTCCATATTTCATATCAGTAAAATCATTACATTTTTCCCATATAGATATTTATATAAGGTAAATATAAAACCATATTTATTCGTTTAGCCCGTTATCATTTCAAGTAAATAGTGTAAATGATAAATAAAACTACAAAAAAATCCAATTCAATGCCATACTTTTTTTAATATTCTACAAGAAATTCCCAATTCTTAAGGAAAACACTTGTTAAATCATATTACTAAATTTGTTTCGAATGCATAATCATCTACATATCAAAAATTTATTTATGGGAAAGATATATTGCGATTAAAATATATCTGTGATCCAAAATTTATAAAAGTACACATACAAATTTATTAATGTATTCATCTTTACAAGGATATTTTAATTTCTCAATTCATATCATCAAATGATAATAATATCAATCTCTAATAGATCGAATCAATTGAGCCAATATTGTATTATTTTATAACTGAAATGCGTTATTAAAGTACGAGTATGATGATCTTTAATTCGCAAACTCCCATTCTGTATCCTATGAATGCTGAATGTTTCATTCATCTTTTGCGGTCCAACCGCCAAAGGGTTGTTTCGACTACTCCCATACTACAATCTTGACTATAGAACCATTTGATCTTATTGATATGGACCTGACTAGTTGATATTACTTGATGCCTGACTTACGCCTATTTGTTCCAGCTATGTCTATTTTTTCCAGTTTGCTTTCAGTCTGATCAATTAAATATTGTTTTGTTGTGCCCGACCGGCTCTAAACACTGAAGTTCGAATACTTAGATGCAACATATTTACCCCCGGTTAATACAATTTGACTAACACTTTTTTGTAGCCTAACCACATTTGACTACTCCTAACTACTATGCTTATACGATTTTATGTATTTTAACTATTGGCCACTTGAATAATACTTATTTACAAATTAAATACTTAAATACTCTTTTAACAGCAAGCTGATACTCAGTTTATCTACTCTTCACTGCTACTTTTACAAATCATGACTTGCTTGTCACTCGCCATCTCTTACATAGTCGACCCAACCCAACAATATGGAACACGATGAGAAGCATATGAAGAACTTCACTTTGCAACGTTAACAGCATTGTCTTTCATAGTAGTAGTTTTCACTGTCTTCAGAAGAGAACTACTCAGTCTTTACAAAACTCCCCACACTCCCTATTGAAACGGTTGCAAAAGCGTTCGTCAATACATTCATTCAGGATACCCGCTGGGTGAGCGTTCTCGGTGAAATTGAATGAAACTCGGTGGTAATGCTACCTTCAATATCAAGCGAATAAAGAGGCGAATGTATGATACAGACATGATGGATGGATATTGAAGAAGCCCATAGTTCTGTAGTGGACTGTTTGTGGCTGCACTATGATTATGATATACTTGGGATAACTAGTACAAAAATGAATTGAAAATATTCAAAAATCCAGGAGCAATCTATAAATAACTATATTTAAATTACAACATACACATTTTTTAAAATATTACAAGTTATAAAACGTACATCATACACAGATTATTATTTACAATAAAATAATGAATGTCAATTTGCCACTTTGATCAAAACCAACTTACTTTGAAATCATCATCATACATACATCAGCCTTTGAAATGTACAAGATGCTTATGTACAAGAACAAATTTCTTATGCTTATGTACAAGAACAAACATGCTTATGTACAAGAACAAATTTCTTTTTTGTTTTTCATCGCGTAGTAAGTAAACTAGTATACAAGTATTAAAAATCTGCATAAACCAAGATTTAATGCAAGGAATTAAAATTTGTATATGACTTTTAGGTTTGTTCAATAACGCTATTTGGACATGGGTTGAATACAATTTTAAAATATCCTCTCATGCAGACTTTTAATGTACAAATACATAATCATAGTTTTTGGGTTAATTCAAACACATATTAACTAAAAATTTGCTAATTATAAAGTTATTAGTTATTCTTCTTTTTCTTTTTATCTTCAACGTATGTGCCTTGCTCGATTTGATACTCTTTGACTATTTGTTCTTGAAGTTCTATAGTGCACGGTGAATATCTTGAATATTCCATACTGAATTCACCTTTTCCTTGAGTGAATGATCTATAAATATAAATGTACACATAAAGAAGTAATGAAATGTGTTATATTAGATATAAATTCAAAATGAATCCAAACCTTAACGCTCCTGCATAACCGAACATCTCATATAAAGGCACTTCTGCGTTTACTGAGACCCATCCTTCGTGACCCTCTATACTTGTGATAAGACCTCGTCGTTTTTGCAACTGTCCCATAACACTCCCTTGAAATTCTTCTGGAATAGTGACCTCTACTGACATGATAGGTTCGAGTAGTTGCCATACTCCAAGTTCGAATGCTGAATATTAAAGTATTTATATCATTATTAAGTAACAGTACATTCAATTACTAGATAGCAGAAATGATTTCAAATATATATTGGATGTGCGAATAAGTTCTCGACGTTTTTCATTAAAAAAAATATTTTATTTTAAAAGAGTTAATTAAAGTATTTCCCATTGCTAGCCACTAATTTTAATCATCTTTCCAGCAGCATTTGAATTCCATGTCAAAAAAATGACACATCTTTTGATGCTATCCAAGAATTAAACCAATTTTTGATATCTTAATAAGTAGTGATTCATTAACCCTTTCAAACTGGAGGACATACACTCTAATGTAAATCCACTATCTATCAGCTTCGTCGCAGCGTGTAACAAGCTTGATAATGAATCAAGCTCAATAAATGAACCTTAACACTGTTGATAGCACATAATATTCGTTAATTTCTTTGGAATTCTTTAATGTTCAACTTGCATGGCATCTGCTTTCTGTTGTTCAGCTATTTCTGCTTATTAATTTGTTGCGAAAATAAAAGGACAGGGTTACCATGCAAGCCTGTCAGTTTACATCTGAAGGAGTGGATTTTGCAAAGGAGTGGTGATACTCAGCTAATAACGTCACTCCAGGACAGTTAAGGGGGAATAACAAAATTGATCAACAATAAGAATGATGCGAGTATCTTAATTATCAAAACAAACACCTGCTCTCAAGACAACATGAACGAAAGTTGTCTTATCTTTGTAGAAGGAGCTTAATAGTTTATCTGACGATAGCGATTTCATTTAATTATACCTGAATTTTATGATAGTTAAAGAATTCTTTAGAATAAGATTTTTTGTTGAATAGTAAGTTTGAACATATATTGAGAATGTTTAGACGTGTAGACGTTGTGCACAACTTTGCCATCAATGCACGAGTGTATGATGAGACGCAAGACACTCGGCTCTGGCTCACGATTTCCAATAAGGTTAAGACATCCAATATATTATTTTATTATTTTATTTTGATAATAACCAAGTACCAAAATGTACTTTTTAAAAAATGTTTACGTACAAATAGCCAGAATAATATTTAAAAAAATAAAAAAAACCTTCTCTCATTGCCCCTTGTGCCGCTAGGAAGAATGCATATTCACTCGAATCTACTATATGATGTGCTCCATCTATGAGCCTAAACCGAATTCCAGTTAATTTATTTCCAGATAAATTTCCTTTATTGCATGCTTCCAAAAATCCTCTCTGAACACCAGGGACCATAGGTTTTGGAACATTTGTGCCGATAGTTTCATCGCTGAACTCGAGAACTAAAAATTATTGATTATTCAATTAAAAATATTGTAATAGTATTAATGCATCAATAACAATTTAAAAATAAGGAATCTAACCAGTATTTTGTTGAATCGGTAAAGGTTCTACAATTCCAATGACCTTAGCATATTGGCCAGAACCACCAGATTGTTTTTTATGTAAATAATCAAAGGCACATTCTTTGATAAGAGTTTCTCTGGAATTGTAATTATATTATGAATAAAAAATACTAGTGAAAAAAATACGGAAGAAGGAAAAGAAATGACTGTGACTTATTTTACCTAAATGCTACTTTAGGTTTTCCTAATTTAACCGGGCAGTTATATTCCCTCTCCATTCTTTGTGCGTATATTTCTAAATGTAATTCGCCCATTCCTGACACAATTGTTTCTCTACTATCAGTATCGAACCGAAATTGGAATGTAGGATCTTCTTTGGTAAATCTGCAAAAAATTATTAAATTTTAATTATTACCCAAAGTAAAGAAATTAAAAATTAAATCTAAATATATTTTACCTTGCAACTGCTTTTGAAAAACTGTCTCTGTCTTTAGAGTTTGCTGGTGCAATTGACATTGAAACTACAGGGTCAGGAACATGAATAGATTCCATGGAAATTTGTGATTTGAGATTTGTTACAAAAGTATCACCACTAGCGCAATCCACTCCAAAAAGTGCAAAAATATCACCAGCAAAAACTTCATTTACTTCTTCCATATTATTAGAATGCAATCTTACCAATCGCGATACTCTTACCTACAATATTTAACCTGATATTTTAAGATGTATCTTTAGAATCTCAAGCTATTTATATCACATTTTTAACAAATTATAGTTGGAAGGATGTTGTAATTAAATATAGAATATTACCTTCTTTCCGTTTCTAACATTATAAATATTTTCCGTCTTTTTCAGCATTCCTTGGTAGCATCTCATGTATGTTAATTGTCCAAATTTTCCTAGCTCCAATTTAAATGCCAATGCAACAAATGGATTGCTATCGTCCCTTTGAGGGCTTAAGAAAATGTCTGTCGTTTCTCCAGTCCGCTCTCCTAACATGGCTTTATTTTGTACTTCTCCGGGATTAGGAAGGTAATCTAACACCGAATCAAGCAGTGGTTGCACACCCTTATTTTTTAAAGCAGTTCCAACGAGAACTGGAGTAAATGTTCTTTTTAGACATGTTCTTCTAATAGCTGCCTTCATATCATCTATTGTGAATGATTTTTCTTCTAAGAAAAACTCACCTGTAATGATTTAAATAATGTAATAAATTCAACAATAACAAATTAATTGGCGCTATAAAATCTTTAAACATATTTAAATAATATCCATTTAATTGCCACATAAAAAAACAGGAACTGTAGTGATTTCAAATTAGTCTGGATTGTCACCTTTGTATTTATCAAGTGCGAAATAAAAGTACATAGGCCATAAACCATATTTTTCTGGATATGTCCCGAGGTATTATGAGTGAATGGTGTAGGAGCGAATCTGAGATGCACTTAAGCGTCACATATGTCTTCACCCTAGCCCGGCAACGCCCTAGCGAGGAAAGAAGGGACTGGACTCTGCACTCCAGAAAGCCCTTTGCATTAGGATCAAAAAGGTGGTCTAGGGTAGTTTTCCACTGTCTTCAGAAGAAAATTACTCAGTATTTACAAACCTCCCACATTCCCTATCGAAGACGGTCACGAAAGTATTCGTTAATATGTTTATTTAGGAGACACGCTGGGTGAGCGTTCTAAATGAAACTCGGAAGTTATGATAACTTCAATATCGAGTGAATGAGGAGGAGCATGCATAAAACAAGAGAAATGGATGTAACTCCTTCTTGTGAATGGATATTGAAGAGGTCTATAGTTCTGCAGTGGACTGTTTGTGGCTGCACTATGATGGTGATGATGATTGCTAATGAATATAAGAATATAATAACCAGAATTAAATTGCTTCTATAAACAAGTATGGTCTGTGGGGATGAATTCTTGGTTGCGTCTATAAATGCATGAAACAATTGACTGAATATTATTGATATGCAATTTTAGAAATTAGATTTTATGTTAACTGCAGGTATGTATAATAGCAGAAGTAATTACCATATAAAATCATTTGATTGAATATATGGTATTGCATAAATGAGATATAGATAGATTATTGTACTATGAAAATGTAATTCATTTTTATGGATTACTCCACTGATTTCAAAGCATATTTAAATGCAAATTATTATATAGCATAATTTTAACCAGATAAAGAAATAAAAAAATCAGTACCAAAAGTATCATCAGCATTTGAGAGATGTTCAATTAATTGATGTCTATAATCAGATGCTTCGGTTCTCATATTTTGCGGGATTTCGTCCCGTCTAATAATTTCTCCAAATGCTCCATCGAAATATAAAGCTTCATTTGCGACGAGATCAATTATACCAGCGCAATCTTTTTCAAGTCCAATCGGTAGTTGTAGAAAAGCTGCATTATGGTTTAATTTTGATCTCATTTGTCCTAAAACCCTGATATAAAAACCGTACATAAAATATTACCGTTTGATTCTAAATTTAAAAAAATATGTACGAGACTCTTGTGCTGTAGAAGTGAAACTTCATAGCTCTTAGGAAAATTTGATTTTATGCATTGCTTTTATTCAATTTGTTAACGGAAATTATTGAGCTGTGTTTGTGTAATAAATAATAAAATAGGTACGCTACTGGTCTACTAGTTGCTTTATGCGTGTAGCATATCTATGATTTATGGCGGAGTGATTATAAACGATTCCGTATGGAGTTTCACTCTTCGTCACATTCAAGCCAATTTATCCTATCGAGCTTATAGAAGTTTCACTCCGAAACATAATTTCATATAAACACAAATTTATATAACACCTTTTTGGGTCTGCACCAAGTCGATCCAATTTATTTATAAATGCAAGGCAAGGAACATTATATCTTTTCATTTGTCGATTCACAGTTAATGTTTGACTTTGTACGCCTCCAACAGAACACAGAACAAGTATAGCTCCATCCAAAACTCTGAGAGCTCTTTCTACTTCCACTGTAAAATCAACGTGACCAGGAGTATCAATTATATTGATATTGTGATCTTTCCAAATAGTATAGGTAGCGGCCGACTGAATTGTGATTCCTCTTTGACGTTCTAGCTCCATAGAATCCATGGTTGCTCCGACATTATCTTTTCCTTTCACCTGATTGAAATATAAAAATCAGTTATGAATTCATTCAATTGAAATTATTTGGCGAAATCACAAAATCATTGATTTCATTCAAGGTATTAAATTAAATTTAAAATCACATTCCAGTTCCTAATGCACTATATTACATAATTATTGAAGATTTTTATGACACACATTTTAGAACATATTATCAATTTGAAACTTATACTTTTATAAATTATTGATGGAAATAAGTGCAAATATTAAAATTATGTTTTTTATTATGAAGTAAATCTATAATTTAGATTGTACAACTCCACAAATATGCTCATATAGTCGATTAATCGATGTCATTGTATGACTTATATATATATTAAACAATTATTTTAATATATAAAAACACAATGAAGGACTTACTTCGTGCATAGCTGATATTCTGCCGGTATAAAAGAGAATTCGTTCCGTAAGAGTTGTTTTTCCCGAATCAATGTGGGCAGAAATTCCTATATTTCTAATCTTCTCCAAGGGTTTATGCTCGGCATATTTTAAATAAGATGATTGCCTTCGAATCTGTTTTCATAAAAATTAAGTCAATTATATGATACATTAACTTCGATGTTAATTTAATTAAATTAGTATTCGATAGGAAAAAACACATTTGTGATAAACCTCGGCTAACGAATATTTTTTGAGCCTAGAAAAGGTCGGTCTGTATCTTGCTATATTGAATAAAGTCATTTTTAGGCACGTTTTTCTAGAACAAATGTATATCACAGGTTAATTTTTTTGACGTAAGGATTTCATCAGTAAACCGAACTTAACACTGCAAAATATGACCATTAAGAGAAATAAATTCGATTAAAAAATGTTTTTAAATAAAAAAGACATATTTCTGAAAATTGTGCAAAATTTATTAGGCAATTGAATATAAATTTATAACATGCATGCAATGAGTATATTTATTTATTTAATTATAAAATATTTATCCTTGTTTGTAATATTTTATATATTTAAAGTTCTCATTGTGAATAAACATAATATTATTTTACGTGCCAATAGTATTTTTGGTTATATCAATTGCATAAATACTGTAATTCTATAATTTAATGAATATTATCTTATTTTCTCAATGTTGGGGGAATGAATTTTTCTTTTCCATTGATTGAGTCCAACTGCTTTACCGCAGGATTACCTACAGATATTCATCTTAAATCTTTCTTGGGCGAGCTCCTGTAGTCAATGCCATCCATATTAATCTAATGTTCATACAGCAATTCTAAAAGCATTACTCATAAAACTTCTTTATTTTATAATTATAAGCTATTAACTTTACAATGCCCATTCTTCACGTTTTACTATTCATTGTTTTTAGTCTATATTATACATTACCTTTGTTAACTTCACGGCTTTCTTTCATTTCTCGTTAATTGAACAAATTGCTATTTGAACGAATGCTATTATTCCAAATGCAATCTTCAATCCAATGTAACAAATTTGTTTCATAAACCAATGTTCCAAAGACTAAATTTTCCGAATATGGGGGATGTACAAAAAAAAAAAAAAAGCATTTTATGCTTTACTAATGCTCTTTTTATTTTAAAACTTTCGAAGTAGTGTCAAAATTCAAAATAGTGGTAATATAAGAATATTGTTGAATATATTGTGTATTTATAAACAACACAAATTATCAGGCCAGCAATTGTTTTCACCAAATCCGAGATTCATAACAATACCAGGAAGATTTTTATATTTTATCAATCATAAAATTTTAATTAGCAATAACATTTTGTTATATTAGGGGTACTGGAAAAGAAAATATTTTGAGTAAGGCCATTTTCAATGGGTAATTGTGCTTCAATTATGGACGTGTTTCAGCAATGTCTCAAAAAAATATTGTAAATATTATTTAACATTGGTTATCAAGCTGCAGCAGTCATCTGAAATAATGCTTTTAAAAAATATATATATCCTTAGAGAAGTGTATTCAATATTTAATGTCATTTCCATGAGAGACTGCATTTACTGGTACTAAAATATTTGTAGTGTACTAGAATAGTGGTGAGTAATCTAGATAAATGATAAATTCAATTTGTCACAATGCGTAAATATTGTGAATCTTAAATAAATAATGAAATTTGTTTAAATTGAAAATAAAACTTAAAACAATGTTATCTAACAAGTTGCAAAATAAATTAGCTGAATATCTGAACTTGTGGAAGCTGACAAACACAAATATTCCATATTATCGTTGCTAATGCACGACGACGATGGCAGAATCGTCTTAAAATGTCGCAATAGTCAATGAATTTTAATTGGAAATATTGCCTTAAATGGATCGTTTAATTACATAGAAGACAAGAACACGAGGCAAATATTTGCAAAGCACGCAACAGTCATATCTAATATGGAAAGACAAATTTTAAATGAATTTCGGACAAATATTTTTCCCTGAGAGATTCGATTAGCAACTATCTTTTCTGGTACCCCCAATAATTAAACTTTTTTTTAAAATCTATCCGAATAAATTATTTTGAATACTTTATTCAAATTGTATAAAATAAAATATTTTGCAGTGTACAATTTTATCAGAAGAAAAATATTTTTTTGTATCGGGCCGTATATTAGCAATTACAGTCGACCCGCGGTAATCCGACAAATGTTTTGCAAGGTGGTGTCATATTGTCCAATTTGTTGAACTATATAGCACTGTACTATATAGTCCGAAACTTTTTGGACAGCAGTACTTGTATTTCGAAAAATTATTTTAGCAGTGAATGTTTTTTCGTATGTAATGCGCTGCCATACCGTTCATCAGATTGCGATAAAACTTCGTACACTTTTTGCTAAGGATTGCGTGAGTAACATAGGCATAATCTTCTAATATATAAAAATCAATGTTTGTTTGTCCGTATTTAATGCGCTACCATACCATTCATCCGATTGCAATAAAACTTTGTCAACTTATTGTTTACACTTGCGGAAATAACATAGGCACTGTAAAAGCGGCATTGCAACGCATGTCAAGTAATCACTAGTAAAAAATAAAAACCTTTTACTATCCATCAAACGTATCCCATGACGGTCTACAATAGATGTATACCTGTTTTTTCCTGAAGAAACCACATATTCAAAGCTTCTTCCACGTCTGGACGTTGAGCTTTCTTTAATTTGTATCTTTCTTGGTCCGTAATCAGTGGTTTTTACATCGATGAAGCTTTACCGTACATATGTACTGTACATGTATTGGCATGTCGGATTACCGCGGGTTGATTGTATTTAAAAGGTGTATGAATGTAATAAAAACCTTTACATAAACAGACTTTTATCACAATTTATTTCGAAAAATAAAAGCAAAAATATATGGAAGCGTGATTATATTTGATGAAAATAGTTTAAAGTTTCATGACAAACTGATGCTTCATCGTCGACAAATTGATAAGTCTGCCAATCATAATTAAAAAGTGTTGCTATTTATAATATTTACGCCATTAAATGCTAAATACTGACTTCAATATAGTAATTTGTTTAGTATTTTAAAAAAATCAAAGTTATTAGACATTTTAGTATTGAGATAAATATGTGAGTCATACAAAAATACCTTTGACATTTAAGAATTTAAAACCTAATTATCATTAGTTTTTAGGAGACATTTTCACAACTATATATATATATTTACTTTTAATTAATTTATATTTTTGCTACTGCTTTCAAATCTTTGATTTGGTGATATGTGCTATGAATGCAGTAATAAACATTTATATAAAGGCCAACGCAGGAAAACAATCGGTTTCAAAGAGCATCGCTAGTTAAATTATTTTATTAAATAAATGCAGATGTAAATGATATAACTAAATACATTTCTTTTCAAAATTCATAATAAATGATGTTTTTATATAATTTCAGATATTCAGCATTATGCATCTTTCTTAAATAAATTTTCAACTTAAACAATCTCAATATTTAATCTTTATCTGGGAAGCCATTTTTCAATAAATATTTAGAGTATTTATTATGAGTAAACTATATCAATACTCAGCTTCATGAAATGTTTCCCGGATTAATTAATAATATTAAAATAAATGATACTAAAATATAAGTCCTCACCAGTTTAATATTTTTTTTATTCACAACTGATGGTTATGTTTGTTTTAAAATAAAGTTACAATATTAGAAATAATAAACAAATTTACAGTGTCCATATAACCCGACATTGACTATATAATAATAATATACACTATAGCATATGTAGCTTTGGTACATTCCAAATTTAAGAAAATCGATAGGAAGCATTTACAAATAATAAAAAATAGTTAATATAACTTAAAAAATTAAAGGTTACGTAGTATTCAAGCTATCAGATTTTATTAGACAAAATAAATTAAGATCAATTTACCAATGATAGCATGCCATATTCACAAGTTTATAAAAATATTAAAAATCTTTCACTTCCAACTTTTATTATTGTTCAACTAGCTTAGCCTAAATTCTATATATTGACAAGATAAATAGATCAGTAATAATAGACGGAAATGAAAAATAGGCAAAATTAAAAATAATACTTATTTTATGGACTTGAGTAAGGGGTTGATTTTCATCCAAAGATGCAAAACCTAAAGCTATGTTATTACGACCATTTATTTTTTACAATTATAAATATATTTGGAAAAAAAAATGGAAATGAAATAAATTTATCTTATACTTGAAAATTACATTTAAAAAAAACTCTAAAATAGGTTTTATAATTTCATGTTACATTCAATTACGCTTTGTAGAATGAAAGTTTGATATCACAGTAAATTGGAGTTAGCAATAACTGGCTATGAACAGATGATGGATTTAAATAAATTTGAATATTTAACCTGAAATTGGAATGTACCAGAGTACATTAAACTAAGATCATTTAACTACTAATTGTAGTAAACATAGACAATGATCCGTAAATCTATTTGTATACATTTATATAATTTTATAAAATAGAACTGTGTCACGAAAAACACATAGGCTTTTTTATAAATTGAAATGGAGGTGTAAATATAACTCATAGTAAAGCATTATTACACAGATAATTAAATAAACATTATCTAACTTTGCAGTTGAAAAATACATGCAAAGTCGTTAAATATGAAATGATCAAAAATATTTACATGGGGGGAGGGGTACTATATTTAATAATTTAAAAAAGTGGATGATAGGATACGTCAAATCGAACCAATTTTACCGAGTGCAATTTATAAACAATCTAAGTCCAATATTATTATCCTTCAATATGGAAACGATAAAACAGTATATTCAATGTTTTATAATAAAATCGACAAACGAAAGAAATTGAAATAAAAGGCACATTTCATGTAAAATCCATATATAAAGTTTTGTCAAAAGTTATTGCAATGTTTAAACATTATGAGATTATACACGCATATAATGTTACTATGGACTAACATTTACTCGAAATAACTCACAGTTTCAAGGACAAAATAAGTAGTGGTTGATTTGCGCCCTTTAAATACAGCATCCATACATCATTAAATATAAATATGCCCAAGCCAAAATTGGGCAATTAAAACTGTTATTGCTTGTACAAAGCAGTATGTGTTTTTTTTGGAATGCGATTGAGACATCTTCAGAGATTTAATTATCAACTCATAGCTAATTAATACTTCCTATCTGGTGAAAGTATCACAATAAAAACATGATTTTATAAATTATAAAAATATGCTTTAATGCCACTAAAAACAAATTATTTATGAGGAAAGTAAATGTAACATCTAAACGAAGCATTTTTGATCATTTTTTCCTATATATATGTTTTTATATATAAATGTTTTTATTTAATAAAATTCATCTTGAAGTGAATTCAATATGATACTTCAACCTGCCATCGCTAGATGGTGAGCCAGTCTTATGCTATGTTTTCCATTTCATATTTCTCTAACCTAAAAAAAATAATACAATTACCTTTCCTTCCATAGTATTACAGTAATTCTTTATTTCACACAATACATACATATTTAGAATAGAGTTAGCAAATTCAAAAGATCCTATAAATCTTCATTACAAATATTTTCATAATTATTATAACTTTTTCAATATATACAAATGTTATCATAGAGGTCCATGTGGTGACTCTTCAGAGCCTAGCGGTTGATTACAAATTGATGATTCAATCGATTCACTTTTATTCAATTTTAACAATCACGATACTTAATCATAAAGTACGTACATTTTAAGAGTTTTAACAGCCCAATTAAAATTACCTCAATACTATAATAACTATAAATTATGCTAATAATATTATAAAATTATTCACAAATATTTATAAAAAATATACCGATAGTTGGCTGTATCACTTGCAACAGTTTCCAGCTTGTTTAGGGGCTTCACCTTCACCCAGTCTCCGTCCTTGTCCGCTTGCGCCAGTTCCGCTTGCCTGCTCATTTTTAGGTAATTTCTTTGCTATAAATTAAGAAAAAAATCATGATATTCTTCGAAAATCCATATAATTAAATTACAATATATGAAATCTTCAAATTCTAAAGGTCGATATCTTAAACAATAGACAAATAGGCAGCAAGTCGGTTTTATCTGCCTATGCATATATTACCATTAAATAGTATGTAGATAAAGATGCAAATGCAAGGCCTAGAATAATTGTTTGCCCCATTTGAATTAAGTAAATTATTTCGGAAGATTCATATTAATATATATATCAATATAAATAGTATATATATATCGATATAGATAGTATATCAAGATTCAGTAGAATAGAGATGTTGTAAAATATCCATAATTACAAATTTACTACAACTCGACATTGTGTAGTAAATACACCATAGTAAAGGAAAGGTTAAAAAACATCTGGAATCGGTTTTCATATTGATTTAATCTAATAGATCATAAAAAAAATGAAACTCGATTTACAATTCAATGCGGTTGAAAATCAGCTGAGAGCTTCAGGGTCGCAGAGTCAAGTGTTAAAAGATCAGAGGTTCAAGAGAGTACTAACCGATGGCTAAAAATATCTCATTGACATTCATAGCAGTTTTTGCACTGGTTTCCATAAATAATAAACCGTTTTCATCAGCGTAAGCTTGAGCTTCTTCCATTTCGACCATCCGTTTATTTGCTTGATCAGTTTTATTTCCCGTTAAGGCGATAACTATCGTTGGGGAAGCTTGACGTTGTAATTCTTTGACCCATGTTTTAGCACGTCCAAAGGTATCCTGAAAATATATTTCATATTTTAATTTGCGTATGTACTGATAAGATAGAAAAAAACGCACATCATAATTTTTAGGGTGGTGGTGAAACATTTGTATATACAATAATGAATACAGATGATTTTCGAATATGCATAAGGTATTTTGTTGTTGGGTATTAGCCCTTTGCGGAAGTGTTAATTTTGGACATGAGTGTCATACTGATCGGAATGAATTTCCATTTAAAGAGAAGTGATACATAACATGCAAGATTGTGAAGGATAAACAAGATTTATCAATTCCTTATTGAACATTAGATGTATGTTTTGATCAGTGGTTCTTAAACTGGGGTCCTTGGATCTCCGGGGTCTGCAAAATAATTACCGGGGATCCGCAAAAATATAAAAAAACATTTATCTATACTTGAATAAGATATTTTCGTGGAATTATTTATAGAAAACATTGTAAAAAGAGGGGGGTCCACGAAATATTTTTTCTCAAGAAGGGTCCGCAGACTACATAAGTTTAAGAACCACTGGTTTAGACAATAATGTGTTTCAATAACATGTTTTTATTTAAAAATATATCTTTCCATTGTGTGGTATCTTTGAAAGCAGTCTCCAATATGCAGTCCTAGTCTTTGATCTAAGATTCGTACAGTTCCTTGTTATGGTGGCTGAGAGTAGTAGTAACGACCGCAAAGGGTTAAATGCAATATAATCTGATTCCATTTCTAAAATTGTATCATGCGTGTATTTATGATATTTTACAATCGACCATCCAACAGTATTCTTTACAGTTATTTGATGGGCGCTATCTATTTATAACAGGATGGCGCTTTCCATGATAAATGATACAAAAATATACGTCAGTAATTAAATATCTACAGCGAAATTTCTGCTAAATGAGAGCTTTCTATTTAAATATGCCATTTAAAGATTGTAATAAAATTGGCTTTGTATATTATTATCATTTTTATTATAATATAAAAATACTGAGTAATCATATAATCACATTAAAAAGAACCCGCACCGTCATTTTTGCAGACGTCAAAACTATAAACTAGTGAAGCTGACAAAATAGACCGCCGAAATTGATGTCACATGACATTATTGGCTTTTAAGTATTAATGTGACAATGAATAACAGTGTTGCGCATAAAGAGCAAAGGTTTGTTTTCTGTAAATACAAGATAATAAAGCAGAAAAGACGAAGCAGTTATTTTTATCGCTACAATATTTATATTTGTTTTATGCAATCATGATAAATGTGATGTTATTATGTACATAAGATTTACATCATTCACAAGAATGAGACTTCTTCCAAAAACTATTAAACTAAAATGGCAGTTATTAAAAGCTTTTGAATTTATAATGATCAATTAAAAATAATGTAAGATGAGCAAATACTTATTGAATACGTTGTGTAATTGAAGATGTATGGCGTTTGCTTGTGCATTATTTACAAAATGATAATAATTCGCCATGTTACATTGGGCATAATTTGGGAGAGAAAACGAGTTATTAATTAATGTAGAACACAAAATGTAGCATTTTCAAAAAGAAACAGATTTATATAAAGGTTTAAGTTAATTAAAATATGATATTTTTTCACATACTTGATTAGTGATGTCATATACTACAATAGCTGCCTGAGCCCCTCTATAATACATCGGTGCCAAACTATGATACCTAAAAAAGAAAAAAGAAACCTGTCAAGTGATCTCACATGTAGACAACGCAAACAAAGAAATGTCAAATGGATTAAAAATGATTCAAGTTAAAATATCTAAAAGAAGTAACTAAATATATTTTCAAGTTATATATAATACGAGGGAAAAAAATCAATCCATAAATTCAAAGCATTCGTTTCAATTCAAATAAATATTAAAGATATGCATAAATTCATCCATTTGTGCATTGTGAGCACGCTGGAAACCATTTTTTTGTATTAATAATCAATGCAATTTATGAATTATATATCCTCAATCTAATTTTATACATTCATTCATACATAAAACGTAATATTTCTCAATTTTCAGATCATCGTTACTCACATAGCTCATATAAAAATGAGAAAGTCCTTTGTATCAAGGCAATAGAAACTTTCAATCAAAATTATGTAACACAAAAGTAATATTCCGTCGATATTATTTGATTAGCATGCTATTTTAAATCGATGGTTCAAAATATCCGACTTAAATCGATTACGCAATGAATTTGTAACTAAAATATCGACGTGAGATTATATTTACCTCTCCTGACCAGCGGTGTCCCAAATTTCAAATTTTACATTGGTGGTGTCGTCCAAGCACACCGTCTGTGTTAAGAAAGCGGCGCCAATTGTGCTTTCTTGATATTCATGAAATTGTCCCTTAACAAATCTAAGGACTAAAGACGATTTTCCTACAGCTGATTCTCCGAGTAAGACGAGTTTAAACTGACATATCTTGTTTTGCGGTGCTCCATTGGGCCTCTGGGCACTACTCGCTTTGTTAGCCATGACTGGAATACAAAAAATACATATTTTTCAAGATGTATAATACGCAGTAATATTTTAATGCGAATGAATCTATAGGATAATATATTTATATTAAATCTACAATTTGTGACTGCGTTTACGGCTGACGGAATCCTAATATTAAAATCCGTGCTTACATTAACGTGTGATGAGAATGACGTAGCTTTAGCTTAAAAAGTCATACAAACATGATATAGATTTAAATTTATTTCTAGGGATGAATATTGCCTTTGTTTTGTTTGTGTCCTGTAATCTATCTTTTAGCATTTTACCACGCTGGTACACGCACCACAGATTGAAAGCCACTGTTGTTTAATCAATCAATGCAATGAACTCATTTGTAGGCATCGCTGAAATTTCTATTAGCCGGTTTAAGGATTATATTAATTTTAAGAAAGAAGTAGTTTCATGAGTTTCTTGTGAAATTGTCCAGATTTTGGATGAAGTTTAGTGCGGAATACCCAGACTGCAGTGTTTAATATTCATATATGTTTTGAATAAACCTTTCGATGCAGAACGAAAGCCACTGGTGGATCAGATAAGAGATAGATTAAATCTGGTAGATTTATGTCATAAATACAGAAGATTAGAAAAACATCCAAGCTTGTAAAGTGGGTGTCGCATGAGATATTGCAAACAAATTGTTAGCAATGATTATAAACATTTGCATTTCCTTTTAGACCAGTGGTTCTTAGACTTATGTAGTCCGCGAACTCCTTAACGCTTAACCTTCCCTTACGATGCTATAATATATAATCAATATAGATAGTATATTGAGATTCAATGTAGTAATGTTGTAAAAATTCCCAATATTACAACTTTACTACAACTCGACTCAGTGTAGTAAATACACCATAGTAAAGGAGAGGTTTAACATTTTATTGCAGGCTCCAACCCAACCCTAAGTCATTTTACGTATTCAATTTCTGACCCTCGGTCCTCAATATGCACAATTTCCTATTACGCGCCACATAGGTAAAGAATGAAGATTAGATTTTCAATTGAAGGTTGATATTTTAACTATGATTTTTATATGCCACGGATCCCACTTTAAGAACTGCTGTTTTAGACCATTACTGAAAAATGTCACGACAGTTGACGAATCAATTAAAAATATTCACAATAAGGAAAACAAATTTTAAAAAAAGGTTGATTCTAACGACAATATGCTACATAGACTATTTGACACATTCGTCGTCGCCTAGCGCGAATCAGTGAAATTTCACGTGGGGCCCAAATTCAATACTGCATAAACAGGGCACATCTTCTGTCAGCTCTTGTTCATCATGACATTTCAAAGCTGGATATATATGATAAAGATAAATGAGTTTTTAGTAAAACGATAATGTTCCAAAAGTTCTTAAAAATATGCAAATCTTAAAAAAAAAATCGAGTTCAAATATTACATTGTTCGAGCACATTTTATAACACATTTTCTTGGTATTGCAGAAATAAATCACCTAACCTCGATTATTTTCAAACAATGAAATCATTGTAGAAATAAATAGCAAACAAAGAAATCAAGTTTATATTGAAATATGCGAAAAAACCAGTAAATTTATCCTTAATGTAAAATATTATTAATTTGAAAATAAAAAGCTCATTTACCAGAATATTATTTCAATATTAATATCCTCTGTGGATTTGAATATCAATCAGATGCCAATTAAGATAATAGAAATGCAGAATGCAGATTTATTGTAAAAGCGTTTATATTATTATTGAATTTTCATCAATTCGTTACTAAAAACGACACAAAGGCAGCGCATAAATCAAATTATCACTTAGTCGCATGAATCTAGTTTGCACTCTTTGCGAGAGAACTGAACCTCCGCTCGCACACTACAGAATCCAAATGAGTACTTATCACGGTACCTATAACTGTCTAATGCAATGTTTCAATTGACACAATTTATGTATTAATTACAAACACTATTTTATCAGTTTATTATCAATTTTGGAGTTTTCGCTATCAATCAATTTAGTACGAGGCAAAACGAATTTATTATTAAAAAAAAATTGTCATAGGGAAAATTTTAGTACGATCTCGTTATAATACGCAAAGTTTATTCTGCATGAGTCAGACGTGTTAGTCACAGTCGTTTCCCCTGAAAACAATTCTGGCAGATATAATTGCTAGTGCGTCGATTTGATATTTTTATAATCTTCAATGCTCAATGAAAGATAAACGAGGACCATCATAGAAATTTAAAAAAAATCAGAGATAATCATGATAAGAACGACAGCAAACAACGAAACTACGCGAAATGAAAAACATTGTATTCCGTCACTTAAATTTATACAATTTTATTATGGTCAATCAGAAAATCTCATGAATATAATTATAACGTATTTCAAAGGATAAAATTATTTTCTGTCGTGCATAATTTATATAAAAATTAATATCGTATATTTTATACAAATTCAGATTGGAGATTTTTTTATAAGCTTTGATAATGTAGTCGAGTGGTGATATGACAGCTATTTAAATGCAATTGTTGTTATGATCTAATAATAATTTTGGTTTGGTCGTATTTTTAATATTCAGTCAACATATTGGTTCTTATATCAAAAGAAAAAAAAACATAGAAAGGTTAACTGCCTATTGATATGGTAATGCTGTTTGAAAGACGCATATTATTAGGCAGCAAAAACAAACAATGCACTGATACATTTAGCGCGTAGCGAGAAAAATATTATTTTTGTTCGTAATGAGTTCGACTGAGTGCAATTAAAATGAACGGAGTCGACATTGTTTGCTATTTTATTGATTGCCGTGTTTAAATTGTGATTTAAATGTATTTTTGACGGTCGCAACTTGGCAACATCTCGAAAGGCTATTCCGGTATAATACATTTTGAATCTTCGATTTTTAGCATCTATTATAAAACAATGGCAGTTAAAAACAAATTCATACAATGTGTTAGTCATTTTTTAAATGTTGATAGTGCACATTGGATGTCAAGGAACGTTTTAGAAGTCTATGGACGTTCCGCCAGGTGGAAGCCGACGAATACGGGGGGCGTATCACACTGCGGAAACGTCATCGAATGACGGATGACGACTATTTTTCGTTTGATTTGGTTGTACTGTGTGGAGCGATACCGACCGGGGGGCCCTCGCGGGCTGCGAGTTGCGGACAGCGGACTACAGCGGAACGGCCAGGATCGACAGACGGCGGAATATAGGAACTCGCTCGAGATTCGGTACAGAACGATGTCTGCTGCGGGCGACAGAGATGACGACACTTATCGGCACAAAGGAGCGCAGATAATGACGGCTACGGCCAACGGTAAATACGCACTTCGGGCGGAAGGGCGACGCGAGGTGGTCGAGTCGAGGACAGCAAGTCAGTCTGAGAGCGGGGCGCGGAGGCGCGGGGGCGGCGCACCTGGCCGAGGGTTCGTCTGGGATCCGTCTACGCCCGTCACGGCAGCCACATCACACTCACCTCGCCTAAACGGCCCCGGACAGGCTTGCCAACAGCAAAAGCATTCGCCCGCACAGCAACGCCCCCGCGAGCCGACACCGATCCTTCCCTTTTAGAAACCTACCACACCACGTTTCCAACTACCGAATCACCATCATCACCAGCTTCAACTCTAAACATCAATTCCAATTTTTTTACCTCAATCATTTTTCTATAATATTCATCTCAAATAATCTTTAAAACATACAACATTTAAAACTCCAAATAAAAACCTATCTTTATTCAATTACACATTATTATTTAAATCACTATGTTAAACACACTTTTATATGATAAATATCAATAATAAAAAATCAACGTCAAAATTCATACAGACACGACGATTAATTTATACGGGGTAACTTTGCTTATTATAAAATTGACGCAATCATATGCAAATTATATTAAACCAATAAATTAAATGCAACACGAATAAACTATTAATATTAATTACATTTATAAAAATTACCCACGTCGTTTATAATTTTTAATCGTCACATTATTAAATATTAGAAAATATAATTTCAAATTCAATCAGAATATTTCATTCATTTGCCATATCAAATTTATCATGCGAATTCGTATTAGTTATCATTTAATAATATTTAAATCAGTGCATTTATTTATATTGAGCTAACTTTTTCGATGTACATCGGCGAACGCTTGCGATCACTCTCTAAAATGGTTCCGCTCGTATTGCCAGCTTCATAAATTTAATCGAATAAAGTCGTTGTTGATATTTATGTCTTCGTGACGACAAAATTATATTAATACATTAAATGCACATTTTTAATTGACAATTTCTTAAGTTGGCAAGCCGGTTTTATCTATCGATCGATAAATACGATTATCAATTCGCAACCCGAAGAAAAAACGATCATTCCCGTATTTATAAGCAATATTATCTTTATTTATGCATATTTTTTTAAGTGGCTCAGATAAGTAAATTTTATAATTTAATTTGATTGGCTACAAAAATTGAATTCAATGCGAAATGAAAGTCTACCTTCTGCATTTGATGCATAATGGATACATTTTTAGTAATATTTCCCCCATTTAATTCTTCATCAACAATCATACCTAATTTTGATATTCTTTAGTATTTATTCTCCATGTTTTACAATAGTACATCAACATTGCTATAAGATTTTAATATTTGACATTTTTAACAAGATCTTACTAACGTATGTACTTCGTTGTTCATTGACAAACTGCTAAATTCTTCATTCATTACAACACACTTTAAGCCATGTTGACAGATATGATCATGCTCCAGATGAATAACATTATATAATTGCTTAAAAGCCACGAGTTTAATTTATCATGCATTGGTAAAAATATCATTAAATATTCACTTTCTTTCATTGTTGTGCGTATTATTTAAGTGTATGAAGAAAGCGTGACAATCTGTCTATTCAGCAACGAACTAGATGTTCATAATTGAAAAACTTTATTACGACATTGTTTAATTTTAACCCGATTTCCATGAATACAGAATATTGTAAAAAAGTGTAGCGCTAAAAATATATCAATTGAAATGTTAATTTTGTATGCGAAAATTGAAATATTTCTCGTTAGATGATGAGTTTTCGTTAAGCGTCAGCAATTTGTTCATGTTTTGCAGCATTTTTATTTTTGTCATCATAAATCTGAAATTGAATTTATAAAGCGTTAAATTATATCTAAAGCATAGTTCATATTTATATGTATTTTAAGTGTTGCATTATTTGAATTGGCTTACTTTTTCTCCTCTTTGGTCTTTTGAAGCAGTTTTCTCACGCATTCATAAACTTCGTTGGATTTGTTGCAAAGTTCTGTTCCTTTTGTTGAGGATTCTGTTAATTGAAGTTCCAGCCAAGTGATGGAATCATCCTTGCATCTGATTTAAGCAAAGCATTATAGTGTATATTAATATCTTGTTTTAAATTTAAATATACTCTTATTATTAACTGTTTTGCGAAAGATCCACCTATGAATCTTTCGTCGTCAAGCGTTAGGAATTAAAAGACTCGCATATGAGTCGTCTGTCGCCAAAGACTTAAAATAAATGGAAGCCATGAACTAAGAACAAACTAACTAATTATATTATCATACTTGATTTTCTCGTTGAGATTTTTTAATAGCTCTTGGGTAGTCGAAAGGTCCATTTGAAGATGATCTATGTTTTTATTGTAATCTATGATGCGTTTCTCAAAGTCACATATTTGGTTTCCCAGTATCGATATGTCCGTTGGAACACCTTCTTTCTGCAATGTATTTAATTTTTGATAGAAAAACGTAAGTGTAAATAATAAAATTAATGTGCCTAATTAGTTTCTTACATCTTGACGGCGTTTTAAATTTGCTATATCATTTTTTAAGAAATCGATGTGCGCTTTCATATTTGACAATTTTCTTTCGAGCTTGATAATTTTGCTTTTTTCTTTTGGATGACCTAAAATTATACGATTTAGTTTTTATCTTAAAATTAGCTACACGAAAAAACCTTCATATTAAATATACCATTTCTTGATTTTAATTTTTTGTTTTGTAAATATTTTTCTATTTGCATATTATTTAATGCGATATCTTTAATTTTTTCTTGAGTTATTGTGGCATTTTCAAGTTCCAATATATTATTTTTCAGTTGGATATTTTCCTCTTTTAAACTATGATTTTCCATTTGAAGAGCCGGAATGAAGCTTTCTTTCCATAAATCATATTTTTCCTCCATATGCTAACAGAAAAAAGTTAATATTACATAAGAGCTATATTTTATATTAATTTGTCAAATTTGTACAGCTCGGTTGTGTAGATATCAAAGTTATTATTATATATTATCAAGTATATAAAAAAAAACCGTCTGCTATAGTTTATCTTCTTTTTTGTAGTTTCTTTAATTTACCAGAATATTTTTTAATGTATTCAACTCTGCAACCACATTTGATAATTCGCTTTGAGTTTCCTTCATTATTATACATCTCTCGGTGCACTAAAAACACAATGTAAGTTAGAAGCATAATTTTTATATAAATTTATTTCCAATAAAATACTTCTTACAGTTTTACATTCTGATGCTCTATTTTGTTTTAAAGCTGAAGAAAGTAGTTTGTTATCTGCCATTATTTTAATTTCATTTACACGAAGATCCAAATAAGCTTCCCTTAAGCTATGAATTGTTTTTTCTTGCTTCATTGTCTAAAAATATGAATAAATAAATTTTAAATAATATTTCTATCACATATAGACTAGAGCAGGACAGGTAGTTCTACCCGCATGCTCAGTTGGTGGTATTCAGTGGGACGGGTGGTTCTACCCATTTGCTGATCTGCACATGGAAAATTTTGTCCACTTTTGCTCACGTACATGATGGATTGTATAGTTAGAAGTTTACTAATTGTTTAATATCAGAAGATGGAAGCTCTATAATATTTATAATAAGAGCCAAGGAAGTAATCCTCTAAATGATAGGCCATCATAAATTTTATAATTATGATAAACTTTATCACATATATAAATAAAAATGATTTGAATAAAATCTTACCTCTCCCAAACACTTTTTGTAAAGATCTTCAATAATATCCAAATCAAACTTTAGGGAATCAATTTCACGTTTATATCTCTCAACCTAAAAAGCAAAAGTGTAATATCAACATGAGTAAACGGTCAAAATTGTTAATCTCATGAGGTTGAGCATTCATAAATGAAAGCTAATAAAGATCAAGGCGCTTCAATTTCATGCGTATGTCTATGGTATTCATCATTTGACAAGATGTTATGATCATTATATAATAATATTTGGATGTACATTTAGTACTTCGACACTCGGATAGTGTGACGTAATTAAATAGTTTAACATTTGAATCCGTGGTGTAATTTTACAAACCTCATGATCATGAATTTCACTATATATTTCTAATTTTGGAAAAAATGAATCATCATTTATGCTCCCCTAAAAGACAAAATATGCAATGTTATTTTTATTGGTAAGATTACGATATCTTATTTTTCTAAAGGTTAATTGCAGCGAATGCGAATAAATGAACGATAGTATATATTATATATTAATTACGGTCTTTATTTCACTGATGTGTTCCATTCTTTCTCTTTGTAATTCGTCTATTGTGTTAGTGTGAAGGCTGATGGCTTGTTGAAAATTCATTATCTGAAAGTTGCGTTCATAAAAAATTGAAATTTTTTCATAAAATTTATTTGGGGGTATTTTGATTTGAAATCATACCTCAGTTGCTCGAACATCTCGGTCATTTTGCAAAGTATTGTGTAATTCCTTGACTTGATTTCGGCTAAACTTTAGACTTTCCTCCAAAACCAGTATAGTTTCATCTTTATTTTTTAACTGAAAATGATAAACACTATATATTTTATAATATAGTTGTGGATACGTTGTTGGCTGACATTTAAGCATTAAAAGATACAAATTAAGTAGTAATAATTATTATTTTTGTATTGACTTAATTATGATGAGACTTGTTACTTTGTCAAGTTTAAGTTTTATATTAAATCTTTTATGTTGACATACCATTTTTTGAGTGATATCTAGTTTATGACGAATATTTATCAGTTCATCAGTCGATGTAACTTGTTTGTTTGATGAATCAGGCTCATCCTAAAAAAACATTTTCTTTTATTATGTGTTGATAAATTATTGTCTAAGAAAATTTAATTTAAATTATTGACTTGTTCTTTGAAGCGGAGCTGTTACTAGGCAAGCTCAATAGGCGTTGAGACTCAGGGATCAGCATAACTAGGACGCTGATATATACAATTGAAAAACGTTGTGTATATATGGTTGGAATTATTGAAAATATTTATGCTTAATTAATTCACTGCGGTTTTTAATATCGTAATAACAGTCAAGATGGAAAGTTCAAACGTTAATAATTTATGGCTGTTCATAACACAATATAAAGGACATATAATATATTAATTCTTATCGTGTTTAATTAAATACAAATCGTACATTTTGACGAATTTCGAGGGTTTCGGGGGCATAAAAATATGTTTTCATAATTAAAATGTACAATATTAAAAGCACATTTTAAATCACAGTCTTGAATCCCGATACAGGAAAAAAAATCCCGGATGTCTCGAAACAGAATCCCTAGTCACAAGGTGATTTAGTCTGTGTGTCTCGAAAGTTTGTTTGATCCTTCAACTAGATGATTAATATGCTTGTTTAATTTCCTACGATCCAGGAAATGACAGTATTGAATGTCCCGCTTTGGACTCAAAGCAATGAAAATGGCAACATCGGAGGCTGGTGCGGTACTCAATAGTTGTATTTTGTGTATCAAGATTGGCTTTAGAATGACTTTTTATAGTACTATTTTATTCTTCAGTGGCGGTTCTGATTTTCAGCCCATATTATATTCTTATTTTGATTTTTGGTTAATTTTTTCTTTAAATACGCGTGGCCAAAGCGTCGATTGTGTAACTATTCTTAATCACCCGCCTGTCTGATATGCATACATCTCTGATGCCCGTCGTAATTACTTTGTGAGAAGAATTCATTATTTTCTCTTATTAAAATAATTTGATATTGAATATATATTAGTATTATCTATGTTTATTTTAAATTAAAACTTGGTTTTTGGCTTTAAATTATTACTTTTCTTATGATCATTAAATACATATGATGTTGGTAAACCGCCACCTATAATTAAAAAAAATAGTGTTCAAAAGTTTGTTCATCCCTAGTGTATTATATGTAGAGACATATCGTCGGCAAAGCTAACAGCTGTTGGATGGTTGACTGTCCATAAAATGTACAGAATTGGACTGAGTGTGCTACGTTGGGGGATATTGAACACTATATAATGCACTATGGTGACTTTGACCTATTATTTTACATTGAATTGTTTGTAAGATTCAAGTACAAAGGAAATTTTCTAGAGTAAGCATGGATACTATGCTTTGTCAAATGCCTGTGTTCCATCCCGCAAAGTAGTGGGACAGTATTTTGATGTTCTTATAGATTTTATTAAATATCCTGTACATCTGTTATAATTGCATATTGTTATCCAAATCCAAATTTTTGATTGGGTATCAATTGATTTTCCTTAATAATAAGCTTTGAACTTTTTAATTCTAGTTTTTCAAAGACTTAACATTGTATATGAATTTTCCAAGCTTGGAAATGATTAATATGAGTATTAATGTCACAGTGTACAAAATTACATCATAGCATATTATCACGACTAGGATTTTATGTCATTATATTTGATTTTTCATGTTGAGCATTTTTATATTTTAAAGTTCTTAAATACCGAGGCGGTAGATAGAACAATCAATTATTTAAATCTTTGCACCAATATTACATGTTATGTATTTTCATGAAGTGTGTAAAAACATGAGGCATAAGATAAGTGCATAGAAAATTGCATTACTTAAGCGAATGGCTGATTACGGTAGTCGCGTGAAAGAATAGCTTATAAAAGAAACGAAAAGTTCCAATAAATCTATTGATTACATTGAATTTAATAACAAAATTTTAGCGAAATATATATTCTTGTTCTATGCAAATGAATATAGAAAATATGCATTATTTAATTAGAAAACTAAGTAATTTCGCCGATTTTACGCATCTTATATTAAATTTAATATATTTATCAATTAGTGAAATAATTATAATTTGTATTTAATTAAATTTGATAATTAATTAAATACTATTTTTTTAATGAATTGTCATTTTAATTTAATTTATATATAATAATCATGTTACTTTCATTGCACAAATGTGTGAAATATCACTGAATATGATCATTTGTCTAGAATAATACCTTTATTACTAGGGATTATTATGTATTAAAAACGTCAAACAAAGTAATATTATAGTAACAAAGGAATATATCAAATAAAAGGGCGTATATGACTTGCACATCTTTGAACTAGCTTGTGCTTTTAAAATATAGTTCCTCTTACCTGAATTGAATTCATGCTGCAAGAAGACTTGGTTGTTCTTTATTTTGTAATAGTGACGCTATATAATTTTTAGTATTAATACATTTGGAAGATATTTCTTTCCAGTTGTAAACAAACGAACTGTTAGCATGTACACATGTGAATGAGTATTTTTAACTTGACTAAAATGGTGGGGAATGATGTTATTTTTAGTGCTGTTGATATGGGACATGACTCTGATGTGAGTAATGCGTAAGAGGTAGATAGAGGTATAGGTGATACTGAATGAAATATCTTAAACGAATTAATTTATTGAAATTATTTGTATTTAGAATATTACTGATTGTTTATGTTTATGTTTTGCAAAGATTAGAAGATTGTGAAGATCCTGATTATGCACCTATAAATATATAGGAATTAAGCTTACTAGTAATATCACAATAATAAAGATTATATTTTGAAATATAGGCATACAAAATATATTTATTATTCCCCCAATTATTATCATATTTTTTGTAATCACATCTTTTATGACTTCAATTTATAAGGTCATTTTGTAATATAGATTGTCGTATCAATATTGCATTAACATTTATTTCGGTAACGTAAAGTGAAATTATGTTTATTTTCTTAAAGTAATTTCATTACATTCACTTGAGATAATGCAGATATATAGGGTCATCCAAATGTGCTGGAAATAGATTCAATTTTGGTCATAAAAAGTCGCTCAACGTTGATTGGTATCGTTCAGCATTCACAATAACAGCATTTCCAACACCGAAGAAATTTTGCTCAATTATTCCATTTGCCCAAAATGTATACCAAACATTAACTTTCTCGGGATGCATTTGATGATGGTGTATCTTGTGTGGATCATTATCGTCCCAAATCCGACAATTTTGCTTATTCACACTTCCATTCATCCACAAATGCGCCTCATCGCTGACGATCCTTTTTTTGGAAAAACGTTTCTCGAACGGAACACAAATTTTGAAAATATAATTTGATAATATGTATATGTGGTTCAACGTTACAAACTTTATGGTGATTTTTTATACACTACTGAATAGGGATTCTGTGTTGAGACATCCCGGGACTTTTTTCTTGAGACTTTCGGGTTTTTATACTGAAGAGGAAGTGTCCCGGGAAGCCGACGGGGGACTTTGAAAAAGCCGAGACAGAATTCCTACTACTGAATAATTCACAATAAATTTGACAAATGTTGCTTTAACAACATGTCCACTTTAAAATTTACACTTATTTTTGGCTTTGATCTTATGATCACTACACAAACACACAATTTGATAGACCGCCGCCTATAATTTAAAAATGATTCACTCGTAGTGATCAAAAGCTTAACCACCTCTGATTTATGGGATTAAACAAGGGAGATTATGCATCTTGTAATGTCATGCTATTGTGTAAATACTATTTTCGCATATCTATAATTTTGTATTTAGGATCTTAACATGTCATATTTGACATTGGGTTTTAGAAGTGTAGTGAGATATTTAAGATAAGGTGATTTATGATTTCTCAGAGGGTACTTATTTTTGTGTGGTACGCATTTAAACATCTGTAATAATTTTATCAGTATTTTAAATAGTAATGTTTTGAATGCTTAATCATATATAAAACTTATAAAAATGATATTTATAAAAGATCAATAATTTATTCACAGGATTTGCATTGTAATGTTGTATATATTTTTTTAAATATTGTATACTACAAGTGGATCAGATATCAATCAAATTATACATTTCTGTATTTGGTGATGTAAATATAATCTGAAAAATTGTATAATTGAGGAATTCAAAAATAAAGTTAATTTATCATAGCATATTGAAATATATCAAGAGAGAATCAACTTTCATTGTTTAAATCCATGTGTCATTTTAATAAATTATGATATTTGTTCGATACTCTAAAAGAGTATCGAACAAATATCATATTATCAAAGAAAATGAAAAATTTATTAGGTTTAAAGATCCTTAATGAAATGCTTAACTTTATTTTTGAATCTTTCAATTGTTGATGTCTATTTTATTATTAAAATTGTTATTATTGATAATTGAAAGTGTAATTCCATCCAAATCAACATACATAGAGATGAAGATATTTATCACCATACGCACGTTACAGTTGATTTTTACCATTATTATACTAGATTATTTTTTTACAATTACAGACAAATTTCAATATCGACAATATTTTCAGTCGATCACAACATTCAGTATGCATACATTTTTTATTTTAATTAATACATATACCAAAATAAGTAATATATCTGTGATTATTGTGCATGAATTAAATTAAGATTCACTTTAAGTAAACAAGAGATATAATGTTATAATTTAATAATAAAAAATAAATATTTTGTATTATTTTTGATAGATTTTTTAAATATGGTGAAAGCTCCATATGCATGAATAATATGTCTTCAAAATGCTTCAAAAAGTTTTTATGGCTTATTTGCTATGCGTACAACATCAGGATTAAAGATCAATGGGAAATATGTATTGTAAATGTTAAATTATGCTTTAATTATTTTTACAAATCAATCGAGCGAAAGTTGCAAATATCGAACACATAAATAATGAGCTTTCACTATGTTATAAATCAGATATTAAAAATCATATTTATTGTATTTATATTTAAACAATTTATAATGAAAAATGTATATTGTACACTTAAGTTCTAAGATAATTCGGGTTTATTCCATGATTACTATAACTTAAAAGGAGAATTGAATTGTTTACAATAATTGGGATACACATAAATACTTTGGTTATACATCAACACACAAAAATATTGATAAAATTTAATTATAACAGCAATCCTTTTTGAGAATGATCTTTAAGGTGTTTACCATGGATCAAAGTAATTGACCACATTCTTACATTAAAACATTTTGTGTTAAAATACTACGAATATATTTGTAACAACAGAAGTTAACATGTTTCAGTGATTACATATTAATATCTATATTTAAGTAAAGATTTTTGTAGTATAAAATTGTCAAATATAGATTGGCTATATGATGAATTTGTAATATTTTATGTGTGGGAAGATAGAATTTCATTAAAAGATCTTTGTTGATAATACCTAAGATGGTGCGGTATTCAAATTTTCATCAAAAGAAGACCATTTTATGCACGTTAAAACACTGTTTATGCTCTTTTAAATGTCAGAAACTGTCTCCATATTAAAAAAGTTAATTTATATTATAAAACGATTTAAGTAGATGATAGACTACCATGACAAAATGTATCCTATTATAAAAAAAATATTAAAATTTATTAACAGGGAAGGATCTCACTAAAGGCTCACTTCTCTGTTTTATTATTATTATAAGATTTTTCATCAGTAAGTTTATAAATTATATCTCCAGATATTGATTTCTATTAAGTATAATAATACAGTGTTTTTGCCATAGATAACCCATATCAGGATGATATTTAATCTTGTTTAGTTTATGTATATTAAAACGTCCATAAATTGAATTGTGCTAAAAGTATGATAGATTGAGTAAAAATGTTATGCTTATTTATTATCAATACACAGTTTTAAAGTAATGCATTTTTATATAATTTCAACATAAGAAAAACGCATTTTTCACAGACAATTGACTAAATTTATGATTATTAATTTCATTGGAATCCACGTTTTTAATGTTGCGCTATTTTTTAACAAATTCAGTCAAAAATTTTAATCAATTATATTGAATTTATAATACGAAATAATTAACCTGTAGTTTTTCTATTTTACACATTGTCAACAATGAGGCAAGTATTCGGTAAATTAGCTCCGTTTTAGTATGAATAACTATAATTATTAATATAAAAGAATTTTTATAATTCCAGTATTTCCATGTTATAAAATAGTAATATAGTTACACCCATTTAGAGAAATCTGTTTTTTAAAAAGGATTTAATTGTATTGTATCAATTTTATCAGTCCGTTATTGTAAAGTTGCCGTTATGAAAGTTTTCAATTCCTCTCTAAATTTGCATTCACTTGATTATATTATAAGCTCTTTCAATTGTTATAAACATTTCCCTAGGTATACATTTTATTAAGTTGTTGTAAACGAGCAGTAATGAAAAGTTAGTGGAAGTCGCAGTAGAAATATTTCAATAGCGTATTTGGAACGTCATCTAATCGTCGAGATCGAAACGCATCACTTTTGTTAAAAAATTGTTCCTTTCGTCCGCTCGCTCGAGTAGGCGAGCATTCAAATTCGGTCATTAAGAAATAAAATACTCATTTAGAATATCGACGGTGCCGCTTTCTCGATTTGCTTACGTTACTTAGATTTAGCCACAGAATAACATTTACTAATGCAAGTCGAAATATGATAAGAAACACCGGCACGCACATGTAAAAACGTATTTTAATACTAACATACAAGGACCAGCCTTTTAAACGATCAAAAAGTGTTACTTAAATATAAACTTTTACAACATCGACGATTGGTAGGAGATTGTCGTAGTGAATTAAGCTTGGATACATCAAAAATGGGTAAAAATACACTTAGTATAACTTTGTTCCCACCGAATAACACACTTTCACTTATATATAATAACGACATATATTTATATTCGAATCGACATTTAAATGATTAAAAAATGGATACACCCATATAAAATTATACATCTCTCCGTCGACGTGTCACCGTATGAAATGCACACTCGGAGCTCTACCGCCTCGACGTTGTGCGAATCGATCGATGTAAAGTATAAAAAAGCTATTTTCTGTGACGAGAGAGTATGTATGTATATAGTTTAAAATTAACGTGTATAAAATTTTTGCACCGCAACGACGAACGTCGATCGTCGAAGACTTAAAGAAAATCGTTTGAAAAATTAAATTTACTTAACTTACCTTAAAATTATCATAAGGTTTAACGTCGATTATTAAAAAAGGTGAATTATAAATGGCAAGTTTCAATAATCCAAGATAAAAAATATGTCATCCCGCATTTCGGTAGCCGTTGGGAATTTTTCCTTCGCGTGGCAGTGTTTTTGTAAATTTTTTCATATTCATTTTCATTTTGAATTTTGTATTTTGATTTTATTGATTGAAATATAACTAACGGTCGTCGTTCAATCGAACAGCGTGTCGAGAGAGGCGTTCGGAGTGCTCTCCACCTTCTTCAACACGATCTTAAAAGTGAAAGTGTGCTTCGGAGAGACGGAGGCCGGTCTCTGTCCGTCGGAGCGTCTGGTCCGAATGTACGGAAACGTGGTCTCGATCTCGGTGGACGTCGCCGGAAAGCTAGTTTCGATCTCGGACGTAGACGGAAAGCTGGTTTCTATGTTTCTTTTGAAGAAAGGAAAACTGTTTTCGAATTCGGACAGAGCTTTTTTTACGAACGGAAAGCTCTTGTCGAAAGGAAACGTGGACTCCACTTCGGAAGTGGACTTTCGGACCGGAAATTGGGAGACGACTTCCGGTTTCTTGGGGTGGCATTTGTCGAATATGGGGTTGGCCGCGGAGGCGACAGTTTCTGACACTTGGCGAGTGAAAACGGCGTGACGGGCGGAGTCCGATTTGGAACGGGGCGCGTCGTGCAGGGTGGCCTGCTTTCTTAGGGGGAAAGGTTCTACCGGCGTTTTGGAAAAGAAGGTGGGGGACTTTCTGCTCTCTGCGAATTTCTTGCTCGCCGCTCTCTTTATGGACGAGAACAGACCGAGCTTTTCGCCCGCGGGCTTGACGGGCGTCTTCTCCGCTTCCGGCTTTCTCGGAGGCGTCTCTCTCTTCGGGGAGACTTTTCCGCTGTCGGGCTTCGAGGAGATCGGGGTCTTCTCCGTCGTCGTCGTCGTAGTCGTCGTTGTCGTCGGAGAGTGCGGCCTGTCCACGCGCGAGGGCGGCCTGGGCGAGACCCTCTCGTTCTCCGAGCCCCTCCTCGATCGCTCCGAGGGACTCGGGGTGGCCCTGCTGAGGAGCTCGGTCTTCGTGACGGGAGCTCGTGGGGAGACGGATCTCTCGTTGTCGGATCCCCTCCTGGATCGGTCTGTGGGGCTGGGCGTCTTCTTGCCAAAGCTGTCCGCCTTGGAGAGGAGGAGGGCGGACAGCTGCCTCGGCGAAGATCGCTCTCCGTCCGAGTCTCTTCTGGATCGGTCGTTGTCGGAGCTCCTTCGGGAGCGGTCTGAATCGGAGCGGGGGCGGGCGGAGTCGGCTCGGGTGAGGCAAATGTCGGGTCGGGGCGGGCGCGGAGGGCGGACGGGACGGGGGACGTTCCCCGCGGGTTAGTTGGGAGGACGTCCGTCAGACGGAAGGTCGGAAGAACCGGAAGAAGAAAGTGTAGTGTTGGATCCGTACGGGTCCAGCGAGCTCTGCACGGACATGGAGCGTCCGGCGCGTCTCACTCGGTGAGGGGACAGCTTTCCGGGGTCGACACTTGCTGGGTCTGCCTGCAACCAGGTCCCGATATGAAGATTTGGAAAGCGAATTATGTGCAAATACAACATGAAAAATATAAAAAAAAACAAAACAGTTAATAAAAAAACAAACAAAACATAAACAACAAAAAATATTTCAATTAATTACACAAACAACCGGTCAAAAGCTTAAGATCGTTTAAGTACATGTTATATTTAACCGGAAAATGCAGCGTTAACATGACTACACAACTAAAAAGCACCTACATCTAGCAGCTATATTCGAAGCGCAGATATAAGAAAAACAAGAAAAGAAGCCAGGGAAGAGTCAATCCAACAATGACAGAAACGCTGGGACACCGGAACCAAGGGAAGGTGGACATACCAATTGATCCCAGTGATACAAAAATGGATCTCGCGTAAACACGGAGAGCTCACCTATCACCTGACCCAGATGCTGACGTGACATGGCTGCTTCGGTGCTTACCTATTTAAAATTGGCAAAGAGGACTCGACAAATTGTCACCACTGCGGCGAGGATCACAATGACGCAGAGCACACCGTCTTCAAATGGGAAGCGCGGGCAAACGATAGGCGAGAATTAGCGAAAAAAATTGGGTAACCCCAAATATATTCAACATGGTCACCACAATAACCAAAATGAAAGAAAAGTGGGAAGGGTGAACACCGGTTTGTAGAAAAACAAACACATCCCTTTGAAGCAGTGCAAAAGCGGATTCCAAGGGGGTCGATGGAGAAAAAAGGGTGGGGGTTTTGGTGGGTAGGAGTCCCACATTACCATGGTTTTTAATCATGGTATCTTTTTGAAGATTTCCCCCTCCCAAGAGAGAAAAAAAAGACTAGCAGCTATATTGCATTTAGACTCGAATATGAAAATGACAAACACAACTCCATCCGAGTTCTTCAAACGATACGCTGACTGATCACACGCGACTTTGATAGCTGATCATCGGATAATCATTTAAAATTAACGTTAATCACAAATCCAACTGAACATGCTTTTTAATGAATCGAAAATATTTTAAACAAAGCAGTAAATAAAAATGGGCGCTTAACTTAAAATTTCAAATTTTTCAGAAGCATGTTCTATATTAACTCTTTGTGGCCTTCAAACAAAAAAGCTCCAATTGATCCCTAAATGCTTGTATATTTTTTTAGAAAAATAATTTCACATTTTATAATTATTATTGTAACTGCAACGATATTTGTTTCGTTTGTAAGTTTTTGAAGTTAAACTTGTATAGGCGCGGTAGGGCAAATTGGACAGAATGTCAGAATGAAACTCCAATCGACAATTGGTCGGAAAGAGGAAGAATCGTTTGTAGTATTTTAGTTATATACATCATAGACACGCTATGCGCATGCGCTGCGCCGACTCTTCTGTGTTTATTGTATATTACACAAACACTGCTGTATCTTTCAACTAAATAATCCTATTAACGAATGGAAAGAAGCAATGCATTTAATTTTGTTTTACGTGTCACCAAATATGCCTTTTATATTTATAAATATATCATCTCAACGTTTAATTCATTACTCTGATGATAATAAGACCTGATCCATAAAAAATCAAGATAGATTTAAATTCATAAAGGAGTTATCAAATTTCAAATGCTGACAGAGGAGCAAATTTCTATAGGTGATAGCCTTTTAAACTTTTTTAGATTGTGCTTTGATTTCTAACATTATTTCTCTTTGTCTCACAAGCGTACGTCATTGTTAATAGAATATATTCACGATGCTTGTTTTTAAATTTAAGCTTTTAACCGGTAATGTAATCAGTATATTGTTGCATAACTTGAAAACTACAATATAAAAGTGATAATATACGACATTAATCATGCAACAACATATATATGGTGCATCGAGTTGATATTTCGCACACACCTGATATGCCAGAGCGTTCATGATGATGCTGTAAGGGACCAATCCCAAAGGATGAACTTCTCTCATCAAAACGTTAGCCGGTATCTTGTGGAATTGAATGTATTCAAGAAAATTGCCGATGACGTCTTTCAGCGTCGTGTTTTGATTGGTATCGCAATATTTCTTTCCCCACATCAGAGCTGCCTGGAAAGAGACGAAAGAAAAGAGTTAACCGATCAAAGATCAAGCACTTATTAATTTCAATCGATGAAAAATGTGTCGTGGACTTGCTTGAAACTTTGTGAACTCATCAGCTCGCAGTTCTTCCCTGGCAAGAATGAGTCTGACGACGTGCTGGGGCAGCAGTGTGAACGATCCAAGGTTCAAGACTTCATTGCCGTGTTCATCGACGAACTCCAATACCTTTATCAAATACATCTTATTATTTCTGCTTTTTTAATCATTTTTGTAGGATAAAATTTAATTGAAAATACCTTTTGCACCAGCGACTTAGTACATTTGTACTGGATGTAGCGTTCTGCAGAAGCAAGGAGAGCACAGACTGTGTCCACGTTAATGCAACATTGGACAAAACCAGCACAAGCTCTTCTCAGTTCGTCCAGTCCATAATAATCAGCAGCATTCATAACACCTGTAAAGAAATTGAATACTTACTGATTCTTTTAAATATAATATGAGACCTTCGCTGAAACCTTTTTTCGTAAATCTATTGAGCTATGTTACAATAATGAATTTATTTTAATTCCATCAAAGCAATTTTCTCTCAAACCCATGAAATTATTCAATTTGTTGATTCTGAAGTATCAAGGGTCTTTTCGGAGCAGGATCTCATTTAACTATGCTGTGAAATGATTGAATCTTTAAGTGGCTCTCCTTGCCGGGGCGGAAATAGGGGAGGCTTAAATGGGTTTTTACTGAATTTCAACGATTGAGGGCTTATCGATTTTCGAACGAGAAGTAATAAAGTATCTCTTATCCGTTTACCAACGATACTTATATAAATGTAACGTGTATAGAAACCGTTGAGGAAATAAACGATTTTAAAAATTGATTTCAAAAATGTAGTTTCGTCGACCTTAGCAAATCAAAATTATGGGGCTGCCATTTGGTTCATATAATTATTGAAAATTGAATCTACATATTTAATAATTGGGAATTTAGTATTATCTTTGGGAAAAATATATTACCTAGCAAAGTCCTGGGTTGAAGAGTGACACATCCTGTATGAATATATTCGATGAGTTGCCTGAAGACGTCTGGCTCAAATTCTTCAATTATGAGAGTTTGATGTTGCTGAGAAGACGGCTGAAATTAGATTTGACATCGTTTTAAATCTTGTATTAATACAATTGCATAAACTTATTAACAAGTCATTTTTTCAAGCAAACAAAAATTGAAGAAGTGAAATGAAGGATAAGTATTTTCCAGATATAGATTTATTTCTCAGATTGGTTGTATGTTGGTTATTCATTACAGCAGCAGTTTCCAACCTTTTTTATTCTCAATTAGCGAGCTCGTGCGTCTATGTAAGTCAGTTAGTGTTGATATATGTTTGTGTCTAAATACATACAAAATAAAACATGTATCAGATTTCGGAACATAAAGTACATATTCACAAGGGACGAAAAAATAACGACAAAATAAATATTTTCATTCAAGAGTTTCATACTAAAAGGCAATTTTAAAAGGCATGTATGACTTGATTATTTCAAAAGTCAATGTGGTCCAACGCTTATATGAAACAACATCAAACACAGAAAATTCAGATATAGTAAAAATCATATAAAAACAAGCATTCACAACGATACATTTAAGAACACAGCACGACAAATTGCACACAGAGGAACATGAAACTGAAAATCCTACAGTCAGTTTTTCTAATTTAGTGTGTCAGAAAAGATGAAAAATTTTCAATCGAACGATGCAACATTTTCACATGAGAAGGCAAGATTTTCAAGCACAGAATTTTCAGAAAGACTAAAGAAATATTGTGACTGAGTTCATATTTTCAGCTGTTTTAATGACACATAAATTTCATTATTCGTATGGCTGATTGTTCAAGGGCGGTGATTTTGTTGAAATAAAGAAATATCGACACAGAACATTCATAAGGTAAACATAAAAGTCAACCATCAAATAACTAAAATGAAAATCATGCAACGAGAAATGAAGAATATTTTTGGGCTGAATTCTACGTGTCCAAATAAGATGAATGTGAACCAAGCAAGAGCCAAGTACAATATGTCAATTATGTTCACGCGCAGCGTTTTAAAAAGGAGATTTGTGCCCTAAACAGATTAATATTTTAATTCGTAAATATGTGGATGTTAAAAGATTAACTCAGCGATAGAAATATTCTTGATTTGTATTTGCAATGCTTTCCTATCATTCTACGATCGCTCATAAATTATTTTGTTTAAATATGATGTTTATTTTCAGAATATTGCCAATTTTTGTATATTTGTATAACTTCAAGAGAGCGCTTTGCTTAAAAATATGGATCTTTTAAAATGGATTTATACAATAGATTGAATATTCAGAAATGTCCAGTAATTAAAAATCGTGTACATCAAGTCTTGATTGATTTAGATGATTGATGAAAAAAAGTTCGCCGCACAAATTTTTATGAATTGTATGTATTTGTCAAATAAAAAATCTAAGGAATGGAGAAACTTTTCATATCGGAATCAAGAAACATCAAATACCTCAAGTAATTTAAATAATTTGACCCGAAACAATAACTCAAAGCGTTCATTTGTGAATGATATTATATGATGGAATAGGAAGCTATTTTTTACCCAGATTTATTATCGTCATTTTTAGTCTAATTGAAGATGTTAGTATGTAGATTTTACAAATTTGTCCATTCATAAGAATAATAAATACATAAACACAGTCTTGAGATACTTGAAATAAAACTGATGAATTTTATCACTGTAAGGGCGTCCTATGCATCTAAACATTTAAATGATCAAATAATTTAAATCAAAGGCAGATAGTTGAATTTCCATATATACACTTAAACCTCTTTTTGTGCGATTTCGAAGTTATGCGGTTTTTTTAAAGCATTTTTTTTTTAATTCCATAAAGAGTACGTATCAAGATTTTTTGGATAAAATAGGAAATAAATCATCAACACTAACCGAAATTTGAAAGGAAAATATAATTTGGGACTGTGCATCTGCATATTACATCTGCTATCGCTGAATTACGACCAAGCCATTAATTTTTGTTTAGATTCTTAAAAAAATTGATATCTTTTTTTTCATTTTTGCAATGTTTCGACTTTTAAAATTACAATTTCCAAAGGAATTTCCAAAATTCTAACTATGTACTAATTATTTCCTGTTTTTTTTATTAACTTTTTTAATGCGATTATAGTTATTTTTTATATAGGCGTTTCAAAGTTATGCGGTTTTTAAAATCATTGGAACGCATCTTCACTTTTTCTATGTAAGTCATAGTTTTTTTTTGTGCGATTTCTTTTTATGCAATTTACCGCGGAACACAACTACCGCACAAAAAAAGGTTTGAGTGTATTTGGTTCTGTGTATGACACTTTAAATTTAATAGCCGCTAAGCCTTGGAAATTAACGATTAATACTACAATATCAATTTTTACCTTATATTTGTAAGAAAATTATAATATATAATTAAAGCCTAATTTTTAGTAAGTTATACGCTTTCAAATGTGTGATTTTTATAAACTGGAATTTATATATGATAATTTTGTAAAGTTGATGAATTTTTCGGGCGGCTTTTATTTGAACGATTCTCTGCGCATAACGCGTAAATCTAGACCGAGTTTGTTTTGCAACCCTAACCGTGTAAAATAAGGAAAGTTTTGCAATTTTTGATTTATTTAAGTTTTAAATCGCTGGATTAATCTTCATTCATTTAATTATAACTCTCGTCTATTAAAATTATAATCGTAGAGAGTCAAATTTTCATCATGAATGTGATCATTCGGACTCGTTTGAATGGACGACATTTACGGCTTTTAAGCGTCAATTTCTGTATTTAAAAAAAAATTCTAAGTAGTAGGAAGGATGCTGTGCTGTCACGTGAAAATAAAAGATTGATTGAGGATGAATTATTGATGAGGATGAGAGTAGACTGAGAATGAATGCGAGACGGCGCATGGAGAAAAGGAGATTACCTCTTGGATCGGGGCCAATTGTTGCGCGTACACAGACCGCTGTCGGATATACACAAACATACATGTTACAAACAGCCATTGATTTGGGGTTGAGTGTGGAAAGGGTTGTTCAAATTAGGGAGCACTGAGGAAAGTTAACATCAAAAATGAAATCCACACATTTTTACATTTAACATACAATTGTACGGGTCATATATATATATATATAAGTACACAAATGTAATGGTTATGTAGTCTAGTTATATAAGGGTATTGGTGTTGCGATCATGGATGTTGGTCGTGACATAATTGTTTTTTTCTTTCTAGCCGGGGGATTTCGTGTTAGAACTCTGTTCTTCAATTCTACATTACAGTAAATGTGGGGAGATTCGCCAATGATACAAGGATAAACGTTCTGTAATATATTCTTGCTATGAAATAAGTACTTAAAATAAGCAATCAAAAAAGTTAAATATTCTTTCAATTAACCGGAGTCGCATTAATCAAGATGCGAACTAATTGATACAGCAAAACTTAATCATTCATTTTTAAAATAATTTTTCAACCAACTATATAATATTATAGATTAAGCACTATGAAGTAAAATATGCAGAATATTTTTTAGTGGATATTATCCAAGTTTTTTTGCTGCCTACGCTATAATAATTACATATAATATTAGGTAATCCGGAAAGAAATCCATTATTTTATTCAACTTGTAACTTTATTATTAACAATTAACTCGTACCTTTCTTGCAAGTTTTCTAAACCCATATTATAGAAATTAGATGATTTCAACTGAAAATACAAAATCAAATATGGAGGATGTGATAGCACTTCCCAATTAAGTGGTTCATAGTTCCTAAAAGTTCATAGTAAATATTCTTACACACATGCAAAAAACCTTCTAAAGTGTCAATCTTGGATTGGGTGTTAAGATTTTTCTTTATATTGTATTACCCACCCTTCTTACTTCATCGATGTGTATCAAATGAACGTGTGCGGTTGATGTTGAAGATGAGAGTTTCTGTCATAATTTTTTCATTGATCAATGAGGGTCTGATTCAATTGAAGATCGCAGCATGATCTTCATCGAAATTTGAGTCGTCTTGATTTAGGGAAAACCTGTATTTTTTGTCGCCCAATTTAAAGCATCTAAATCAAAATGGACAACGTTAAGACTAGTCCATATTTTTTTGTTGTTGGTGTTCAAACCCTGATCAAACCCTGATCAATCATCATAAAATGTTAAATATATTCTTCGTTGATTTCAAGCTTCAACATATTTACTCTTAATAATGAAATAAGATTAATGACATACAAAATAAAGCTGACGAACCTAAATATTTCCTTCTCCGACTGAACTCAAATATATATTGGATAAAATAATGGATTTCTTTTAAGATGACCTAATATATAACTTACCTTCCCAAACAAAATTGCATTGATTCACTACACTATGTTAATTAATTGATTTTGAATGTGAATTATTACACAAACTGTAAGTTAAACATCATTCAATAATGCTTATTTCATGTCCAAATAAAATCAACTTATATGAAAATATATTTTTTATAATCATGTGCGTAACGCAGCTTAACGTTATTGAATGATGAATTTACTTTTAGAATGCCATTTTACAAAGTTGACAATATGAGCCAAATTGTACTTTTCTTATCTCAAAATATAATATTGAGCCAAAGAAAAATGTATTTTTCGCCAGTCGAAATGCTTTTTTAATTACCTGATTGGCGGCGTTTTGTAAATTGAGCAGGGGTTCTGAAGATCTCTTCAAAAATAATCTGAGCTTATTTTCTCTGGGGGCAGGTTCCTTTTTTCTTTGGGGACTCGGAGCCTGATACAACATTTTGTGAAACACTCTGAAAAAACGGAACAAAATTATATTGCGTGATATGATGTGCTTAATCGAAGAATAATTTTTCATTTTTGATGAATTATGTAGCGTGGGTGAAGACGATCCGACGTTATTTTAATATGCCGCGGGCGCGGGTTATGCGAGTCACGTGAGCGTATCGTGAGATAATGGCGGCCTTTGTATGCAGCCGTAGATACATATGATGCGGGCGTACGGGGATGACAAATTAAAAGATTGAAATATTTCCGGCAGGTAACGAAACTATTAAACCGAGAAAAACGTATTTTATCCTTTGTTCTCAGGCTGGCCATGACCATGCTCGATAAAGAGGCTCATCATGAAAGTCTCGCAGTTGGGTCACTCTTCTATTTCGTATAAAATAAAATATTCTTCGCATTATCTGACGGAACATTATAGATTATTTTATTATCATATTGAAAGCCAAAGTACCAAACCAATGGATTTTATTTTTAAAAAATGTCACTAAAATATTTTTGAAAACTTTACTTATATTTTCATCATTGTGAAATGTATTATTATTTTGCTGACATTTTGAAAGAAAGCATATATTTGAATCCCAATCATTTGGGAAGGGTTTTTTGGTCTCTTTTTTTCGAATTAGTGGAGATCTGCTGAATATGAATATGTTATTGGGGCTAAATTTGAAACGCGAACTTATTTTTTTATTGTGTATAGACTTCCAAATAAGGCGTACGACAGCTAGATTTTCTTTATCGCATTTTCCGGAAAGACTGAAATTCCTCCCTTATGGGGGGAAAGATTCTCTTGCGTATTATTCGTGATGACGTATTCGTTTTCATTCGAGCGTATTAAATACATAAAAGTTAGAGGTTCGCATTTCAATCATGTAATTTCAAATGCTATAAACAGAAGAATGAATTGAATTTCAACGCAATTTACCATAATGAAGAATTTTATTGAATCGAATCCAGTTATAGCGCAAATATGTCAGGAATAAGAACTCAATGGACGTGAAGTATGGTCCATATTGAAAGTGGTGAAAATACATATTATATTTCGCTTTAAAATCCAATAACAAAATTAGGATGTTGATTTGGACGTGGAAAATTTCCCAGTGAATTTTCCGGGACGATTATGTATTGAATTTCAGAAATGCTAGATTAAATTAGGGCTGATTAACAGTTTCATCGCAGAATATTCAGCTGGTGCCAAAAACGAGTGTGAGCCTGAGATAAAAGGTAATGGAATTAAAATGATACCCAAACGCTATATAAGGTCGTTTTAATTTTGTTGATGACCGTGTTACAAAATAAATATACCCCATCGCTTATCTCTTAAATGGCGATGAGAAAAAATCGATATGTCTTCGTGTTGATATAATGTTCGTTTGAGGACATTGACGAAGTGCTATACAAACAATAGGCCTGTTTGTTCCCAAATATATATTTCTTGTACCCATTGCAGCCCATATCATGCTCTGAAATAATTTTGTACTCCATAAAATCGATCCAATATAGGATGTAATCACATCTCATGTTTCAATATTCCAAGATAAATATTCTTATCTCCTTTTATCTACAAGTGCAGAAACCCGTTTAGGTAATAAATGGAAAAAAACTGCTTTTAGTGGGTAACTGAAATTATACGGTGATTAAATTTTGATAAAAAAAATTCAGCCTCATATCCGAACACATCCAGATTTTAGTTAAATTTGAGTAACTAAACAATGTGACATTTTAATAAATATGCGTTTTTCGAAGTTCCTTTCAAACACAAGATTTACGGAAAACGGACAGATGGTATAGTTGAATTTTCATGAATATAATATATTTTGCAACAATTAATAATTCAAATATTAAAGCCACAACTCGCAAGATACTTGGGCTAAATGCGGTATTAATGGTGGCTTCCTTGTACGTAGGAGCAGAAGGGGTGGGGGGAAGAATTTTAAACTTGTCTTATCTTATCTTATAATGGTATGTGTGACCGTATGGTCACACAACTTTCTTGACTGAGTGTATTAAGTATTTTTTAAAATGATTTTACAAACTAATATATTATCCATATTTGTCAAAAAAATATTGATTCTTCCATTGTTTTTTTTTGATAGCTTAACACCATCTTGATCGTCGAACAGATTCGTCCAAATCCACTATTAAACGTCGGTGATCTCAATTTTTAAGAGACTTTTTTAGGGGTAAAGGTTTTTAATATGGGGACTTATTATTGTCTTCTGCGGCTGGTTAAGTACTATTATTTTAAATTATATTTAAATTTATTAATCATTTCAGTATTTCAATATTCAGAAACAGAAAATCTGGGTAAACCTGAAACGAAAGGATCGATCAGAAATATTAGGATGATGAATTTATTTATCTTCAATCTGGATTGGAACTCTAATCTTTATAATAGTCCAGAAACTCATCAAGAGAAAACTAATTGACAGTAATTAATACATTTTGATATTGTAAATTTGTATATCAATTTTCGATCGACTTTTGTATCTAAAATTTATTTAGACAATTTTTCTTTGAAATATTTATTAAATGGAAGCGGAGAGTTTTTCAGAAAATAGCCCTAACCCACTTATATTGAAGCGAAGAAGAAATCTTCCCTTTCTCATAATTTCATTGACCGCAATTTTCGCTGAAGAGGCTTGTCAGGCTTGCAAAACAGGATATGATGAAATCGGGATGTTATAAAATATGTAAGAAAATAGCTACGTCTGCTAAGGTTTCATCGAAATAAAGCACTCGAAGTAATCTCTATTACTGAGCATCCTTTTTATTCGAATTTTCCGGAAAATTACTGGAGACGAAATTGTTTCATGAAAAATAAATTAAGTGTTTTTCCTATAATGCTTGCATCAACGGTTTTATGTTTGAATTAATTTTGATTTTTCCTTGATACTACGTATAAATACATTGTATGAAATGTGTATATTTTTTAAAAATTCAATATCAATGCGAATAATGTATTTTTGCAGTATCTCAAATGTTAAATCGTGTTAACGTTTCTAAGATTACTTTTTTGAGTTCCTCGAGTTGTTATTCAGTTAGCAAATTCCTTTCTGTCCCAAAGGAAATATACCTTTTGAAAGCGAAAAAACCTACATATATTCTCACGACTTCTTGCCAGGTTGAAAATTTGTTCACGTATGTATTAAATGACTTCCTTTCTGCCTTCGGAAATAAAATTCAATAGAGCGATCCCTGTTCTAGCGTTTATTTATTTTAATTTTAAAATACAAAAATGGCGACAAAATCATTTTCAAATGGAAATAAGACAATTTTCTGTATATTTTTCCTACGGAGCTAAAAATAAAATCACTTTTAGTACGATTGGGTAAAACAACATTAAAGCTTCACCACACATCTCGAGTCTCTTTTTTGGGGCAATATGTATTCCGTATGAATAAGTAAGCGATCGTTTTCTTTGTATTTGAATTTCTAAGTCTGAGTCTTTCAGTTTCAATGTAAGGAGATGGAACGTGATAAAATCTCCATAGGATAATTAAGGATCCACTGAATCATACGTCACGTTTTACCGCACAATTAACAAGGATTCAATAATACATTTCAATTGGGCCGATATCCCCATTAAATACATCATAGCCTTTAAAATTCACAACGCCTAAATTTTAATAAGGGTCTCATTTCCGACGAATAAACAAAAAACAAAGAAAATTAAAGTTGGCAAAAAATTATAACGCGCTTTGAAGTATCCCAAAAATTTCAATTTATATTTCATATTACAAAGAAAACTCTTCATTAAACTAACACGCCCCGGGCCGATAGGATATAAAAGATTTTAATTCATGCAAAATTGTAAAGAAATTCAAATTTTCGTTTATGAAAGAGGTACATCTGAAGACTTTAAGAATCATTTTTTTGTCTTTCAGACGTTCATCTCGGCAATTTTTTAAAAATGGATTAGCAAACTTTCTTACCTGCTGCGTGCTGCTAGAACTGCTTTAACAGCACAAACGGGCTCTCTTGTGTCACCAACGAGAAAGGTCACATCGCAAAGCTCCGGCATGCTGGCCAAGAACTTCATATCCTCAGCCAAACCACTTTTGTTTTCGAAGGTGCTGAGGTCCGGATCTGCGTCCGCCATGCTGCACGCCAGCGCTTCTGGCATTGACGACTAAACAAAAATATCGTTGATCAAACATGACAATAATTTAGATATTGAAGCAGATTTAATAGCGTAATTAGAGTTTGAGCGCGTGGCTTCATTAGCTGCGTATTTGAGAGCTGAGAGCGCGACATATCTATATATCGTATACACCCGAATCTCTTTTTGCACAAAAAATACAGCCCAAAGACTACCGTGCACGAAAAAATGTATCTGCAAAAAACATATTTTTTATGTAACCATTTGCGGTCTTTAAAAAAGTCCCAAAATTTGCATAATTTTTAAGAAAAAATATGTATTTTAGTTGTGAGATTTTTGATCAATTCTTTGGTAAAAAAAACAATCGAAACATTTGCAGTGGAAATTTGAAGTCCAACTGATTTTTGACCAACCATTATCATTATTAATAACATCTTCCCATAGTGGACTTATTGTCAAAAGAAGTAAACCCTGAAAAATTTACAGGCATCCAAATTTCTTCATCAGAATCAGATTTTAATACGATGGCTTGATTTGATGGTCCGTTAACACGTTAACAGTGGGACACGAGAATTTTCGTGTTCGTAAAGACTGTGCATAAACCGCGAGACACAAGTAAACTCATTCGTAATATTTACTTATTTGCTAAAATTTATCATTCTCGATATATATGTCACAAATACATGTTTTATCCTCAAAACGTATTGAATCTTGAGACATGTGTTTCGAATTCGACACACGAGTCACGTATGTCAGTGCGCGAGCAATGACATTCTTCACCATGGAAGTTTTAAGTCCTGGACAAGTGATTTTCAGAAAAAAAAATTAAACATATTTTTATTTTATATAATATTGTAAATAGCTTAGACTATAATCAAGAAAAAATATTGGAAAATAAAAAAATTGCGAACGATTGAAAAAAAGTTTGTGTTTTTATCAATTTTTTTGTAGTTTTTTGTTAATTAAATAAACACTTTTGAATATTTATAGATAATTGTAGTCTATACGATGAAGACTTTTATTATATACATGCCTGCTAAATTTCATAAAGAATGGTCATCTAGGACCTATGGGAGTACTTCCATGAGCTTGGAAAAAGTAGTTTCGAGAAAAATGCGTTTAAAGCATCTCCTCTCGTCAGCTTCGCAAAGCGCAGCTTGCGAATTTCATTGATATTGACTTGAAATTTATTGAACATATTCTTAAACATTAGTTCTTTTTGATGCATGAAAAATAAGTTTTTTTTTAACCGACAAGGTAAAAACGTCCCTTAAGTATTTTGAGAGTGTATTTTTTTGTATTTTAGTGAGTGTAATCTGCCGGTAAGTATGTATGTAATTAAATCGTACGAGTATAATTGTTAAGCAAATTTTAAGTAAATAGGTATTTTCGTATTTCAAATACTTTCTACTATCCATTTGTCGTTTGTATTTGCAATAAATACGCAATTATCTTACGTAATAGGTGTTCAAATTAATAAAATTATTTTTGTAAGGTTGCCATTTGGGGATGGAAAGAAAATCGAGGACGATTTTAAGAGCAAATTCCAACGATGACTAGTCTAATCTTTGGCAATTAAACCGAACACACACGTCTGTGAAATCCTATCTTCCAATGGTCACATAACAGTAGTTAAAGGAAGCTTCGACGACCGACGGAATTTATGCTCGTTCAAAATTACCTTTTGGGGTCGGTTTTAGAGCCTCATAAAACAACTTGGAAACTGGAAGACCCAACGCAAATGGGGCAAGTACATAAATATTCAATAGCTATAGAATCATTATTTGGATATATAACACACGATTTATTAACGAATGCGTGCTTTGAGATCTGTAAAAATATTTGCTCTGCCAAAGCAACAAGATTACATCAAAGGCTTTGGATAAGCTGATGCAGAACGGTTCCATGGATATGTAAATAAAATGAAAAGATACAAGTTGTAAATTATCCTACGTCAAAGGAGCCCAGGGGAGGAAAATCGTGGAAATTCAATATCCGGAATGTCATTCGCAGTGACGCGGTGATTTTCATCACTAACAAACGTGTCCCGGAAACATTTTAAACTGTCTACCCTACAAAGGCAGTCATGGACAGTACTCAATTTAAATCGCACGTCTACTATTTAAATGATGAAATATATTTGACCGTATGAAAAATTCAAATTCACATTTTATCCTGGAATTCAAAGATAGATTTCCGGGTGGGATTTTTTAAAATACAATATTCAGAATATTTGATAAAAACGATCCTTAGTTAATAAATTCGAATAAAATGAAATTCTACTGTTATTATTTGTAGATCAATATTCAAACCTATATATAGTTGCGAAATTGCGTTGATAAAGTTAAAATGTACGTTAAAAAATATAAAGAACCGGTGTTAATTTCTTCGACTTCTATTGAATTTGGATTAATTTTAAACAATTACTCACAAATATCAACTACTGGTGGTACGATAATATTTATAGTCATAGCCGAATGTGACTCATTTAACATTATTTTGTAAAACCACCTATTCCAAAAATTCAATTCTCTAGTCACATAGCATATACGTAATTGAATACTATTATATAAACATTTGTTAAAAAATTTCTTGTGGATTTACCAATTTTCAAAAATTAGATTGATCTTTAAAAAATTAATATTAAAAAAACATTACACTATTGTGTTATAGTCAAACGGTGGCATGCGCTTTTCTTTAACAATAATGAATTCAAATATAAATTACATCATGTTATTTTATAATACAACCAGGAAAATTGGCAAAATAAAAGTACTTTCACAGAAAAAACAAAATCATACTTGTATAGTTCTTTGTATTGTGTTATGTGTCACAAAGTCTAAATACATCCTGGACGCTCCATCGATATTTATTGTCATATATGTATGATGCTATGTAAATATTTTTTTGATTTGATGCATTATTTAAGTAAATTTTATAGTTATGGCTATTGTATGTAAAATTTGTATGTAATATGTCGATGTTTCCATAGATGCACTTTAAGGGTAAGCGTGAGCGAGTAAGAGAATGCAATCAATACTACCAGATTTGCATTAATAAATGCATCTATTAAATACAGGCGTTCCGCGCATGCACCTGTTACACCACAACATATGGAATACAGGACAAAGAGCTGATGAAAAGTCTGCAAAAGGCTTACGTCGTCGAGGCTGAAGTGTCTTGTAATGGAGATGTCCATCGTGGATGTTGAGGATTCTCTTCGCCAAGAAACTTTTGATTTTCTTTGTCCACTGAAAGTGAGAGGACATGCGTCCTATTTGTTCAGCAGCCTTTTGGCGACTGGGTGCTTTGCGTTTCAGCTGAAAGCTTTTGCTGTGTCTGTCTCTTTCTATTTGAGCTTGTCGAATATGAAGCCTCAGAATAGACAGATACAACGTCATTTACGTAAAATGTAGATAAGTGCACTTGTATGCAAAATTGTATGTAAAAGGCATAATAGATAAATTAACGCAAATTAGATTTATTCATATTCAAAAACAGATTTTTCGTGTGTATACGTGTAAATGCGTATTCCTTATAAGATACGCCTTATAACCGTGTTGCTGAATTCTTATATTTTGAATTTTATCAGTACGGTCGTAATACGAAGGAAGTTGCTATTATATGGAAACATTAATTTTAACCACAACGATGCGATTATATTTATAATACATTCCGTCCTATATCCTTAAAGCTGACCAACATGACGTGTTAATTGAATCATCGCATTTTTTCACTTTAACGCTAGAATGATGGATTGGTTTTGGAGAATGTTCGTGCTATAAGAAATTATATCCGAATGATAGATGAGTGGCGTTTAGTTTGACACTCATCTGATATTGTCGTTCATTAATATACACGTTATTATGTAGAAATATTTTTATTTTTATTTAAAAAGTTAGAGCATTTTTTTCTAATATTACATATTTTCATAAAAATGCCCCGCGTCAGACGAAAAACAATACTATGCGTAACCCGACGAAAATGTGTTAAGATGCTTTCATAGCAATAACGTATAGGGATGTAGGAATTTTTTTACAAATAATTCTCATTGCAATGTTTAAAGATTTTAAGTATAATAAATAATTTAAATGAGATGATCATATTTTTAATACTTTTAACGATGAATCTATGCATTTTCAATTGAAGACCTGTACTAATCTTTACATTCTTATGCCCACTCGCTGCTTCAAATTAATAATGGGCGTTTTGTGATGGAATCATCGCATTTGTGTGTTTATTTTAAGTTGTTTAATGTTTAGTTGACGTATTCAGCGGAATTCAATCATCGTTTTGTATTACTGCGGAATACAAAGTTTATAATTTATAAAAATCCGTTGAAGGATAAAGACAAAGGCGTGTCCTGTGCTTTATAAATAGTGTCGGATATACACTCGATACTGATGATTTTTATTTTAAAAATCCATGTGGGATTCTTTTGAATTTAATTATGATATGATTTTGAAGGACTATTTGAATTTTTCACGTATACATGATATTTATTGGTTCAAAAATTTCTAGAGTTAGAGTAGAGAGACATATGGTTATGTCAGATGGCAGCGCACTCATATATTTAATACAATTAGCTTTAATTAATGATACTATTGTTTTTCGCCTATTTGAATTAATAATGTATGCATGTGATTTTCATGGTCATTAAGCATAATGTTGGTGGTTTTGAACTCAAACCCATCATCATATAAAATTAACACATACTTCACTGCACTACTTACAGACCGTCTTAGTTTAGCTAAGCCAACAATAATTATTACTGACTTAGTTTATGAATATTTTAACGAAGTTTCGGGGTTGAAATTCTGCGATATACATACGTATACAGAACTATGTACGTTAAGGGAGAAAAGAGCACCCCTAAAGCTATGCACACCCAAAATATTCTTAGAATTTGTAGGGATACATATCCCTTTGTATCATATAAATATACGTAACAACATACCAAATCGTCAATTTATTATGTAAATATACTGGGAATGAATTTGTTTGTTAATTTCAGCTGTTGCATGCAGATTGGATTAAATGTGCTTGTTTGAATTATTTGTATTGTATTTGTATATATTGTAATTAAATATATTAAAACACTTGTCAATACTAAAGGAATACATAGCATTTGTTGAGAACAAAAAGATGCTGTGAATAGTATAATCAATGAAGTGGATACAGTCAAATGTGTTGCAATTATATGTATTAGTAGGGGTTGAAAGATCCCCTTTTCCACGGAATTAGACAATTATAATATCGATAATTGTTCATATTCATAGAATGTTTGTAGGCCTTAATAATATGATCGGAAGAATATTTGGAATAATATGAGAACATTTTTGATTGCCATTCAATTTTGAAGGAAACCAGAAAAATTAGTATTAGTTCTGGGATTGTTTTTGGCGGAATTTCATATTTTTTTATACATAAAAAATAGTCCAAAAATTTTTTTTCCAATGTTTTCCATTCATCTGTGCTCGAATTATTTCTGAAAAAGAGATTCGCTCGCATTCCCATTGAAATATTCTCAATGAACGCAGCTGAATTTAGGTCAACGCTCATTCAAGTCCACGAGAGGGGATTGGACATTATGAAGACGATCAATATTCATATATTGTACACAGTAGACTCTCGATTATCCGTGATCGTATCAATCAGCTTGCAGTTGAGCGGGCTGCAGTTATTTACTATGGGATTCGATCCTCCACGATAAAAAGTTCATCGTGGTGGATCATATTGTAACCACCATCTCATTGTACGTTAGATATTAAATGCTAAGATGGCAGCATAAATTAGTAAGATGGATACATATACAATTTTTATGGATGGGTGGAAGTCTAGACTCTTCGCGACCTCATTTGCCGTGAACCACCAATATAAGGGCGCTTTTATGATCATACAGATGGTCCCGGGTACCCATTTATCCCCAAAAAATGCCGCAAAAAACCCTAAAATAGACGGAGTGTCCAATTGGTCCACTTTTCGGATCGCTGACATGACGAATGAACCTCTCTCAATCGGACGCTATACTCGAAATTGTCCATTACAAAATGAAATTGTCCGAAGAAGACTGATCGGATGGGTTGTTTAAATTTTACAATCAGTAGAAAATATAGTTGTCTTTATTTTATTGGAGCTTGGGTCGGCTTAATGTTTAAGCACTATTTAAGCAACTTAGTATATATTATAAAAATGAACAGAGTCAATCAGTGTTGATTCATGTAAAGAAGAATGGCTAAGTAAAATAAAAACAAGGGATCTATGAAATCACTTAAAGATTATGTTCAACCTTTGAAATACACGATTTCACTTTTATGCAGTGTGTATAAATCATAGTTGAAATACCAACCTTCAATTGAAAAACTAGGTCTTTCTCTATCCTGATGTCGCGTAATAGTGAAATCTTAATAGAAAACCGCGCTTATCTAGCGCCGTATATAAAAATAAATGATTTTTTTTTGCATTGGTAAAACATTGCAATAATATTATAATAATGGAATAATATTAAAAAATAAATTAAAAAATAGCCCGCTGAAGAGTCAATATGTTTGTTAAGTGTATCATTTAAATAAAAATATTTTAATTATAGGATTTGCAATCCATGATTAAAAGCTTTCTGCTTTAAGTAAAACGTTCGTAAGACATTATTAAAAAAGTCTAAATTCATAAAGGCAAACATCGATCGTATTGAATGAATCGAAATGATAATGATGAGTATAATATCAATGGATAAATTGAATCATCAATCATTATTAAATTATTGTTATGAATTGGTTTGAAAGATAGTAAATATGATTTTACAGGTACAAAATTTAAACTTGCTTGTTTATTAAATTTATTAAAAAATAATTGATGGTGTCTACTGATTATTTGAGGTTTTTAATGCTTAGGATGATTGATTTTCTATTGTGTTACTATGTTATAAAAGCGGTTATTTACATTATAAAATATGATTGTATAAAAGTATGGAGATAATAAACGGTTAATATTGATATTAATGAAGGAGTTTATTAAATTATACACAAATGATTTTGTGTATGAATTATAATTCTTAATTATTAAAGATATTTTATTAAAAAATGACAGTCGTTGTATCGTAAAAATGTATTGTCTATATTGGAAGCTTTGTGATAAATCGGGATTATATTAGTCGAGGGATTGTTTGTTTGGATCAAGGGGATGATATGGAAATTGTGTATGGTTTTTCATTAAATGGTGGATACAAGTCAAAATTGCATACCTGTTGCTGCGAAAGATGCGTGTTTTGTCTGCAAATCGGCCCTCGTCCTCCGGATGGCGAAAGGACCGAGCTAAGCTACACACCCACTTTGAATCGATATATTCTACATCTGTTGAAGGATGAAAGGATTTAACAGGGAACTCGGTCAAAACAAACGTCCCACGTACATTTTTCCGAAACGATAAACACAACCAACCGTGCACGCCCAACGCGGAGCTCGAGCCCACCGAAGGTCTTGCCCTTCGAAGACAACACTACGAGGCCCCAGAGGTGGTCGCACAAGATGGACTCCCAGTGGATTGTTATTTGTGTATTTCAGGTGTTTGAAAGTAACGTGTTTCAGCGTGTGACAGGACACATTGAAGGCTCCCAATTGCGCAAGCGCTGAAGTAATGACGGGACGCCAGTCGATAGCAAAAACGGTCCGAGCATGGGGAAAAGGGAAGACTACACTGAGCCTTCTGCGCACTCTCCTGTCTACGAGGATGTGGTCACCGTCTTATCAGTAGCCATCCAAAGCACCGTGATACATCCGATGAAGTCATCGAATTCCATGAAACGCACATAAACAATGCAAACCTTCCATTAAAGTCTTTCGTAACAGCGTTAAAAATTATACAATATAATGTAATGTGACCATCCGTTCAAATTTTAAATTTTGCATACGTTCCGCATTTAAATAAATATATCATTTTAATCACAATGGCACCGGTTAACAACACTTTAATGCTTGCAATATTAGTGTGATGCATAAGTCTTCGACCCTTTTGCCTTTGACAATATTTATTAATATTAACACTAACCGTATCGGAATTTCATATACAGCTAATAATTGCCAATTTATTGTAAGAAATAATGCGCAACATAAGTTTTAAGTAATAATCAATCATATATATATATTTTAATGTGCATCATAAATATAATATGTACACAAATAAAAGCTCATTACGGTAGTTAAATCAATTTACTAATTAAACAGTCATATTTTTATTTTTTTCCCAATCAATTCAAATATTCTCCGCAAACATATTCAAATATTTTTCGCACACAAGTCATTCAAGCTTTTGTTGTTGTATTATCTTTGCAAAATCGTATCTGTCACGTCTTAATTGCTAAATTTTAAAAATAAGGGTATTGTAATATACAATTCAGTATAGTCTCGATTATCCGAGTGTGGATTGTGCCTGAAAAGTATTAATTAATTTAACCATAGACTACAAATCTACGTCGTTTCGACGTGTACACTGACAAATATTGTTTATATCTTTTTAACACGTGAAGTGAGTGCTTTATAGTTTCGAGTCAACTCAGTCAGTCATTCCAGCAATCAAGTCATAGTCAATCCAGCATTACTTATTTTTGTTAAAGAACTAACTTTTTACTATGCATTCAAAACGATATATAACTTGAGTGTATGAAATTCTAAATAAGATTTGTAGTCAAGGGTTACGTTTTTTTCTCGTTCTTCTTATATGCTTATGAGATGCACATAACAAAACTAATATAATACTAAAAAAATATGATACTTGGATAATGAGATAATTCCCAAACAGTACATGAGGTGTTATATACACAGGTCAAGATTAGAGAAACAAAACCCTTCAAAGTGATAAGGATGATGCTTGTCTTGACTACCAAAGAAAACGCTTGTTCTCATGTTATAATTACCTTGGTTCTTAAAACGACCGGGAAATGGAGTTTACTTGGAGTTTAATGGAGGCACTTATCTGCTTAACTATGAGCGTTTTTCATAATAAATATTAAAATTATGAAACAAAAATTTGCATTGTAAATATGATATTATATTCGGAATCTAATGATTTGGATTTTCCTTTTTTTTCAGTTATCCGTGTTCTTCCCCCCCAGCATTAGCCTGGATAATCGAGAGTCTACTGAAGTGTTCAAAATAATAATAATTTAGCCATCTGTTGGTATGATATGAAAAAAGTATTTAAATAAATTAAGCAAAGTTTTAAACCACTATATTTTAAAATAATTACTAGATGACACCGTATTCATGCTAATAGATAAAAATAATACATCTAATATTTCGATGTATAGCAATACGCATTCTTTTATCTATCTATCTTGCATATACAGTAGAACCTCCATTATCCGGACTTCGATATTTGCTAATTTGTACATGGAGAATTGTGTCCACTTTTGTTCACGTACGTGATGAATTGCATATTACGAAGTTTGCGAAGGTTTTGAGCGAAAAGTTATGAAAAAATCAGGAAATATGGTACTTAATATAGTCAATATAAGTATTACCTTTGCAAATTTCCATAAAGTGAGATAATAACCGATTTGCATGCATTGAAAACTTTGTGAGAAGTTTTTTAATTATTTTGTTATCAATTTCGTCGAACTTGTGGATTTTTTGTTTTTATTCTTTCTTTTTTCTTAATTTTCTTAAAGTTTCTAATAGAGTGATTATTTTAGTATTTGTTAAGGATTTAGGATGTTTTTTGAAGAATTATTTTAATGATTTTGAAATTGACGAAGTGCTGGGAATCCTGGTGATTAGTCGCAAAAGTTTTGGATAATAGGTTTACATTATCTACGTTATCGTCGACTATTCGGAGATTGTCACATAAAAAAGGAAAACTCATTGCCATTTATTTGACCGATTTGACGAAATTCTGGTGTAAAATATCATGCATTTTGTGTACAACAAACACTAGTCTTTAATACGCAATGGAGTGATTAAATTATGATGCAAACGATCCTGGATTTCAAATTTTGAATGATGAGGAAATAATAGAAGAAATATCTGCCTCATTCTGCATTCTGAAGCTTTTCATTGTTTAGATGTCGTCATGAAATGGCTTGAAAAGCAAGAAGAATGTAAATCAGGACATCTTATATATCTTAAGATTACTCGCGATTTGGCAGCTTACAAAAGAAGAGCGAGCCTTAAGCAAAAATCGAAACTTGATTTTTTTTAATAAAAAAAATAATTAATTACATGTGTATGTGTGTGTAAATCTAGGCGAATAAATGAAAAAAAAAATTCACTTATCCGAATTTTTTGTTATCCGAACTACTTTCATCCTCAATTAGTCCGGATAATCGAGGTTATACTGTATTATAGTTAGATAAAATTGAAATATATATGTTAAAAACTAAATATATTATTAATATTTTGGAAAAATGTAATGACAAACGTTTGTAGACTTTTAATTGGGAATATATTAAATATTATAAATGTGATCATCATTTTTAAAATTTATTATTAGTTAATTTGTATCGAGACACATTTCAGGGGGCACATCTTTTTTTGTCATTAGAAAGTGATGTTTATTATTTTATTGTTTTTATTGGTAAATAAATACATTAATACAAAATGTAATAATTTAGTGAGAAGAAATTTGAGATTATTTTACAGAGAAGATTTAAGTTTTTTCGTTTTTTTATAAATGTTTTAAAAACTATATAAGAAATGTATTTATTCTCCTGCCGACCTAAATCAATACATCCGCAAAAATATTTCGTAGAACGACTTTGTATTGTTGCATATAAAGCCAAATCAGTCGATTCAAATGCAAATAGAATATTATCGTCGTGGTTAAATTTTTCTATTGTGTGATATTTTATTTCCACTTTTACACAATGGACTACAAATAGCGTATTGATATTGATTGAAATGAAACACACCACAATAAAAATAAAATGTAAATCAATTTCCGCCTTTATTTGGCTAACTTTTTGTTTTATTCAACGAGCTTGAGTTCTTCTAGGAAATGCAAAATAATTGAATTTTTTTCTGCAAAATTGTGGTTAACTGTTTTGTAAATTTAAATAGTCGAATTCGAAATATTTTTATAAATGTTATTGACGCATATCAATGTTTGATATAATATAGAGTAAATTGTATGGACGATAAATATCATGAAATAAAAAAAGATAGGGGGATGAAAGCAGAAAATTCTCAAGGGAAATTAATTAATTTTTTATTATAAAATCTAATTTATGTGTTAAATTTCATATTAATTTGAAATACACATCATATGTATGGTAGTTTATGATTTATGACGAAATGCGTGCAATACTTTAACATATGTAATTGAAATGTTTGTTCAGTCTGTGCTCATATATTGCTGCATTTTAATACAGCAATATATGAGCCATTGTCCAGAATCTTAGTATGTTGGAAATAGCTAATAGAAGCTCGCTCATTCATTGGTAATTGGCATAATATGAAATATTGATATTTGTGTACATTAAGTCTCAAAATTCCAATCTGTAGAAAATTTGATTTACATCATTTGGGCGTCGATCTGAGGGCATGCTCAGATCATTTGGGCGTCGAATTGAACCATAATACTCCAATTGGGCTAAAACAAACTCTTAATGAAAAAAAACTAGAATTTAATCATTAAATTATTATTTTAGCAAGATAAAAAGGCTTCGGAAATGAAATCAAAATTTGTTTTTGTAGATAGTAAGAAGGATTAAGAAATTCAATTTCAAATTTCATGAAATTGTTTTGGGATATCGTTGATAAAATAACGAAAACATAAGTAAATCTATCTATAAATAAGATTATAAGTATTTGTATTAATTATATTGTAGCAGTTGTTCAAAAAAATTAGGGCAAAATGGCAGGATTTGATGAATAAAATGGAGTCTTGTCAAAAAATTGCATTAACTTATATATTATAATTTGAATTATACCCACATTCATTTTTATGATTTATGTGTTTTTTGCCAATCATCAAATATGAACTAAATGTATACAGGGTTGATATTTATTCTAGTCACTTAAAATTCTAAATATTGAAAATAAATGGGGCTTATAGCTCTTTTAGATCGAACTATCAATATGTGAAGGAATCATCATTTTTTCAATATAATTTTTTCCACAGATTGGATTTTAATCCATATCTTGGCAGTAAAGCGCCACGATTATAAACATTTTGTCGGTATTTGGTTACGAGACTGAAGATAAGATAAGAAATTCTATGTATAAAAAGAATTATGCCATAAATTTACAATAAATTCTGCGTATTTGTCTAGGAGTGGTGGGAACTTGAATATAAGAAAGGAAATCAACAATAATTTCAGTAAAGTTGATTTGTAATTGTGACCAGGTAGAACAGCCTGCTTTAACAATATTGATCTTCAACTTTTATACAACGGTAAGAAATATTTTTTTCTACAACTCATTCAATAAAATTTTAAGCAGTTTTTAGCATAATTTGATGAAAAATACTAATATTAACATTAAAAAATATTTTTATAGATGTAAACAATTTTATTAACTTTATACTCAAACGTAACGATTATAAATATTTTTTTTGTATGTTTTAAAACATTTAAAATAATTCTGCAAAGAAATAGATTTTTTGTAATATGGAAAGGTATCGAAAATATTGTTAATAATAGAATAATATAATTTGAAAATAAAGTTGCACCTTGGCCTCGTCTAGCACAATTTTCCACAAAATCGTGGTGCAATACAAATCCATGTTATATCAAATTTGAAGTTCATACAAGAATAGTCTTTGTGTTCTAAAAAATATCGAAGTTTTCTAAAATCCTATTTTTTTTATTAAACAATCGACAAAATATTCATTTACATATCTACTGATTTTTTGACGTTGTGAGTTTTCATCATCAGAGGACTCGGAAGTTTTTTGGATCTAGTCTTTAAAAATTCTGTAATACACGATTGTCTCCTTTTACCATATAAATCTTTACGAATTTTGTGACAATCAGCCAAAAAAAATCTGTAACTCTCTCTTACATGTCTTTCCTTTTTCCATTATGGGATCATTTGATCCAAAACAATATTCTAATTTATGAGCCAATCCCAAGTCAATAATATGCGTGGTCTAAGCTTTTTTATTTGCTTTTCAATAAATAGGCATTCGTTTTGTCATATCTTTTCAGTTCTCGAGGGTTAAAGACCAAATAATAAGTAAAAATATTATTTCTTTCATCACCTTGAATCTCTTCGTATTTTTTCACTTTTTGATTCGATTGGGCATGTTTTTCTAGTACAAATCCGTTTCATCCACATTGAATATTTGGTCTGGTGTGTAACTCTTATATTTTATAATTTATTTTAAGTATTATTTCTCCTCGAATTTTCATATTTTTTAATCTAGATATATAGAGTGTGTTGTACAAAAATTTGCCACAATTCATCAACAGTGTATAAAACCCTTGTTATACAAGGGCTCATGTACATTTTCAATTCCGTTAAATTAACAGTCAATTATTTAGATGTGCCGATTATGTATACATTGGACGTATGTCTGTGTGAAGTTTAAATTTGGTAATGGAAGAATTCCGTGATTAAATTTGATTGAATATACATTTTCAATAATTTTGTTGCTGTTGTTTCTGCTTTTAGACTGTTTTTAATTAGAGCAATCGTAAAATTTACGAGATACAGTTCATAGAGCATAGGTTTTCAATTATACTTAGTTGTATAATGAATAAGCACTTACAGGCTTAGTAATAATTTGAGAACACCAGATTACGTTCGATCGTTGGACAGCAGCTTAAATAAAAAAATTATTAGCGACTATGCGCAAGTGTTGGTATAATTTACAAATTTAGAATATCGAATTTATTAATATTTCTGATCGATCGTTCCGATCCACATTAAGTCGGATTTACTGGATCTGAAAAATAAATACTGAGGCGATTCGTAGAGTCTAGGAGAGAACTTGATACTCGTTGATCATCTTGTACCTAAATTTGTATTCAAATAATTCTATTTTAATTTAATCATATTTATAAATGGATATTTTTTCCAGAGAAAAGTCTTCTATGGAGATTGCCTCCTCTGATAATGGATATGGCACTTCAAGATGAAGTATATTTTTATATGTAGATATGTAAATATTATATATAACTCTGTGTTCAACGATCTGAAAAAATAATTGATACATCAATAGTTCTTATTATTTTCTCTATGTAAATATACTTATTGATGATTTCATTTTTTGATCCAGGTGATAAAATATGAACTATAAGGGTAAACGTGAAAATTCAGGCGTCATTAACAATGTAAAAAAAGGACCGCCTAGAATAACCCGAAAATGTTTAAAAAGATGTTGTCAAGAACCTGAAAACTCCACAAAAACCACCCCAAACCATGGCTCTGACCATTATGAAAGATTCAAGGACTATCGCGACCTGGTTTACAACACCTATACTTTTTTCTGTGAAATATGCGCTAATGAAATGTCCGCCCAAAAAGGGAGTCGTTCTCAAATGTAAACACGCATTTTGCAAGACATGCTTAGCGACTTACATCGAAGAAAGCAAAGATTTGGAGATAATGTGTCCATACATCGACGAAGAACTCTCTTGTCCGAACATCATCCACGATTTCGAAATAAGAGAATTGATAGACGAAGATCACTACAATGAGTACATTCAAAGATCCATAGATAAAATTAAGGCAGAAACAAAGAATGCATATTTTTGTAAGACCTTAAGATGCAAAGGGTGGTGTATTGATGAAAGCAGTGACGACGATAAAGAACCTTTGATATTTTATTGTCCTCTCTGTTTGAAAGAAAATTGTTTATTTTGTAAGGTAAGCTAAAAGAAATACACGTTTACAATCAATTCTATAATAGATCACTTCCAAATTTAATGCAATATTTTTATTGTTCAAAGGCCATTCATGAAGATATGACATGCGCTGAGTATTTACAAGGAGAAGGTCGATTGGATGAGTCTAAAAGAGCAGAGAAATTCGTGCGTCCTGTAAATCCTGGAGATGTTCAAGACTTGGTTTATAATACAAAGGTATTTAGATGTAAATTGTGCAATAAGTTTTGTATGCCTGGAAGAGGCGTCATCTTGAGATGTTATCATGCTTTTTGTGAAAAATGTCTGAGCCGGTACATTGAGCATAGTGAAGAGCCAGAAATAGTATGTCCGTTTATCGATGGAAAATTTCACTGCAAAAACGTAATCTTGGACTGCGAAATCAAAGAGCTGGTCAATGAAGATGTTTATGATGATTATGTGGATAGATCCATAAATTATATAAAGAACACGATAAATAATGCATTCTTTTGTAAGACACCAAGATGTAAAGGATGGTGCATTGATGATAGCGTGGATGATGGAGAGGAACCTGCAGTCTTTGACTGTCCTATATGCTTGTGGTCTAATTGCTTGTTTTGCAAGGTAAGATGTTTAAAATAATCCATTAATTTAACCATTTTCATTCATTAAAAAACCGATTTAATTTGACGTAATATATTATTATAGGCTATCCATGAAGGAATGTCCTGTGATGAGTATTTGGAAGGACAAGGCAGAGAAGACGATCGAAAAGAAAGAGAACGTCGTTATAAATCACGCAAACCACACATGATCGTCCAGGATTTGGTCTATAATGAAATAGAATTTGAATGTACAATATGTATGGAGATTTGCAAACCTGGAAAAGGTGTTGTCTTAAGTTGCTATCACAGCTTTTGCAAAAAATGTCTTGCGGAGTTTGTCGAGAATAGCGATGAACCGGAAATACTTTGTCCATATACTGATGGAGATTTTCATTGCCAGAATACTTTATTGGATTGCGAAATTATAGAGTTGATAGATGAAGACGCTTATAACAAGTATGTGGATAGATCCATAGATCGTATAAAAGCAACTAATAAAAATGCATACTTCTGTAAGACACCTAGATGCAAAGGATGGTGTATCGATGATGGCGAAGATCAGGGGGAAGAACCCGAAGTCTTTAACTGTCCTCTTTGTAAGAGGATCAATTGCTTGTTTTGCAAAGTAAGTATTTTTTCAACATGGATTTTTGAATATTAACAGTGAACATTGATATCTTAAAAAATGATAAAAAAGTATTTTTATCAGTTAAAATGTTTATGATACTAAAAACAGGATTTGTTTTATAGACATAATAAACATTTGAGTTTATAACTACGATATTAAACTGTGAATATTTATAATAATCAGGCAGAATAGCAAACATGTTCAATTTCATTTCTTATATCTATGTATGAAATTATACAGATGTATTATAAAATTGCAGGCAATTCACGAAGAAATTACATGTGATGAATATTTGGAAGGAATGGGACGATTAGAAGATCGTAAAATAAGAGCAAAGCTCTTCAGACCTCGTGAAACACCGGAAAAAGTTCAAGATTTGGTCTACAACACTAAAGCTTTTAGATGTAAATTATGCAGACGAATTTGTATGCCTGGAAAAGGCGTTGTCTTGAAATGTCATCATGCATTTTGCGAAAAATGTTTGTCGAAGTATATCAAGGCGAGTAAAGAACCAGAAATATTTTGTCCATTTGTCGATGGAAAATTCCGCTGCAAGACTATACTCTTGGACTGCGAAATCAGAGAGCTGGTTGATGAAGATGTCTACAACGATTACGTCGATAGATCCATAGACTACATAAAAGCAAACGCAGACGATGCATACTTTTGCAAGACACCGCATTGCAAGGGATGGTGTATTGATGAGAGCGAAGACGATGGAGGCGAGCCTAAAATCTTCGATTGTCCTATTTGTTTGAAATCCAATTGCTTATCTTGCAAGGTATACATGTCTGACAAAAGATTTGACGAATAGTAGAGTAACGAGCATTGCTTAAAATATCAATACTCGTTATGACCGTTATATCATTTAGCGATAGGATTTGTTGCTCAAATATTTTGCACTTGTAACTTGAGCATTAGCTCCATAAAAATAAATCAAATTATTAAATACGCGTTCAGTTCAGATTGATATTATAATATTTTCAATATTTTTCAGAGTTTAGCTCTGCGAGTTTTTAATACCTGAAATTATTCTTTATGCTCAAAATATTTTAATCCAAGCTTAAAGAAAACAGTTCTATTTAATATTTGTTTCTTTATTGTTGTGTTATTTTTGAACAACTCAAATTTGATTGCTCGCTATATCCGTGATATCATTGTAATCGCGCTAGAATCAATTGAATTTAATTATTATAAGTATTGAATATAACCAATTAATATCAAACTTTCAGGCTATTCATGAGGGAATATCCTGTGATGAGTATTTAGAAGGGCAAGGTCGAAAAACCAATCGTAGAGGAAGAGGTAATGGAAATAAGATACGCAGACCGCGCTCTATCGATCATGAACAGGACTTGGTTTATAATGCAAAAGCATTTAATTGCCCGATATGTGCACGAATTTGCAAGCCTGGAAATGGAGTCGTCTTAAGTTGTCATCATTATTTCTGCAAAAGATGCCTCGCAAACTTTATCGAATTTAGTGATGAACCACAGATTGTATGCCCATTCACTTCGGGAATGTTCCGTTGTGATAATATCATAAACGATTATGAGATCAGAGAGTTGCTCGATGAACACGCTTACAAAGCTTATGTGGAAAGATCCATAAAAAAAGCGAAGGAAACCATGGAAAATGCATATTTTTGCAAAACGCCCAATTGTAAAGGCTGGTGTATTTTTGACGACTTTACCGTAGTCTTTAAGTGCCCCATCTGCCGCAAGGAAAACTGTTTGATATGCAAAGTATGAAAGAACATTTTAGTTTTGTACTTAAGTCCTTATTTGTCATTAATTGCAATCTTTTAAATTTACAGGATATTCACGAAGAACTTACATGCGAAGAGTATAATATAATTCGCAAAGATACATTGAAACCTCCTCCGAAATTAAAACCAACGGTATGTGAAAAAAATGAAAAATTGGTGTACAATGACAGAGACATCTATTGTCCTGTTTGCTCAACAGAGTTTGAACCTGGAAAGGCAGTTATTTTCCAATGCCAACATGCATTCTGCATAGATTGCTTGGAAAAGTACATCACAACACATACTGAACCTAGGATTAAATGCTTGCAAAAGTACTGTAAATATCATTTGCAAGATTCCGAAATAAAAGAACTCGTTGGTCAAGATGCCTATGATGATTATGTTGAAAGAGCTCGCAAAATTCCACATATAACATCGAAGAATACATTCTTTTGTAAAACACCAGACTGCAGAGGTTGGTGTGTGATCAACAATAAGAACGTGAAAGAATTCAAGTGTCGCATTTGTCTGAAAATCAACTGTGTTGTCTGCCAGGTAATGAAAATGTATCTATCGAGTCAGCTAATATATGATGATTTACAATGGGGTTCATTTCAATCATTTTTTTACGCGGTTGACTAATTTCGGCAATGAGTGCTTCAGATAACCGCGTATAATATGTAGGCAATTTCCTACTTGTTTTGAAAATTCCACTTACCGCGTATTTTTTTTAAATATATAGTTAATGTTCGCAATAGAAGTACGTATTTAGAATGGGGAGAAGTATTCTTTCTGCATTGGGGATACGTCCCAAATACTACCGCGCAAAAAAACACAAAGTACTCACATAAAATGGTAAATTTTTTTATTAATTTTTTTGAGCGTGTTAAAGCGAAAAGAGTCTGTTAATTTTCTTGTCCGTGTTATTTCAAAAACCACGCAAGAAAAGTTCGTGTAAAAAGAGAATCGAGCATTTCTGGCTCATTTAAATACATTCTCCTAAATCAACACTTGATATGTATTAGGTCTTCAATATCATCGTCGATTTATTATCAATTATCGCTAATGTGTTTTTATATTTTAATTTTTTTTAGAAAAAATTTAAAAAGATTTTTAATGATCTTATGCAATTTTTTTCAATTTTCATGATTGCAATAGTATTAATTTTTTGTAGAATTAAAAATACATTTAGAATATAATAATTGCTCATTATCATTTCGCTGGAATAGTTTGATAAGATTTAGTTTGTATGTAAGATTACTATCACCTACACCAACCATTAAGCCCTATAATCTAATTTTCAGCTTCAAAATAAAAAGTCCAAACATTTTTTTCTAATTTCAGGTCATACACGAAGGGATGACATGCAAGGAATACTTGAAATCGAGATATTTTTACAGACCAACAAATGTAATAAACGACAAGTTCCATTGCGTGAAGCTGACCGATTGCGTTAAGCCCGAAGTACATTTGCATCAATATTAATATAATATTTTACATTGATTAAAAAATATGTTTTATGATACATCTTATATAGTTGTGTATAAGAGCAAATGCAGAGTGTGCTAAATTTTGGGGCGTTGGCATTTGAATTTTTGTATTTGTAAAAGTGCATATAAATTTAATTGCGAAATATTTTCATTTGAATGAAACGATGATGTGCAAAAATAATTATAAGAAAAGGCTTAAAAATAATTGCATTTAAAATTAATGTGGCCTAACAACCGTTTGTGTCGTTTTGTTAATAGAAAGATTTGAGCTTAAAGCAAATACTTACTTATATATTTTTTTGTTTTTAGACATTTTTCTTGTAATAGCGACGATTTGTTATTGTTTTTGCTATTACGATAAATTGTCTAACGATAAAAAATTACATTTTGGGAAAATTCTGCTTCAAGTTCCTATTATAACTACATACAATACGCAAATGGAAACGCAACAAACTTAGCACTGCTAGCTTTTATTTGATTATTACTTTGCTTCACTTAACAATTTTGCTATTATTTATTAACCTCATACATGCATTTTCATCATTTTCTCAGCATCATCATGATCATGATAAAAATAATGATCAGATTGACATTGACATAAGAACTGGCTTTCAAGAAAAGGATAATTATTCAGCCATGACCTGTACCGAATGCGACTCTTTGGTGGAAAAACATGACGATGTTGATTGGTTAATATGTCATAACTGCCAAACTGAACTATGTTGGCCGACAAAAGGTCCTAGATGGGGACCGCAAGGAAGAGGTGATGTTTCTGGTGGATGTCAATGCGGAGTGAACGCCCTTAAATGTGCTACTACTTGCAGAAATTGCACTTAGTAACAAGACAAGCATTGGTGATGTTGTTTGATTTTATTTCAACATCTGCTTTTATATATATCTTTACATTAATTATGCTTTGTTAAACAATGTGAAATCATTTTGTATTTTTAAATCTAATAAACATTTTTAAAATAAGGATACTTTTTTCTACAAATAAAAATTGTTTGTTAAAACGAACGTTTGAAAAGTATAAAGTGGAGTGAACATAGAAGAATCGGGGTCGCTTATTTTGTTAGCAGGTATAGAAACCCTAACGTGAAGGGAAGGGAAATATTGGATTACACGTCTTTGGGTACTAGAAAATTAAGCATAAGTCTTAGTTGAAAAAAAAAAAAATCTTCAGTTTTTTCCGTCTTTCTTTAACTAGATTTGGTAATATTTGATAAAAAATGTTCGTCATTGAAGTTTCGCAGTTGGGTTGGTCTTATAACCTAAATACATATTTTTTTGAACAAGAAGATCCTTCTTTTATAGTTCTTCAGTTCATTATCATGAAGTGCATTGTTGGATATAAAATATTGGGCATAAATTCAAATCATGGCTATTATATATTAAAAGTAAGACGAAGGAGCATGTACAGTTGTAGCTCGGTATGAATGCAATTTCTTTGATTTGTTTGATAGTATTATAAAAACTTGGCTTTTTTTTAGTTAGAAAACATTTATGGTTGAACTTTTTATTGCATAAATTATAAACCGAACAAACTGTTAATCGTAAAAAAAAATATTTAAAGTAAAATATAAATGTGAAATAATAAAATTGAGTTAATCTGTTGTCATAAAAAACGACATTATTTTTTGATACTTCTATGTAAGCCATATAAAAATGTAGTCTGTTCATTATCTATCAATGTTTGTTAGAATATATGGAGACTAAAAGAAAAAATAAAGCCGAAACGATTTGAATAGCATTTTTGTGAAAAGTACCCAAAATTTGACGGTAAATGTCATTTAAAAACATTACATATTAGGTGAATTTGAAAGTAATGCCATTTTTGTGGATCGATTTTGTAACATATTTTTTGTTGTTAATAACCTTTTCTTTATTTTACCACCTGGAAAATATCTATCAAAGATACTTACAATGTCTTGGTAAGGTATTGGACGCTAACGTCCAATAGCTTAACTAACTAAAAACTTCAACTTTCTAACTTATAACTTTCTAAAAAGTTCAAAAATTTAAATTTTGTTTAGATTGCTTAAAAAAGTACGAATGCTTTGGAACACTCAAAAAGTTAAATTGCTGTTTGGCTTGAATTCGTTGAACGTATGCTTTAACGATATTATAGCATAAGTAGTTAAAAAAGTGCGTAGGACACTTTTTAGCTCCCAGGAAAAGTTGTGTAGCGAACGCTGGGCCCTGTCTGACTTACAGGGGTCGCTATTTTCGTCGTTACGACTTGAAGATCGCGTTTTTTGCATGCGAATCCGCGATTGAGTGCCTCTCGGCGCGATGCATCATCGCTCGAGAGCAATCCGTAATAACGGTCCCGACCCACTAGTCGGCGGCGATGAACGACGGAATATGTTTATGATTTAATTCGCTCAGTGATAGAAGTTCGAAATAAAGCAGGTGGTGATCAATAAAATTTCCAACAATCGGCATAACGTATTTATTCAAATAACCAGTGGTAAGCAAGCGAACATGCGGGCTACATAGCGAGCGGGCGAAACGACGGGTGATAGATGCTTCGTTGAAGCATATTTTCGAAATTGAAGTTGGTCTTCTTTTCGATGATATTCCTCCGTTGGGGAAGCAAAGAGAGAACTCCCCCCCCCCCGCAGAGATCTCCGATGAGAGTTGAAGAGCTGATCGTCAAAGGAGATCTTTCTCCGTTGAAACTGTTCGCTAAAAGATGAAGCTGTATTTGTGTAATATATAATAAAATTGGCAAGGATCTACTGGTTACTTTATTATACGTATAAACACACATACACAAACACAGTAGATGTGGCGCGGTGTATGTCTATGATGTATGCGACGGAGACGGATAGACTGAAAATTATTCTCCTTCTCTTTCTGACTAACTACCAAATGGAGTTTCATTTTTCGTGACGTTCAAAACAAGTTTTCTTACCGCGTCTATAGAAATTTCTGTAGAATTGTGAATCCAATATTATTATGTAATTGAACCTGTAGTTTGTAATATCCCTCTTCACAGTGGCCTTATTCAACTCTTTGTGAATTGTGTTTTTGATACAAATGATAGAGCATCAGCTATTGTACGAGTACTTTAAGTTAAAAACGATTGAGAATGTTAATATTGAAGTTCGATGTAGTTTCCAGAGCTACTGCTCTGGAATACGTAGTAGTAGTAGGAATACGTAGTAGTAGTACGTAGTAGTAGTAATAGGAATACTTTCCTATTACTACTACTTCCTAATATTATATTATAGTGTAGCAGTATTTAATTTAAATGAGCAAGTAAATTCAGCATTTGAAGACAGCGTTAATTTAAAATTGGTACAATTTTATAAAAAGAAAGATTGGAAGAAGATAATATTAAAAACGATGAGAATGCTCGTAAAATAATTACAATAAATTAATAAAAATGCAAAGTGACGGTTTTGTTAATAAAACGACATTACTTGTGGAAACGCCTACTATTTTTTGGGTTCTACTGTAAATTTTTCAACAAAAAAATGTTATTTTTACATACTGTATTGTACTAGAGAAAATTTTACGTCATACTGTAAAAGGTTATTTAAAAGGAACTGTGGTCAAGATAACAGCTTATAACATACTGCAAAAAATGAAATTCTTGAAATCGAAACAATACACTTTTTATAAAGGTATCACAAAACCCACGTTTGAAAAGCCATAGAATTCGCAAGTTTGAAACTGGCATACCGTTTTGGAAAGGAAGTGGAGTTGGACGATTTTTTAAAATCTGCTTTCAAACTTATCAAATTTGATCTTAGTATTGAATTAACCTTAGCATTGAATGACATTCTATATTTGAAATTGCAACAGTCAAATTATATAACTTGAAAAGGCATATAAAGAGATTTTCAGGTAATTCAATTTTTCATTTTAATACATTTTTTAAGTTAACTAAATGTTTTTATAAAACAATCTCAGATGCATTGTCGTTATTTTTAAGTATTATAATTTGACTTAATTTGGTTATTATTATTATATTAATAAAAGTCTGAGCACTTAATCGTCTGTTCATTGTCGGTCTGTTATTTGTGTTTCCTTAGGAATGCTTATAGATATTATGATTACGAAATTGTACACATTACAAATTAAAAGAAGAATAGACAATTTCTAATTCAAGAATGCTGTAAATATAATAACTAACATTATACATTATAGTTATATAACTATAATGTATAATGTTAGTATTTTTTAAACAAATGTCATACAACAATCTTGAATAAATCTGTTAAATGCTTCAACGGTCACTGTTCTTGAGTTTATAGTTATTGTAGTTTATTACGTTAAATTATTATTAAAGAAAAAAATCTATTAATGTGAGAGGCAGCGACCGAAATTTTGGTGGATTTTGCATAATTGTGGACTTGATTTTCTGAGCGTTTTAAAAATGTGGTTATCAGCCACACACCTCTTGTAGGATTCGAATCCAAGATTATTGAGCTACGAGTCTAACCGCTTAACCGCGGGACTACCTACAGATCTGAGTGTTCATACGGTATCATATCATATCAAACACAAACGACAAACGGCAATCGCTCTGGTCGTATATTACGACTTTTTATAATAAATCATTTGACCAATGTTGATAAAATAGACTTTAATATGATATTTACTTTATAGATACAAACATGACCACCGAAGACTACAATAACGCTTTAATAGAGCAGGACTTGCTGTATAACATTTTTCCATTCGAATGTGTATTGTGTCTTCTGGATGCGAATCCAGGTGAAGGAGTAGTTCTTGAATGCTTCCATGCTTTTTGCAAGGCATGCTTAAAGAATCATATAGAATTTAGCGATAAACCTGAAATTAAGTGTCCCGATGATGATGGAAAGGATCCATGTGGCACTGTTATTCGAGACTTTGAAATAAGAGAATTGGTAGACCAAGTGGAGTACAATAAGTATGCCCAAAGATCCTTAAGATTTGCAATAATGCAAATGGGAGATACTTTTGAATGCCAAACACCAGGCTGTAATGGTCTTTGTGTATATGATTTGGAGGCTGGCGATAAGGAGTTTCCATGTTATTTATGCCAGGCAAAAAATTGTCTCCTGTGTAAGGTATTTACAATATATAATTAAATTTAACAAAATTATCTGATGGCTATCCGCGATGTATGAGAGCGTTGTTAAATCGCAGTAACATGCCTATTTATTAGAACTGGCTGCTTAATTTTTAGTTTCTGGTGAATTTTTCGATCTTATAACAAATACAATACAACCGTAACGGTTTCCCTTTATTTTAAGAAGGAATAATTATAGTATGCCATATTTTTTACCATACAGTAACATAGGCTTTTTTATATATTGAAAAATTTAGGAAGTGTCCTGGAGTTTCATTGATATTCAACCACTGGTCAGAACTTTTCATGTTAGACAATAGAAATAGCAATAATTACTCCGTGTTTAAAGATAATTAAAGACTACAGTATCTCTGTCAATTTCAAATAGTCTAACTCAATCACAGTCAATTATCAACTAATTTAAATTCCTACAGTCTACAGTCTAATACATTGAATAATTTTAGGCTATTCATACTGGAAAAACCTGTGCTGAATATAAAGAAGATTATGGGCAGGCACCTGAGATAGTTTTGGCGAATGAGATGCTTCGGGCAGGAACGGCTATGCGTTGTCCGAATTGTAAGAATGTAATAGAGAAAGTAGAAGGATGTGATTGGATAAATTGTGTCTGTAATACAGAACTTTGCTGGGCAACAAAAGGACCTAGATGGGGACCAAAGGGAAAATTTGATACGTCTGGTGGCTGTCGATGCAGGATCAATAATATAATGTGTGCTCCAAATTGCAGAAATTGTCACTAAATGTATTATCAGTGAATATTAACGACTGATCAGAAGCCCGAAAAAATATTTTGTTACATCTCTAATCTTTGTTTTTGTGTAGGATACTTTAAAAACTGTTTATAAATAGTATTTAACGATGTAAATGTTTTATTTTGTACTATCGTAAACAATTACAATCAAACTGTTTCATGAACTACAACATATTTTTATTAACCCTACAATATTCAAAAAAATTGATTTCTGTGTTATCATTATCTTGGATGTTAAAGAGATTAGCTGCACTTACTTTGAAGAGTAATTTACACCAAAATATAAAAGATTTGTTGCCAAAATCCAGCGAAAAATATTCTAAAAGTATCAATCATCAACCAATTAAAAAAAATAAATAAATGGAATTTTAATTTATAAAGTATGAGTTAGTTTTTATGTTAGGATTGTTAAAAAATATTCAAAGGTAATTTTTTGGCATCTTATTGAACATTTTTTTGTGAATTTCGATGTTTTTTCACGATCACTTTTACATGCAAAAAAATAAACGCCTTGATCAATCAGAATTATTCTAGTTTGCAAGTGTCTACATATGTACTGAATAAATCAATTAAATTTCAAAGTAATTCGTTTAATACAGTGCTTCCTAACCTTTTCAGTATTGTTATCCCTATGACCTATCAGGGAAACTGATTTTACCCCTCTTTAAAATTTGTACTCGGCCACATGGCGCTGATCTGCCATTTTATTATCTACATACCAAAAATTACCAGCATGATTATCCCCGCAGAACACCTGTTTTACCCCTGCAGGGGTAATTCCCCCTAGGTTAGGAATCACTGGTTTAGTACATTTTGAGTTATCGTGGCAACCGTTTTGAAAGATGCAGTTTTGAGAAAAACGCGTTTATAGATCCCAATTCGGATTGGAATTTCTTGCTGATGCAAGAAAATTTAATCCACCTTTAATCTGCTATTAATTAAGCATTCAGTCTCTTCAGAAAAATCTTGCAAAGCCAATTGTTGCTTCCTGTTTTAGTTATTTCAGCGAAGTAATTCGGAGAGATAGATACGCGTTTCATTACGACGATGGGCGAAAGTTTGAGTTACGTGGCCAATTTGATTTCCTACTCTAACTAAAACTTTTAAAATGCTATTAAATCCTTCATTAAAGATAATCACGGCAAGAAAAGTTGCTATTTCAACGATCTTTGTGCCAGAATGCTTGTGTATAGGATATAGTGAAAGTCCACTTCAACGAATTTAATAATTCATTGCTATTTTATGTTTGTGTATTCAATAAATATTAGTGCGTAGTTAAAGGACCTGAATAAAAAGATATTGAGTTAACAGTCGTTGCTTCAACTTAAAGATATACAGTTTGACGAAGAAGCTGATGAAGAAGGAAGTGGTTAAAGAGTAAAATAATTAACTGTGAGATAGTATGACAAGCTATATTAGAAGTTTTGATTGCTGTCAATGTTTTTGGTGGTATACATTTGTATTTTATGTTCTGTAAGATCGAATTGAAAGATCGCAAGTATTCAAATTTCATATAGATAGTCTTGATCCAGATTTAGCCTGATATTTTAGATCTGAAAAAGTAAACAACAGTGAGTGACCGGATTGTGATAATAGGTTCAATATTATTTTAAAATAATCATAATTTTGCTACTTATTTATAGATTCTCTACTTAAAATTCCTCTTCAAATAATTTTATCTTGACTTAACCATATGTGAAAGACAGTGGATATATATCAATTGAAAGCTACTTTTCCTGGAAAAATCTTTTATCGATATCGCCTATATTCGATAATGAATAAGATGCATTAAGGAGTTACGTGGGTTTTGAAATTTCAATTTTTAAAATTTCAATTAATATTAATTTTACTTTTATCTAATAGAATATTTTCTTTTATTGTCAAGAATATTTTCCCAAAGTTTCAAATCAATCGAAGTACAACTCTAGTAGAAAGAGAGTCTATGGAAATATAGATCATTAAGCCATTTTATTCCTGCTTAAACCTTAGGAAGAAGAGATAGAATTAATAATTTACAATACAAGTTTAAGCCACATCAATGGTTTTCTAAAAGGAGCTGCAACTATTAGTTTTTGAGACAATTAAAATGTGTTTCATATAGGTATAATAAAGTTGATGTGTAGTTTATCATCAACCTTGATTTCTTTTTTAAAACTCATACGCTTAAAAACAATGTTAGTGGCTTTTATGCCCTTATCTTATTCTGATCGATATAAAAAGTTATGCAATAATTTTGTATTCAAACAAGTTCTATGAAATTAGTAAAACGAACAATAGAACTATAGTAATGAACAACTCAAAATAATCCCACAAACGAAGGATGCATTTCTATATTGTTATTAAGTGCATTGTTCAACTTTATTAAGAAAAGAAGTTATTTGATTTAAACAGAGCTTTTTTGAATGTTAATATATTCTTAGTTATATATCGTGATAACATTTTTAATCAGTGTTTCGTATAAATATTTTTCAGATGTTAAAATAATTAATAATATATACTAAGATATAGTAGATCTGGAAACAATACATTGATACTTTATTGTGATCGCATTTTCAATTTACAACGATATCCATAATCCATTGTCTCTTTCTCCATGACTCCATTTTTATAATTATACTAGCTGGTACCCGGCGCGTTGCTGCCACAGAAGAAATAGTTCTAAAAATACCATTTGAAATTTGAAAGAGTTATCTTGTTTAATTAGCAATGATATAAATAATGATATTTTTTCCGACAATTAATACATTTATTGATATTGAATGATATATAAAGAAAAAAATATTAAAAGCATACATTTTGCTTACTTAATTGTTCTGCTAAGTGCTTTAGGGTAGAGAATAGTTTTGGCTTTTCCGTCTTTAACAAATACAAATAAATTTCTCGGCTGTCCAACGTGGATTTTCTAGATTCTTCCGCACACTTGAAGTGCCTTGTTGATGGTCATTGAGAATGCAAGTCCAACGGGGAGCTGCAGTCGTCTCTTATCAAATTGCACGTCGGTGGGAATGAGCACATCTTCTCCTTTCGACTTTCCATTAAGAATATATAGTTGTTTCGATGATATTCGGCATCAATTTTTTCATAGTGAGTCTTGTTCCAATTTGTAAGGTGGCACATCAGGAAGATCTGACGAATTTAAAAACTCGATTAGATAGTTAGTAACTTGGTCTGCATTCATGGCGCTATCAATCGATTTGTAGGTAACAGAATCGTTTGCAATTTGTTATTGTATTGTGTGGTTGATTGTATTGACGTCGGTGTTTTCTGCTGCCAAAATAGCATGTTCGCAAAGCCAATAATGATTTTTATAATTACTAAAAATCTGCGGAAAAACTTTCTGAATGAGTAAATCGATGGATGGCACAACAACGCAAAAGTTCGATGGAAATCAAATAAACTTGGTAGCATCAACATGCACTTTTCCTTCACCAATGTTCAATAGTCGTTTTAAAAATGTGGCTGCCGACGCATCACGCTACAAATGTACGCGCATATTTGTCTTTAATGTCAGTTTTCGCACGTCTCTCCAAAGATGCGATGCTTTGAGGCAAGAATCAGCTGGTGTCGATGAAAGCATCACTGGAAGAGGTTGTCGAAAGTCGCCACATAATAAAATTAGAGCGCCACCAAACGGTTTTGCATTTGATCGTAAGTCTTTAAGAGTTCGATCAAGCATTGCATTCGTCCCAGATAATCCCCTTGCAAATTTTCAAAACTTTAGCTATGTCAGAAACTTTAGGAATGTTACATGTCAGAGCTTCCAATAAATGCATATCTAATGGCAATTTGAATACCGAATGCGCTGTTCGTCCACCATCTAATAATGTTGCCGCAATACCTAATGAAGCAAGAGCTAAAGCAATTCTATTTTGAGATCGAATGTGAGCCAATAGTAAAGTGATGAGATACGTTTTTCCAGTACCGCCAGGCGCATCAAGGAAGAACAGATCATTTGTAATTGTATCGTAGGTCAATTTTTGTTCCGCAAGCAAAAGTTGTTCGTTTGCTTCGACAAATGCATCCAAATCATTAGCATTGTACTGCTGTTCAAGTGCAGAACGAATTCTTGTTGAATGAATTCTTTGATGTTGATGGTTAAGCAAATGTCTTCGATTTCGATCAGAGCTTGATTGAAAATATTGTCCGAAAACTCAATTGAATTGTCATTGCTAACGGTGTGTAAAATATCCTCGCTCAAATCCTCTCTGAATTTTTACCACAAATCTTTCGGGTTGGGTGACGGACATGTGGTTAAAATGATGGCGAGTAATGTTCTAATTTCCGTTCGACCTTTCTCAATGAAGTATGACATTTGACATTAACCAAAAGCATTCTTAAATTCCTCGTTAGCTGAAGAAACTTATAAATGGCTTCTGTTTAACTACTTAATTATTTTATTTCTGTAATAGCTGTAAGTTTCTCTTGAAAATTTATAAATAAATAAATAGTAACACTCGGCTTTATTTGGATGTAATGTGTAAATACGGCCCAATGCATCAGATGAATACAGATTTCGATAGCCGCATCCCTTGCTTACGTCGTTGAAAATTCTCGGATGTAGTATTTCATGTAAAATAGTTAGGAACTTGTGCGTAATGTCTCTGCAAATACATCTTCTTCACACAGCGCAAGTGTTGGTTCAGCAGCAACATTTCTTGCAGTGTCTGCCTTTGTCCATTTTCGAGATGAACACTGAGATGAACAACATTCGGATTGCTTCTGTGAATTAGGAAGCTCAAAATAGGCCAAAGAGCCTCGTCACTGCTGATATATCTACCTGTTTGAAATTGAGTTTGAACTCGATCGTTGCGCGCATCAAGTCTTTTAATACTGACTACTGCCATATCACTGCCTATTTGCATGTACAATTTGCACGACAATATCCGACGTTGGTATGAGCTTTGAATGTTTTCGATGAAAAAGAAGATCCATATATTGTCGATTTCAACGTCAACATATTGTTATTAAATAAAAGAATTATTCATTTGTTTCTTGTTTTTATTTTTTAAATTAAATTTAAATTCAAATCTGGTTAGGTTAGGTTTGTTTGTTTTCATTGTGTCGAAATGAAGGCGTTTTCAATTTACCAATAAATTTGTCCCCCGTTAACAGGATTTAACCTTTATCCATTTTACACTGGGATGCAAACTGTAATCGTAATGAATATCATATTGAAATGCAGCAATATTCAAATCAACATGTACTTTCGATTCTCGTTGCACGTTGGTCGTCTGATTTTGATCGGATAACACTCAAACGTATTTTTTCGATTGTTACGTACGTGAATAAGCGATGAATGAAATGAAGCATTTTAAAAGTGCTTGCGATAAATAATTTGGATATAATTGACTCACGCCGATGGTTAACCTGCAAATGACATTGACGTTTGACGTATGTGTTGTATGTGACGACGACACGACGCCTCCTACTGCAACTTGTAGGTACTATATACCTATAGCCTTAGCAACGCCTTAGCAACGCATAATCTCAAACACGTCAGAATCAACAACTTTCACACATTAAGTTTTGAATTAAAAATCTACTGTAAGTTAATTGTACTATGCCTATGTCACCCCCTGATCCCTTGGCAATAAGTGGACCAAGTTTTGTCTCAATCCGATGAACGCGCATATCAACCCATTTCGCCCGAGCATTAGCCGGGAAACGCAACTTATTTTTATATATTAGATTGATGGGATCAGTATTTTTTTCCTATATTAGAGAACGCCTATTATTATATGCTTGTATTGTATTGCCATTTAATATATTATATATATTAATAGTTGCGATCAACTACAAAACGTACATAAGAATAAAAATTAAGCCATAAAAACTCTTTATCCTTAAAAAAGTCTCCGAAACGAATATATCCCTTTATTTGAAGTTTCGAAGAAGGGATTCGAATTGCCATAAGGTAACTGTACTAATAAGTGATACAAAATAAAAAATATATTCACTTTCAACATAATACTTTATTTCCACAATATATCATAATGATAATTCAGTATAATGATATGATACATTTTGATAATATGTATATACAAAGACAGTAAGAATTTATTCATTAATAAGGCACATATTTCTTATTAATATCTATATATCTAACTGACAAATGTTTTCAGACAATCTAAACATAATAATTTTATTGATGTATCGAGGAATGTCAGACTAGCATTCATATTTCTTTTACAATTTCAGGCCATACTATAAATATGTTTAATTCAGAAAAATAAATTTTAACTAGCATTACATTTCGTTATTTCAAGGGCGAAAGAGTTTGAGGAATGACGTAAAATAAAGAGATATTAATAATGTGAAAAGATAAAAAATGTATGAATTCATGATTAATAAACTTAAAAAGTCTGAAAACATTTTATGAAAAGAAATACGAAATTGTCAACACATAAGAAAAAACATTATCTTGTTTAACAGTAAATTTTTTAATATTAATCTAAAAATTAATTAAAAGCATGATTGAATTTTACAAAATTAAATTTCACTGTTTAAAAGAAATTTTAAATAATTAAATGGAAATTGAGACGTTAGAAGAATTAGTTTAAATAAGTGGCAGTCGTTTCTTTTAAACAATTGTTAATTATAAAAAGATGAGAAAGAGTCATTTAAAATATGGTTTGGCACTGACGAAAAAGCAATTATACCAGTCATAAATTTTAAATATGAAGCGATAAATAAATCTTCTTATAAAAAAGCAGTCTGCTTTTCCATTTTAACAGTTAAAAAGAGGAAAATGGGAAAAGGAGCTTAAATTTTAAATAAGTAACTGGCCGTTTAAAAATGCTTAAAAACTATAACATTAGAAATACTTTTATAAATGCAATGTTGTCCAATGAAAAAAAAATATATTTACTTGATTAATTATTTTCCCGCTCTCTCCTCAAGAATGAATTAAATAATATTTTTTTTAACATTAAATAAAGAGGGTATTAAATATTTGTAAATGTAAATATATATTAAGCTCAATTCCATGAGGATAAAATATTGTGTAAAGATCATAGTACGCTGTAGGAAGTATATAAGAATTTTTGATATGCAGAAAAAGAATTTCATTCACATTGATATTTTAAGTTAAAAAAGATATTTTTTCTAAATTTTAAATAGAACACACAACAATTACATGTTATATTAATTATCAAAGTTGATAGATTTGAATTTAAACAAGAAATGAATTAAATTTCAAAAACACAAAAATTATAAATCTTATCGTCGAATTTGTGAGACCAATATTCCGTGAGTATCTATAGTTTAAATTTTGAAGGAGATGCATATAAAACAGTTTTTATAAGGAATACTCATATGATAACGCATAATCTTTAAATGAACTCTGCAGAAATTTCAACCAAAATCATGTTAAAAACAATTAATGTATAAAAGTATAAAATAATTATTTACAAAACCTTGGTATTTAAATAGCTAAAGTATCATAAACTGATTGAAATTGAATAAATACCATTGACCAAAAGCTTTAGACAATGAAATATATATTTAAATAATATCTTAATAATTCCGCATTATGCAGAATTATTAAGATATTTTGCAGAATGGTTATTTTGTATTTATGTAAGTTCATTAAAAAAATTTAGAGTATTTTTGAATATTTCCTTCAGAGAAAAAACACAAATAATAAATTTATCTATTTTACTACATTAGGAATGTATGATTATTGAGCATAAGCCTTTAAGGCTTGTAAAAATTATAGCATATCCAATAAAAACGAACTAAATTTTAATCAAATAACAACTCATTTTAAAAGGACTAGACGTAAAAAGAAATATTCCTGTAGATGTTGAAATAATCAGCACAAATGAGTATTAATTGAATAAAATTATAGTTACCCAACTTGATTTAAATGCGAGTATCGTCCATTTCTCAGCATTAGTTTATTTCTATTATCCTATATAGAAATATTTACACAAATAGTATTTAAGCAAAACAAATATTTTATTGAGGAACATCGATAACTAAAGGACTGATAACTATGTATGTAATAAAAATAAGCATTAAAAACTATAAAAAAAATATTATTGTCAAATTTTCAACACTACTTAAATGTTCAACTAAATTTTTGAACAGTATTATTTTGCTAAAACATCTAGCATTAAAAAAATACATTACTAGGAATGCTCTGTACATATATTTAAAAACATACACAATAATTTGGAAATATATAATTCAAAGTCATTGTACAAATTGTTTTATATATTATTAAAATTGAAATAAAACATGTATTTCATGTTATTCACAGTATCCACACTATAATAGTATATATACACCCATTCCTCGCTTAACGTGGTACTCGCTTAACATGGTTTTCTGTCGATTTTGTAAAATTAATTTTGCATTGTAGACGTACGCTGTAACTATACATATTTATAATAATTACAGTTAATTACGATAACGGGTAAGATGTCCATTTTAAATGTAAAAATTATCTTTGCAATATCTGAAGAAGAAAAATATGAATTACATTTAGTTTCTTGTTTGTCTTCTATAGTGATCAGTCGTTAAAACCGAACAGTTGATAAAATTATTATAAGATTATGATATATAAATAAAGATACTTTAACAATTTTCTTATTGGAAAAATTGAGTTTAAAAAATATGTATAATTTTCTTTTAGACCTATTACATCAAATCCAAAATTGGCTAGAAAAATAGTTTCTCTGGAGATAAAAATCTATTTTGGATCGTTTTCATGATGGTCAGGGTACGGCTGAGATTGCAAATATAGAAAAGATAAAAGACGGATTGCAAATTTCAACGAGAAATTAAACAATGCGTTACTAGGTATGAAGAGATTTACAAGAATCTCAAAGTAACATGTATTTATTTCGTTCATATTTCTAAAAAATAAAACCCATCGCCTCTTTTCCATACATTTGTTAATACTGGTTTACTCGGTTTCGTTTAATTTCCGTGTTAAGCGAGGGATGGGTGTAATATAAAACACAAATTCTTGTAGGCCTTGTTTATATATTAATAAATATGTAAATTATAATTTTGATTCTAATAATATACTTTTACAAAGAATATATAATATTTTAAGTAAATATAATTCAGGTATATACTGGGAATACAGGTATTGATATGTAAAATATATTAAATTATTTTTAAAATCCGGCCTACTGTTATAAATGGGGAATAATCCATAAAAATATACATTGTTCTAATACGTATCTATGCACATTTATAACATCGGTATAACCGTGGCTGCGTTGATATGCTTTCGTAAAATTTTCAGAAATCATATTGAATAATTAAAATTAATAGTTTTCCATGATGCAATTTTAATAAACACGCATGGGATATGTAGCAAGATTCATTGTGGATGTTACAATAAAATATAGATATTTAAATACGGTTAATGCATATGAGTCATACAATCCGTGAGGAATGCCTTTAATAGGAGTTGTAAATCAATTTATACTATCAATATTTCATTTCAACTATCAATACATTTGTTACTGTAAACAGGTTGCCCATTTATTATTTTACTACCTACAAAAATGCATATGCAACGTGAAAATATTGAAGTATTACATCTATGTATTGATCATAAAAAAATCTATAAGATATTACATATTCTTTGACGCATCACAAATTACAGTGGGATAACAAACAACGAAAACTTACATTTATAAGCATAAAAATATACACTGCGAAATAATCGTGAATATAATCGAAAATCTGAAACAAATTGTTTATAAATAAATACTTTTCATTAGACCAAAGGTATATTGGAAGATTAATATCCTTTGGGAAAGTTTCACAGCAAAAAATCACTCTATTTTTTGAATAGTCTCAAAATGTATCAATATACACAACTAAGTCTTCTTGAATTACGAAACACTAGATTAAAATTATTAAAACGTATCTTTGTAACACAAACTTTTCGTAAATGTTTATATGATTCAAGTTTTTTTGGTTATCACCTAATATTTATGTGTCTACGGTGGAAAATTATTCTCTCATTCACGATAAAATGTTTCTTCACAAAACAAATTTACCAAAGAAAATAATCCAGAACATCACCGCTGGAATGGATTTTGGAATCAAACTTTTGATACTACAATTTGGAAGCATCATAGTTTTCCAGCTGCCAATATTGCCGCTTTTCTGAGACATCGCATTCTTCCATTACTAATTTATCTTTACTTGAATTGATGGTTAAGCATTTTTCACTACTTCCATGCTTAATTTGCTTTGTCTGTAAAAAACAAGTTTAAAATTAATGCAATAAATTTAAAGCAAAAAAACGAGGTAATGAAGCATTTTTAGATCCTATATAAAAACTGTAACCTTTCTTTCTGGATGACCCTCATATGTTGAGTTATTTGATGATTTTGTTGAATGTATAAATATAAATATTTTGATAGACCTCTATTTCAATATTCGTACTTATAAATGAATATAAAAAAAATACTTACATCAGGATCATAATTCCAGAGCTGATTACCCTGTGATCCATGGCATGGATATAAAATAACATCTTGTCCTGAATAATCCAGACAAGTTTCATCTCGTCGAATTTCTCCAGTTTTGGAATACATCCAATACTGAAAATGAATTATGGCGTTAATGTAATATAAAAATGTCGGGACTACTTGAAATAATAATCAATATTATATATTACTTTGGAAAAATATTATTACTATTTTATATAAATTGTTAAAGCTATCAGTAGATTAAATAAAATATGTTTAAAAAGGCATTTACTTTGGTAGAAGTTTAATAATAAATTTTATTATTTAGTAGATAGGTTAATAATTAAATCTACAGCTAATTAAATAAATCATACTAACCTGTGGATGAGCATTATGATACTTGATCAAAAATATACACAATATAACATGCAAAATCAATGCTTTTTTAACGACGAAATTGTTTTATTAATTTGAGTGAAAAGGTTATTAAGATGGACTAGATTAAGATAAAATATTTATAAGTGTTACTAAGCTGGTATTATTTTAAAATAATTTTAAAAAACTTATAAACTGGTTTTATTTGAAAATTTATAATGAAAGACTTGTAGAATAAAATCAGTCTTGGATTAGATATATAAATTTGACCTTATAGTTGATGGGAAAAAGTATTTATTGTAATTGTAATGATATAAGAAGATGTGTTCTATGTTGTTAAAAATTGATACTAAATTTCACAAGTGTTTCAAATGCGTGTTATGTTTGCTTTAGAGTAAATTTATACTTTTACTTCAAGTTAGTTGTGATCAAAATCCAAAATGTTAGTATTCATTACATTATAAAGTAAGTAAATAAATAAAATTTAATCAACTGATGAATTAATTACTTATTAGAAAATACTCCAAATTATAAATTTGCTGGAAAAGTTAAAAAAAATGTTCACCATTTTTTATATTAATTTGGTAGTAAATAATTAATACAACTTTTTGAATTGCAAATGTTAATGTTTTTTTTTTTTACATATTTTACTGTTTACGCAAGTAAAATACCAAACCATCACCACAAATCCAAACCATATGTGCATTGAGATCATTGAGAGCTTTTGAATCCCCCTCACCTGATTCCCGCCTTGTTTATGACAAGGCCATAGACCGGCAGGTTTGTGGAGATCTTCGGGCTTACAAGGCGAATCCAGACATTGAGCTGACCAAATACTGGCAATCTTGCAAGAGTGAATGTCGTAAACGAAGCACGTGCGAGGAGAAGAAACAGAAAGATATAAAAAAGTGAATTCAACGATGCATGCTATTGAACAAATTAAGAATACCACTGTGCGCTTTTGAAAGAAAAAAAGGTAATAAAACATGTTTTATATGTGCGTGGACTTACATCCAGATTATAACAGACAACAAATAAAGTTAGCACAAAAAAATTGTGAAGCTTTCATTTAAGATATTGCATAATTAATACCATGTAATAGTCGTCTCATACACATTCAATAGTTATAAATTTTATTATATCGCACTATGTTTGTGTATTTTGAAGAATTTCATAGTAAACAATTGAATTTGCATGCATATTATATTCACTAATTACAACACTGAGAAGAATAATTAGAACACAAATAGTAAAATGTGCATCTTATAAGATATTTGATATAAAAATAACAAAAAAATATCTGTAAGAGGTAAACATATTTAGTGTTTTGTGTATTGATTAAAAATGATAAAGTATCAACAGCATCCACAGATCAGCATGATGTCACAGGATCCATTCCTAATAAGAGAAAATATAATCGACGATACCTGGTTACCACCTTGTCGGTGACAAGGATATAGTCCTGCTGGTTTGTGAAGGTCGGTTTTTCGCATAGGCGAGTCCAGGCAAGTTTTGCCACCCAAGCCCAAATTTCGAAACTAAAGGAAAAAGTATTTTAATGGATATGTCGTACACAATAAATACATGAAAACGTTTTGGCAAAATACATTCCATGAGATTTGCATTTATGATAAAAATACATTATAATTTCTAATCAAATATAATTCTTAAAATTTAATATATTGTATGAACATGATAATTTAATTAAAGTTAATAGTATAAATCTTACTTCTCCATTAGCAACAGCTTCTCCAGGTATGAAAAGTTCGGGATAAATGTTCTTTAAGTACCAATCAAATGATTTGCACGACAACCGCTTACGGAGGGCTCTTCTTTCAGAAACATCTCCAAAGTCACCTTTGTCATTGCCTATTCTTTGATAATAGTATTTAGCATAATCATCCAACCACACCTACAATACATTTATATTATAATTAAAAGAAGTTTATAAAGTTAATTTATTTCAGTATATCTAATATATTTACTTCTGAGAGTCGGACAGAGTTCCTTCGTAGAACATTGATACCTTTGCGCCATTTATAGGGAGACCTTTTTCGGAAAATATGTCCTACATGTGAACACGGAACAATTTCTAATGTACCTCCACACATCCAAGTTTTGAAGGACAATTCCAAATTTTCACCACCCCAAATATCAAAACCGCTATCGTAAGTGCCGAGTTTTTCAAAAAATTCCTTCAAAAAATACAAAATATCAGACACAGCTTTATAAATGGAAGCATTTAAAAGTATTTGCAATAACAAAATAAAACCTTGTCTATTGAGAAAAGTCCTCCGGCCATCGTGGGACTCCACACTGGTTCCGCATTATTTGAATGTCTCTTTTTCTCCCTGTCAGGTACAGGATGCCAATTGAACTGCAAATTCCAATCAAAGCCTCCAACGTTGACTGTTCCACTGCCTCGCCAATGGTATTGTAGGGTAGAATCATCTATTACATCAATCACAGGACAAACGACTGTCGTGGAATCACGTGCAATTCTATCCAACAGTGGTTCCAGCCATCCTTAAATGGAAACACACATTATCTCAATTAAGTAAAACGCATGCTAAATCATTTGAAAAGAACACATATATTAAATCGATAACATTTTATTATTTTATTAAATAAAGTGCATAATTGTATTTTAAATATTTATCACCGTATATTTCAAAAATCAGTTATTAATTATTGATTAAATTTATTATTTTTAAATTATAATTTCAAATGTTACCTTCAGTACACTCGCAGTGGGAATCCAAATATGTAATAACGGGAGCTGTTACATGGCGCGCTCCAAGAAGTCGAGCTCTGATCAAACCCTCACGCTTCTTGGCACGTATTATTTTTACTTTTGGATAGTTGGCCATGTAATCATCGAGTTGTTGTTTAGTATGAGCTGGAAATCGATAGACATTAAATATAATAAATATGTACTATTTTGGGATTGATTGGTTGATATTTAAGTGAAATTGTGTTCTTACGCATATCAGAGAAGTCATCGACTAATATAATTTCCTTGATAAGATGTTCTGGAGATCTATCGAGTACGGAATGAACTGTTCTTAGGAGTACTGACCAAGCTTCGTTATGAAAACAGACGACAACTGCTGTAGCAGGCAAATCTTCCATGTATCTACCGGGTTCTTTACACCTGAAAATACAATTGAAAATTTATGATAAAAAATTATAACATAAATAATATATATACATTATTTGTATTTGTTGGTTAAATATTTTAATTTATTAACGATTTTTCATTAAGTTGATCATAAAAGTATTGAAAAAATATTCTATACTATTTTAAAACATTAAAATATGTTATTATTCTCAATCACATTTCCATATTTGAGCTTGAACTTCATTTCAAAAGTATTAATAGCGACGCAATGATAATTTAAGCAACTTGAAAAATCTAATTTTTTACTAATATTTCTAGGCTTATTTTTTGTCTTTAATTTGCAAGCCCAAGTGCTGGTGCAATGTCATGATTTAGGGATGTATGCTGATTATAACAATGAATCCAATGTTATCGTACGCTGAAGAACATATGCCATCTGGATGATTTATTCAAAATAATAACGATCCAAAGCACACGTCCAAGTGATGCCATGAAACGTAAAAAGATCAAGTCCCAGAGTGGTCAAGCCAAAGTGCCGACTTAAATGGTATACACGTGGAAAGAGTTGGATTTTCAAGTAAAATGTCAAAACTATTCTAACAAGTGCAATATGAGGATGTTATAAAGGTCATTAAATGTGCAATTTGATATTCATTTTGTCACAAAAATCGAAAAGCAAGTGATGTACTATGATTAGCCAGACTCAATTGTTTAGCACGTTTTTAACGAACCTTCGAAAAGCTGTATAAAAAGCATTTCTTTGAATAAATAAAATGATCTATTTGGGTATGTTTTTATTTAAAGATGATTTAATTATACACATTCTTTGAAAACATGCTGGCACTGCCAAAAATCTGATATAGGAGTGTAAGAGCAGCTTTCATTCAGCCTATTTTTCTTTCCATATCTCCAAAGTAACTTGTATGCTACATCGCCGGTATTCGTCAGCAACTCTGATGCAATGCCCACTTGTACTGCGCATTTCATCTTGAATATAAGATCCTTCCTCAGGACGCGTGCGTCGCTCGTCACTGAATACTTTTCGATGATCTTCTTTTGCAAATCATCAATCGTTGAAGAGCTCTTGGTTTTCTTTAATTGCCACAACGATTCTATAATCATCGACGGGCCGATATCCCACTTAATATTGCGATAGCTTCTTTTTTTTGAATTACTCCTTAAGATTCCGGATATTTTATCCTTTTGGGTTTCCTGCATTTTGAATTGGTCTGATCGAAATATGGCCGAAATGAATAAAAGAATATTTATGTTTAAAAAACAATTATCCCCCCTGGATGCCAAGCAACGATATATGATTGATTGTGTAGGATTGCAAACAGCAATCGATTGATGAATTCAAAATGCTTGAATATAAAGAGTTTATATTCGTCAGGGTATCAGTGTTTAACCTTGTTCACACGTTAGTGCAATCAAACAAGAAAGAGGATGATTTCAAACAAATTTCCGTTTATCAAAAAGCACCGCAGCAGTCAAAAGGTTTAATAAATATTTTTAAACTAGTATCATGTTTTATTATATACAATGCGATTCATTTATGATTTATAATACTGACATGGTGGGCCATCAACGAGTGATAATTGCGAAAAAAACTCTTGTGTAAAAATCTGGATCCTTTACTCGACAGGTATGCCATAATGAAATAGGTAATGGGCACAAGTAATGGGCTCGGCCATTAGAGCGGCCGAGTTAATTAACCCTTCCTCTTCTATATTCCTCTTTGCTGCTTCTATGAGCTCTTCGCGCCACTACCAACGGGTCAAAATAATGAAACACCTTTAAAATATTGCCGTATGGAAAGTACTTTGTAACACCTCGCAAAAACATCATGAATATTCATCGCGTTCCTTATTTGCCAGCCGAAAATGTGCGCGGGGGTTGAAATTTGTTTAAGAATAATACGACGGGTGGAAACAGCTGAAATATTAACCAGGGTGCAGAAAAGTTAAAAATGTTAGCATACATATTGTATGTTGCCATGTCTTCGCGAGACATTCCTGCTTTCCGAAAAAAATGTTTTCAAATCGCGGACTAGGGGTTAATTTTTGGTCTCGACTAATGAAGGCAATCGCGGCGTAAGAAGGGTGCTAAATAGCGTGTACAGGGCTGGTTAGCCCTCGCCCGTCACGTATTTGCGAAATCATAAACGGCGGTGCAATAAAGAAACTCTCGCCCATTTCCACAGACACATTTCCCTTTTTATTACTAGAAGGTCCCGGGAAAACGGAATAATATTCGAAACGAACTTCCGAAACATGAAATTTTGACAATGTAGAGCGTTCGCGCTCACACCTCACGTAAAATTGGATCGTAAATGTTAATTCAAACTTTTAACATCCGAAAGTGCTTCGCAGGTTGCTCTATAATCATCGCGTTTTACTTTCGCTGAACAACGTAATAAGCACTAAATGGGTACAAACACGCGTCACTGAAAGGGTTATTTTTGTTTGAATTGCATAATATATGCGAAACAGATTCAACAACATAATAAAACGTATAAATTGTGTTAATTCATGACCTAATTGTAGATGGGTTTAAATAAAAATATCACCATGCTAATACATTTAGAAGAGTCAGCTTTAACACACGTTAGATGGGGCGCCCTCTCACTTTTTCTCGTTTAGAACGTGAAAGTAGGATGCTTAGTATTACGAGACTCGATATCGATTTTAAATGAAGTAATATATACCTATAACAGGAGTAATTTTTATCAAAATTATCACATCGAGCGTCGTTTTTAGGATAAAATATAATATTTTAAGAAGTGATGTCAAAAACGTGATTTAACCGTGATTTTTGTAAATTTAACTTCATAAAAAGAAGTGCTTTTAAAAATATCATTAAAAATACAATATTGTATTACTATAATTGTATAATTTAAAAGTAGTAAGTATTTGTTTTCTTTCTGTCATGCCAATCAATCGAGCAAATATTTGTAGTAAATATTTAATCAAAACTTTAAATCCATAGCGATTTTTATACGGGAGTATTATTTCACGCGGTGCGCAATTTTGCCCGCTTAAAACGTGTTAATTATTGTATTTGCGTTTCTGTTGAGAGTGCAATATTTGTACCAAAAATAGCATTTAGATAAATCAAACGATACATATTTTTCATTTTAAAAATTGTGTAAGTATCTGGATTTTAAATTTAAAGGTTCAAGTGAAAATATTAATTACAATAAAATTTAAAAATCAATGAACACAATACTAAAAAAATGGTGATACTCAGATAACGTGGCAACACCCGAAAGAGTACATGAGGTGTTTTATACACAGGTCAAGATTAAATAAACGGTAGTAAGGATGATTTCCCTACCAAAAAAAATATACCTGTTCTCATGTCTAAATAAAATGAAATGTTTAAAAATAAATAAAATGAAACTTTTGGTGATTGGGAAAGTAAAGAAACCTCAATCTTCTAAGAGAAATTAAATGAAAAATCTTCCTGTCGATTATTATAGCCAGAAAGGGACATGGATGTACAGGGAGATTTTTGAAGATCGGTTAGAAAAATGGGTTTTGGAGGTTCAAGGTATTTAAAAAAATAAGAGATTCGTCGAATAGAAAAACTCTCGTTTTGGATAACTTCTTTAATAATCTCGAGAAAGATCATCTGCGATATGACTACGGGAAGCACATCTTCCCGCAGTCAAGGCTATTCGACGACCCTCATGATAGTTTCAATTTGAAGATGAGAATTTGATCAATTTCTGGACAAAAATTACGTTATATGATCTTATACATAAAATAACACAATCTTGGTCAAAAGTAAAGCTAGAAACACTTGTTCGATCATGGAAAAATATTCTTCCTGGCATGGAAACATATTTAATGCATTTTGAAGAGAATGATATATGTATGTAGATTATTGGAAAATTTAAAATGTTTTTAAAACGTGGATGGAAATCGAATAGTGGCACAATCATGATTCAAATGATCCAGGTTTCGAATGCAAGGATGATATCGTTTCTTTCTTTTTTCAAGAAAATGAGAGTGACACTATAATGAAAGAAGATAGCAATAGTCATAATTACTCTGAACAAAGAGGATTTGAATATAATGATATAATAGCTTAAAGAAAAATTGGAGTCATAATAGAAACTTGTTTAAAAAATCTCAAAAATTATAATAAATATGGTATTATTATACATTCGAAACCAAGTAGAAATTAGATGATTTGGATTATGCGTGTTCTTCCTTTCCAGCATTAGCCCGGATAAATCGAGTGTCTACTGTACTTTCGATTTATCAATTCAAAACTGTTGGTGATGTGATGGAATTTTTCCTCACAATCTAGATTTAAACTCAAACCTTTATAATAAGATCTCAGCATCTAATTCACTTTATCACAATATTATATTATAATATATAAGGCTCATTGGTGTATGTTTGTAAGTGTATAGATGTAAATGTCGTTTATCATGTTTGTATGCTTCAGTTGGTATGGTAAACCTGAGCGTTGTCTGTTTTCTTCAACTATCTTATAAATGCGTTACTAAAACAATATTATCAAATATGGTTTTTAATTAAAGGGAAATCAGTTAAACCACATTTATGGGAGAAAATATGTGGTGGAAGATATTTATAAATCAGTGGAAATTTAAGTATACGTATATAAATCGTTACATGGAAGCCTTAAAGGAGACAAAAGCAGTTTTGTTTTCTTTTGTTAAAAAATATGATTCTATAAGTATCCTTTGTATTCAATTATTTTCTGAAAGAAAGTACAAATGAAACAAGCAAAAAATAAATCGCCATTGTTATAAAACAGAGAATTTTCAGGCTTCATTCTCTGAAAATTTTAAACAAACTCTATGCGCCGACGTTCACTTTATAGAGCTTCACTTAAAGCGATAACTTAATTAGTGACATCTAAAATGTGAAATGGGGCAGAACTTGGTATGCAAGCATGACTATAAATGACGTCAAGCAATTTGATACGACCCTTATGAGGTACCTAACAAGAAAATAGATAGCAGCAGCGATCGAATAGATCATTTTTAAAAAACCAATTTATTTTTGAATAAATGCGGAATGCAATTTTACGCTCACACATCAAGGTTTGCGATCACACACTCAGTCAATGACATTTACAGCTTAAACCAAAAGTTAAAAAAGTAAACTTTGTGGTGAGAGCAATTACTCTCAGGAAGTAAAGTTGGTGAACGCTTCTCGACAACCTCATAAAAATGTATAAAACTTCGTATCTAAAACTTGCATCCTTTTAACAATAAACAGTAATTGCAGCTCACTTCCCTTAATATATATATATTGATATATAACATTTTATAGTATTAAATTTAAAATCTTTTCTTTGTCAATGTATAATAAGCCTATTTTATTATGTATTACACAACGATTATTGAAATATATAATTGATTGCATTCAGTCTAAATTGAATTTATGGATATTTCATCTCTATATTATTTTGAATTTAATGGAATATTTAAAGAAAATTTTGTTCAATTTTCTAACAATGAGAATACGATTAAAAAATAACCTTTGGCAATAACGACACTTGATAAATGTAATGTTGTAGATACATGATTTTTTCTGCATTTCACACTGTGCAGGAACGGGAATTGAAAGGGGTGCAGTTTTATTATAGGAAAGGGTGGTTTAAAGTTCATGATTTTAAGTCGTTAAACATAGAAAACAATTTTACTTATTCTTTTAAAATGTTGGGCATTTTTAAGCTTGACGGTCGTAAGTTATGAAATATTATTTATAAGTATTTTACATGGAAATATAAACCTTTAGGAATACGAAGAATGAATACACAAAATGTTACAATATATATTTCTTTTTTTTTCGAAGAATGAGGGTATTATTTGTAAATAAAAATGGTAGGAATACTGCCTTTTATTATGATAAGGCAACTTTTTCCCTGGCCAACCTTCTGACACGTGTAATAGTAAGGCAGAGACATCTTGATCACGCGTTCAATGTAAGAATTTCATTAGATTCCTACGATAGAAATGCGAACATAATATGGCATATAGGGGAAGAAATGTTATTTGCTTCTATCCCTGGTCGTAGAAATACCATGTCGTTGTTTCACCATAATACTATTCTCATCTCGTATTGTGGATTTTGGCGTATCCTTATGATACGCACATAATTCGCAAGGTCCTTTACAACATAATATAGCGGTTTATCATTTTATTGTCACGTACTTTATTAAGAAAGACTCATCGCCTTTGTGGAAAAGCGCGCGGAAGGACGAAATGAAAGGAAAAAGAACGACCAAAAAATGAAACTTCCGTAATGAGATTTTATTATATAAGTTATCTTTACGAGTGTACAGAGAAACTTTTTTCGCAATAATTCCACACTGTTGGCGAAATTTCCAAGCTAAAAAGCTATTTCGGTAGCTTTGAGAAGGCTGGAGAGTGCTCAAAATTATTTGTGGCTTTGATATATTAAGTATCGTGTTTGAAGTCGCCTCAAATAAGCGACGTTCTACCCTTTCGTTGCACAAAGGGTTAAGATAATCTGACGGTCTTTACCGAGTACATTGCAGCAGAACCCTAATCAAAGTCAAAAGACCAAATTGTACGCAGAAATGCGTCAACTGAAGATTTAAAGGAAGACAACTGAATGAACCTGAGTTTTTGGAAACAATTTATCCGAAAAAGTTAAATTCGGCATGTTATATTATAAGATAAATTCTTCGGTGATTTATTTATTCGATAAAATACAAAGTGAACGAGTGCCAAATGTAGGCAAAACTAACTACTTACCAAAGAAGCTGGGTCAAAACCTTTATCTATAAATGAAAAACCATTAAAATCATAAAAGTATATTAATACTCAATTGCTTGCAAAGAAACAAGTTTACAATTGCAATACAATTTTGCCACTAACTCATAAATCTGTTCCTACTTTAAATTCATTATTAAACAAATAAATGAAGTAACGGAGACGCTTCAAGAAGAAGAACCTTCTTATTGCGTTAAATGAATCTTTAAGAAAGAAACATATCTCCAATTATTTGTCCAGATATGTCCATTGACTTAAATGTGGAGATTTTATTTTAATAGCACATTATGGTAATTATTAATATACGTTTATTTAATTTCAAATATACCCATAACTCGTTATACGGCCGCTCTTTGTGCGGCATTTTACTATAATGGCATTTTTTAATTATAACACGTATTCGATTTACGGCCCACAATATTTCGTTATACGGCCAAATAATTCTGTACTGCTAGCGATCTTCTACTTAGTTCCATCTTCTTTTTTATGCGGCTTTTAGCTTTATGGCCAATTTTTCAAGGCGTAAAGAGAGGTTTGGGTGTATATAAAAGATATGTATTAATATGAAAATTTTGAATAACAAAAAAAGAACCGAAGATACACGATCGCAAAAGTTCAGATGCCAAAACCATATAATATTATTATAATAATTTATGTCGGTTCCAATGTGCTCGCTATAAGCGAGGTCGATAACTTACTATTATGTGTTGTTTCCATTCTTCCATTAGTTATGTCACATCGATATCATGTTACCTTTGAACAAACATTTGGTGATTTCAAATGTTAATGAGATAATACCATTAATAAAATATTACTATTATTGCTGTTAGAGATTTGAATAGAGTTAATTAATATCCAATTTACATTGCAAATTATTTAACATTTTTTTGCTTTTTTCTTCTTTGGCGTAAATATGGAATTTGAACTTTGAAATATAAAGAAATTTGATATTAAAATGTTAAATGCGAAAGAATTTAATGTAGTGCACTACATTTAACCAAAGTGTATTTATTTAGCATATCGTTGGGCTTGAAAGACCGTCTATCATCCGTTCTGGAATTGGGTTCCATTTTAATTACTCGGTTCAACATCCACCAAAGTTCAGCTTTGTGGTGCTTTGTTTTCTGCTTAACAATTTTGGCATAAAATTCCAGGCTCACCGTTTGAGTATGCAATTTGATAATCTGGAAAATCTCAATTTTATTGAGTGAAAATAGAAATCGCTGATGCTCTTCTTTGTCGATGAGTTTGTCAGAGTAGAATAGGGAATTTTAAGAGACAAATTAAATTCTAATCGGGACAGAAAAGCTGAAAATAAAGGGATTAAATGGAAATTGGGCGCTTTAAATCAGAGGTTTCCAATGTGCTCTACGAGACTGGCGGATACTGGTTTGTGGCGCTGGAGGCAATCACGGTTAATTGGGACGAAGCCAGCTACAATTTCACTTGTCCAAAAAATAAAACCACCTGGAGATAAATATAAAAAAAACCCACAAAGGCACCAAAACGTACATTTGAACAGGTAATGCCACTGGAAATCCTGACAATTTTAAGCAGGAAAAGAAAATTAAAAATGGTAAGTATCATACGTACGTGGCACGCTATCGGATGGAATTTGGATTGGGTTGTAGAAACGAAAGGGTAAAATTTTAATAATCAAACTTGTTATCTTTTAGTATCACATACAGCGTTATTTTCATTCAAGTTTTTATTTAAGTTTGTATTTTCATTTAGGAATGAAACTGTAGTTTAATAGGGTCAAAAAACTATCAAAATTGATTGAGAAGAAATTTATTTTCTATTAATTTGAAATGCCGTCATTTTAATAATGGAACCTTTTTATTGACTTCTGCTTCTTCTGAGGTATCGTTGATGATTTCCCATTGTCTAACAAATCATTAAATTAGGACTTGATTATATAAATAGAAATTTTCAGTAGGAGAAGTTTTATGAGTTAGTAGTAAAACTATAATTATTTTAAATACACTAATCCCCAGATTTACGCGGTGCTTTTTTGCGCGGTTTCACTTTAACGCGGTCGAGAAAATATGTTTTTTTTTGTTTTAATGTAAGGTTGTAATGTAAGGATATCGAAAAATTATTTACCGATGACGTTATAATTGAAGACGAATTAGTTGACCTCATTTTAATACCCGAAACGGATCATGTAAGTAAAGATTAATTTTCCGAATCGTTATTATTTAATGCAAAGCGTTTAGATAACGCTCTCAACGTAGCAAGTAAATTGTAAAATTGTGTTCAAAATTGATCCAAACACGGAACGTGATCTCAATTTCCAAAGAAACCTTCGTATATATAGAGTATAATATGAAGAAATATGTATTAGGTTGTCCTATAAGTTTCTTTCGCAAATGAACACGGATCTAATCATAGCCATGGTTGAATAAAACCCGCGACATACTGTTCGCGAAATAGCTAACAAGTTAGAAATTCCACGAACATTCGTCCATAATCATCTGATAAAATTGGGCTACATCAATGGTTCAGATGTGTGGCTTCCTCATGAACTGACCGACTCAAATAAACTTCAGCGTATTTCAACATGCGATCTTCTTCTCCAACGACATAATAGCCAACCTTTTTTGAGAAGACTTGTCATTGGAGATGAAAGTTGGATACTCTATGAGAATATCCAACGTAAACGGTCTTGGACCAAGGGTACAGTAGCTTTAACTGTAGCTAAACCTGGCCTACATCCAAAAAAGTTTTGCTATGCATTTGATGGGATTGGAAGGGGTTGGTTTATTATGAGCTACTTCAGCAAGGTGAAACGATCAATTCTACAAAATATTGTTTCCAACTAGACAATCTAAAGGATGCAATTGCCAGAAAATGGCCAGAATTGGTGAACAGACGAGGCGTTGTTTTTCATCACGATAACGTCAGGCCTTATGTGTCTTTGCTCGTCAGAAATATATTATTATCATTTGACTGGGATGTTTTACCTCATCTTCCATACTCTTCAGACATTGCCCCTTCAGATTTATTTCTTTCATTGAAAAATTCTTTACGTGGTAAAAATTTTAATTCAAAAAATGTACCTTGATCAATATTTTGCCAACAAACCTGAGAAATTTTGGCAAGAAGGCATCATGAGGCTTCCGGAGAGATGGAGAAAGGTATTAGAACAGAATGGATAATATATTATTCAAAAAATTTTGATGTAATACAAACGATTGTTTATTTTTTTCTTAATATGAAAACGAAAGAAATTTATGGGACACCTTAATAAATACCTTAAGAAAAATAAAATACAACCAAAAATCACTTGGATATTTCCGCTTATTCTCAAATTGAATCGACCAGTTGATCTGATGAGGAAGACGATTTCGAGCCAGTTATGAAGAAAATGGTTAGAGTGATGGAAGACAGCAGCGAAAATGAGGATTTGATAAAACTTCAATTTAAATCAAAACAATATTATGTTAAATATTATATGTACTACAATTTTGAATAAATATTTTTAATACAACATTTACGCGCTTTTTTATATGATGGAACCTATCTTTTATTTACCTATCTATTGTGCCTTTGAGACGTACAGTCATTGACCGGTTATAGGCGCTGACATATGGTCTTAGGCGGGGTGGAAAAGCGATGCAGTACTGGAAAATTGATGGAAATTCACTATATTTTTTATGCAATCAAATTTGGTAATTGCGATTTTTATTTTTGGATCGTCTGGTCTCCTTCAGACTGCACGTTCCCTCCCGTTCCGTTGTCAGACGAGACCGCGCATGCATTAATAATGCCGTCGTGTTTCCGGTTCCGGTGGAAATAAAACCAGCGAGAGCTCCACGCTCGTACGTGTACGTACGTGTGGAAAATGAACGTGGAAAATCGTCAGAAAAGTTCGCCCATGCGAATCAAGCGGTTGAAAATAAAATGAAAAGTGATGAACTTCTGAACTTTAGCCCGGTAGAGGTTATATATTTTAAGGGAATGTGGGGTCGTTTTTCCTCAAGATTAAATACCGGAAATATATTTTTTTGACATATCTGAATCGACTCGTATCTTACGCTTTAAATTTCATTCCAGTTTTAAATTATGCTAAAATTGAAGAGGACAATTTTTCTTGTCATGATAACAGACTTTTAGTAATTTTGATGTGAAATTAATTTATGTCTAAGCTTAGTTTAACTTTCGATCGAAATTATGTCATTTGATCTATGATTTTTGTTCGAGTGATCGTGATAGTTCGAAGATCGTTATTAAAATAACCTAACCATAACATTACTGTACTTGTATGATATAATATTCTTCTTCAAAATCCTATTTAACGACAAATGTGTAATGAAAAATTCACGTATAATAAAAACATATATTTATATTTTCGAAATTAAGAAATCAGGGTAAGCATGGAAGAAAAGAGTACGCCTAGCTTCAAGGCATTTAAGGATCGTTTCACACTTTTATTGGGTGACAATATTAATGGATATAAATTGAAATCATTAATGATTTATCACTCTAAAAAGAGCCCCCAAAGAAATCAATATTGATATCTTACCACTATATTACCGCTCAAACAAAAAATAGTGGATGACACAATTTATTTTTGAAGACTTGTTTTTAAACTTATTTATTCCAGAAGTAGAACAATATTGTAAACAGAAAGGAATTCCATTTAATATACTTTTAATACTAGACAATGCACCAGGACATCCATCATACATTGGAAATTTACATCCTAACGTTAAAATCGTGTATTTACCTCCCTAATATCACCAGTATTTTGCAACCCATGGACCAGGGAGCTATTGCCACATTTATAGCAAGCAAGATAGCAAGAGGTCACATCATCGTGCATGTATGGAATATGGAAAAAGTTAACTAAACATTTTGAAAATATAACTCATTCGCAATTTGAAAAAGAAAATGAAATTAAACACACTACAAATGGATTCAAATTGACCAAGGAATGCAAAAATTTGCAAAAATGGAGAATGAAAGATTTTTAACTATAAACCGCCGTATTCAAGAAGATCTTACTTACTACAAAGAAATATACAGGGGAAAAAAACAATAAACCACTAGACTAAAGTTAGATATGTTTTTTAAAAAAGACTACTACTGCTTCTTCTTCCACTACTGATGATGAGCCAATGGATTGTACTTATATAAGTACAGATGACGAAATATTTTAAATATTAATTAAGTAAATATTTTATATTAATAAATAAATACAAATTTAACAATAAATAAATACACATTTATGTATAAAATTCGACTTACGACCGATTTGACTTGCGACCAAAGTCCAGGAACATATTTCGGTCATAAGTCGAGGACAACTTGTACATCAAAATTAATTTGTTTCCATGTATTATTTTTATCGTATTGAAAGAAATTATTTAATTAATGCAAATATTTTTTTATAGCCATAGTTTTAAAAGCGCGAAATTAAAAATAAATTTTAATTTAATTTTTTATACAACCTCTTTAAAGTAAGTTGGTAATAAAAATGACAAACTTATTTACTTAAGAGCTTATAATTTTATATAATAAATATTTTTAAGCGTTGGGGAAGAGAAAGCTTATTAAATGAGGTGAGTTTGCATTTATTATCAAATAAAATGAATATTAAATGAGGTTGAAAAAAGCACAAGGGTTATTTGCTTGTTTTTCGCGTCGTTTTTGAATTGAAATAAACAATATTAATTAACCCTTATGGAGCTTTAGATATCTGAAATGTGGGAGAGGTCCGTCGGTTTGTAGTTGAGGATTAATGGTGATTGCTTCAACCGGTCGCGTATCCCATTTATCGTTGGGCCGGAAAAGAATTGGCCTTCGGGTTAATGAAAATACTCCAGGTGATTTTTACTTGCCACCATTGTCTGGCAACAGGAGGAGATGAATGGCCTGGAACGCCATAGAATTGGATGGAGTAAGATAAAACGGGAGACCCTCTATGAAAATAGGAGTGGTATTCATACTTAAAACGTAAAATATTCGCCAGGAGTCTTGTATTTTAACGCAGTGAAAAAGTGTTTTTTTTTGTAAGAATTCGCAATAAAATATTGGTATAATACGCGCTGACAGTATATAAATGATATGAATATCAGTTATGTATGGATGCCAATATCAAGGCTTAAAAAGGAGGTCAATAAATATAGGGTACCTTTTTCAGGCGCTTAATCATCCTATGCCACCTGGCAGGACCTTCGCGGCCTTATCTAACAAACTATACATCACTTACCATTTAAAGCAGGACCCAAAGTCATACCTACTTATTCTTGCACGCCAAAAGCAAACGGGAAGGAAAGCAATAGCACATATTGGGTAAAACATCCGAAGCTAGGTTGACACGGTTCGACGTAGGTCAAAATGAGAGACGTCCTTTTGTGAGTGTCACCCTTTTTGCGAAACGCTATCGAAGCGCTTTTAGAATGAAAAATGTTGATATTGAATCTAAGTCAGGAGTAGTCCCAATATATTAGAAAAGAACATACGTATGTTGGGGGAATGAATTCCATTCACAGGAAATGAAATAAGGTATTATGAATGGATCTCATTTCTGAATGTCATAAAATATGAATACACACCATTTGGATGTAAATATATAAACACGCACGTACGAAATAGTAGTAAAAGTATTACATTTTGGATCTAAAAAATGTGCTCATTTTAAATTTCCAGTATATTTTAAAAATTGGTTTCGCAAATGAACACGGATCTACTCATAGCCATGGTTGAATAAAACCCGCGATATACTGTTCGCGAAATAGCTAACAAGTTAGAAATTCCGCGATCATCCGTCCATAATCATCTGACAAAATTGGGCTACATCAATCGTTCAGATGTGTGGTTTCCTCATGATCTGACTCAAATAAAATTTTGCGTATTTCAACATGCGATCTTCTTCTCCAACGACATAATAGCCAACCTTTTTTGAAGAAACATGTCACTGGAGATGAAAGTTGGACACTCTATGAGAATATCCAACGTAAACGGTCTTGAACCAAGGGTACAGTAGCTTTAACTGTAGCTAAATCTGGTCTACATCCAAAAAAAAGTTTTGCTATGCATTTGGTGGGACTGGAAGGGGTTAGTTTGTTATGAGCTACTTCAGCAAGGTGAAACGATCAATTCAACAAAATATTGTTTCCATCTAGACAATCTAAAGGATGCAATTGCCAGAAAATGGCCAGAATTAGTGAACAGACGAGGCGTTGTTTTTCATCACGATAACGTCAGGCCTCATGTGTCTTTGCTCGTCAGAAATAAATTATTATCATTTGGGATGTTTTACCTCATCCTCCATACTTTCCGGACATTTCCGGACATTGCCTTTGCCAACAAACCTGGGATATTTTGGCAAGAGGGCATTATGAGGCTTCCGGAGAGATGGAGAAAGGTAATAGAATAGAATGGATCATATATTATTCAATAAATTTTGTTGTAATACAAATTATTGTTTATCTTTTTCTTAATATGAAAACGAAAGAAACTTATGGGACACCCTAATACAATGTATGTTAATTTTTTTTTATTAAAGTTGATGTATAGAAATTCATGCAGTTTTTTTTGAGTCGTTTGCTATTTAACGTTATGACTGAAATTATTCTCAAAATAATTTTGACTGTATGCATACTATTTAAGCAAATTTAATATTTTATTTTCTTTTTTACTTTGTTTTTTAATATTTCATTGAGAAAATAATAATTTGTGGGTTCTCTGAGCGGAGTGCAGTCAAAATCTTTTTCTGTGTTGATTAAAAAGTTCCAACTTGGAGCCAAAGGGTGAAGAGCGAGCTCAATTCTGTTTGTTCCAACTTTGCAGGAAAACTTCTAGGACGGCATTATGAAGTACGTTTTACTCCTTTCATTTCTCCACAGATAGAATGGAAGTAAAAAACCCTGTACACATTTTCGCAGACATAAAACACTATGCATGAGAATTTTTAAAAAAGAAAAAAAAAGTAAATTTTAATCAATTTTGAGGAATATTTCAAAAATAAATGTTTGCGTGGGAATATTTTGTTGAGTAAAAATAATAGGAAAAGTTTTTGCGACTGAAGCAATGAAAACTGGTGGGTTTCGTTAGCAAGCTAATGCCGTCGGGACGCGACGAAACTGATGTCGGTATATCCCCTAGGTATAACTCCACCACAATAAACACGAAGTAAAAAAAATGGTTAAATTATTCTGATTATGCTATTATCATAATCATGAGACGACCCAGTTAAATTTCCAAGGCGTACTATTGCTAAATGTGCCTGTTGAAAATGACTCAGCTTGACTAAGAAACTGCCTCAAATAAAACTAAACTTTATATATTTTTATACTTGCTTCAAAGACAATTGTTTAATTATCATTATAAACAGTGAAAAAAATCATAATATTTAATTCCATTTCATATATAAATCATATTGGGATTTGTATTGAGCAAATATTACCAGAAATTGAAGATGGTATTCCTGCTTATTTATGTCGACTATCCAAGACATACATTTTTCATTATTTTATATCAGGACTTCGAACGGGAACTGAATCGATAACCGGTAAAACAGTTATTTTTGCCGAAACAAAAAAGATTAAGAAAAGTCATATGGTCTGGATAAAAGATTGCAATGATAGAAAAAATGTTTGGATGGGAATATTATTACACAAAAATCACAAAAAAATAAGAACCACTAAAAGTATCGATCAATAGTCATCTGAAGAACAATGATCATTCCACGATTTTTTTTACTAGGAAAGGATGGATTAAAAAAATCAAGAAGTTATTATATCAATGAGTGCACTTAAAATTAGCGCTTTAAAATTAATTTAATATAATAAAACTATATAATGAGTAAGCCCTTAAAAACTTATTATTGTATGTAATACTTTAGGGAAAATACGTTGTTGGATAAAATCGAAAGATTACGTCGCGGAGAATGGACACTTAAAAGAACTACTTTTCCTCCAGCTTTTCCGAGATGAGATAATCTCTTATTCTGTATTATATATATTTATATTTTAAAACCTTTATTCCATAATGAAAGCGTACGTAAAGCGATGGAAGGAATTAAAGATGTGCATGTATTAAAGGCGAAAGAAAACGGGAAGGCCCCACTCCTGATAAGACACAAGCAGTTACAGCTCAAGGCTTTTGCGCTTCCGTAGATTTCCCATCGGAAAACTGAACGAGCTGAAGTTTTATTATCTCGCCGAAGTAAGGATGAAACAAAACGCTCGTCTGGGTACGCAGGATCATGGATGAATACTCAATTGATACTGGGTTTTTCTCGGCCGGGTACGAAGGGAACTGTGGCGATAAGGACGAACAAATAGACGAGATATGCAACAATTGTAAAGCTTTAAATGTGCGAAATTGTCGAAAATGCTGAAAAAGCGCTGTTTTGTAAACACGAGATGGCTGTTAAGTAATACAGGGTGGATTCAAAATGTAAAACGAAATATTTAATATTGCATTGAATTGTCAACCATTTGCTTTTACATATTAACGACCGTTCACGCTTTTCGGTATTTTAACTGTTTGACTCATCTGCTGATAAAATATATTAATATTTTCAAGGTAGATTTTTGGTTTTATATTGAGAATAACTTTTTAACGTTCTTGAAATTTATATTGGAACCCAATTGAAAATTGCCAAAATACGACTTTGACTATGAGCCTCAACTTTTTATATGGCTGAACCACAGTATTGAGGACAAATGTGTGGTAATATTACACAGAAAATGATTAAGATCATCAAAAATATGATAAGCTTTTGGAAACAGTTATATGGATGCTAATACACAAAATAATGCTGAAGTTCATTGTTTTGAATTTTTGCGCCAAAACATTTAAAATGCGGATTGATTGATATTTAATCGTTGCATAATTCAATTTGAATATTCTGATTAAAGCTTCCAGACAATTTTGAACACGATGCAAATTATAGGAAATAAAAAAGAGATCATTTGTGCATAAAAGAGATACAAATCGCATTTAATAATCTTTAAGAACGCGAAGAGCTTCTGCACCCAATTCCAACAAGGCAATAACTGCTAAAACTTAGACGTCTTGGTTAGGAGAAGATCTTAACACAATTATGGCGGGTGATTTTTTGCAATGCTGCTTTTTTTAAATTCTCACTAAAATATGCATAACATTCGAAGATTTAAATTTGTACTCACAAATATTTGCAAATTACACACAAAGGCACCAAAATACGAAAATAAATATTTGCACTCTTAAAATACTTATACATAAAATACATAACTATCCATGACTAACCCTTTTTCTGTCGGCTTAACCATTAAAAAGCTTTTTGACTACTCCTAATTATGATGTTTATAAGATCATACTTATTTTAACTATTTAGCAGCAAGCTGATACTCAGTTTATTTACTATTCAATACTACTTTTACAAAGCATGACTTGCTTATCACTCGCTATCTCTTACATAGTCGACCCTACCCAACAATATGGAGCAAGATGAATCTTACCGGTTCGGAGCCAAGAAGCCTTAGGAACAGAATAAGGACAAGAAGAACACCAAATATACGGCCTTGAGGAGAGGCATATGAAGAACTTCACTTTGCAACGTTAACAGCATTGTCTTCCGTTAACTTCTATATTGTTTTGAAATCGCTGAACTGAGAGGGTCAACCTGAAATGAGGAAACCACTGTCTCAATGATGGGGAGATACCCTCAGTTGGTGTAGGAGCGAATCCGAGATGCATTTAAGTGTCACGTATGTCTTCATCCTAGCCCGGCAATGCCCTAGCGAGGAAAGGGGGGACTGGACTCCTTGCACTCCAGAAAGCCCTTTCCAGTAGAGTTAAAAAGGTCGTCTTGAGTAGTTTTCCACCATCTCCTAAGAAAACCACTCAGTCTTTACAAACCTCTCACACTCCCTATCGAGACGGTCGCGAAAGCGTTCAATATGTTGATTAGGATACCCGTTGGGTGAGCGTTCGAAATAAAATTCGGTGGTAATGCTATCTTCAATATCGAGCGAATGAGGAGGTGAATGTATGACCCAGTCGAGATGAATGTAACCTCTTCCTGTGAATGGATATTGAAGAGGCCCATAGTTCTGCAGTGAACTGTTTGTGGCTGCACTATGATGATGATGATGTTCTTAAAAATCGCGTTTTCTTGTGTCCTGCGGTTTATGCACAGTCTTTGCGAACACGAGAATTCTCATGACCCGCTGTTAACGTGTTAATTGATCGAAAATATGATTTATTTTGTTAGTTCCGATCGCTCAGTTGCGAGACTATGTAAATTTCACATCCAACTATGATAGTATTTATTTGTTTTGCGTTCCCACAAAAATATAAACGACAGACTGACGATAAAATATATTTTTTTCTAATAAAAATATTTAGTTATCAATCAAATAAGAATATAAATAGGATTCTATTCGCGTGTTAATTCTCAATATCAGGCAGCAAAATTAAATGAATTAGTATTTGTATTTCATTTTAAATTATTTAAGGAAGGGATGTAATGAATAAATTTAACACAATTATGTCAATCAAGGGAAGTATATTTATCAAGTGACAAAATGAAAATTTATTTATCGATATTGTAACTGGGATTCGACATATATATTTATTCTCCTTACATTATATTGCGTGAAAAAATTAAGGGAAAATATGTACAATATTAAAGAAAAATGTAAGATATGTATTTTCATATATTAGAAAAAGGGCTCGTTTTAAAAATTACGTATCCTAAAAATACCATTCCAGATTTCAGTATCCGGATTATAACCGGAAACACGGATGTGCGATAGGTGTAGGAGGGTCGAGATACGTCCTTGCGATCTGTCGCAAATCACACGAGGTACATGCATGGAATGGAAAGGATATTCGGCAATCAAGATAGCGCATGTGTCACAGTGCTTTCATCCACACGACGTCCTAATGCGAAAGGCAACTTTTTAGTGCCTCTGGGTTCCGTTTCCGGTGATTTATGTGCCCATGCTAGATAAGCGTGGACAACTGAGCCATTTTGTCTCCCGGTCGGCTAGTGGCACTCCTGAAAATACTGCAGACCCTCGGATCTGAAACTCTATCACGTACCGATGATATATCATCTTCTACGGATAGATAAAACAGGCGGAGAAGGTAGTCATATTTCTGGAATCAGAGATCTGGCGTCCCACTTGCATAAGTACATAGCGTCTCAAACTTCCCGACAGGCGAAAGTAGAAACGACACCCAATTTGTAACTGCACCTCGGGAAATATTTCCTGAAGACGTCAAGCCAATTTACATACATCATGACAGTTTGAAAAATTACATCACGATCCAAGCAGAACACATCCTAACGTTCCGTGGATTTTCTACTTCATTACAAATAATACGAATGCTGCATAAATATGAAATATGTCATCTCATTTATCAGCATATTGTCATTTTTATCGACGCGAATGAGATCAAAATATTTTTGTGTATATAAAATAGCTTCTATACAATGTTAGGATTTGAATCAACACACACGTAAAACAAATAGGCACAGTGAGACAATTGCATATTTTCGACTTACATTACCTGATAATATATTAAAAAATGGAAAAACAATGACTACATAAATCGGGTATGTTGACGATTGTTATCCTTGCAGATATCAGCGAATGGAATAAAAATGTTTTCTTTAAAAAAAAGTTAAACAATAGAAAAATACACCCATACAAATATCAAGAATGCTGGCTCAACGAGGAATGGGATCACGCGCAAGAAATAAAAGCCAGAATGAAGACAGCCAGAAGCTGCATCGTAAAAATGAATTCACCTCTTGGCGATAAAGACTTCAACCTCAACCTGAGAATGTGCACTGTAAGATTTTGTGTATTTTTGGTAGTATTCCATGACATGGAATCGTGGACATTATTGGTGGACAAAAAAAGGCAATTGAAAAATATCAAGAGTAAAATGAAAGCGAAGCAAAAAGACATGATATAGCAAATCTCGCAAGACAAAAGGCAATGAAGACGAAAGTGAACATCGATGTGCTCGCGAGGTAAAGTATCTCTAAATAATAATTATTATAATAACAGTAATCGTACACATCACCAGCACGATGAAGGCTACTAAATCGAGACATTCCCGCCGAAAGCTGGACGCTTAGAAACAGTGGCGTAACTACTAATTGGCGAGCTTAGACGACGCCTAGGGGCAGTAACTGTCTAATCTATGTATACATGTATAGAAGAGTACATATATGTTTTTCAAATTGTTATATTAACCATTCCCTCCCGGTGATGTATTTACTACACATCGACTCTAATAATGGGAATATCGATATGAAATATAATAGATACAAAGTTCAGAAATTTGTATTCCTCTGTAATATAATTACGAATCACATCAAAGTATTATAGTATGTAAGTATTCATATGCAGCGGCGGAAATAAATAATTTGTCGGGAAATCGGGAATTTTGCGAGTTTTAGTCCGTGTCTCAGTAGAAATGAATTTCATCAGTCACATTGATGGTGTTACACAAAAATAGGGGCTCATGCGGTCATCAACTCAAACTAGCATTTAAATATCTGATGAAGATACCTCCAAGGAGCGTGGAGGCTGAGCGTTTATTTTCAGCAGCAAGTTGCCTGGCTTCCAAAAATCAGATCCAGACTAAATGACGAAATGCTTTAATGTTACTTCAGGCATATTTTCAAAATAATATTTGAATTTTTTAGTGTTTTGTTTAACTATTTTTGAAATGAATTATCTTTTCTTAAATAAATTATTTTTTTTCACCTGTTAGCTATTTTTTATATTAAGCTATTCTATTGAAAATCTCGATCTCGGGATCCCGGGATGATCTAATACAATCCTGAAATCCCAGGATCAAAATTTTGGTTCGGGGTTGGATTCCCTGGATTCGATGCTTTCTTGCGCAAAAACTATTAAATGGCATTTGAACATCTATAGGTTGATCCAAATCTAAGCAAATATGACTTGATGCATTGAATCAAGTATTTTTTAAAAAATCGTACATATTCCGAAATTTCATTTCGGGTCATTGCTTTCATCGTATTTCAGTATGCAGTATCTAGAAGATATAACAGTTTAACAGCACAATTAAAAATCACTTTAAGTTGTGTGATATTATCAGTATATGGTGTCACTAAATATTATATAAGGAATAAAAAAATAATAATAGCTTTTTGCGGTACTTTTAATATGGGTAATGCATACCGTCTTGATATGATTTTTATAGCGTCTGTGTTTTAAAAATATACCGTATATTCTGTGAATTTTCGATTTTTAATGATTATTTAGGTCCTAAAATTAGACTAAATCTAATTGGAGACGATCAATTAAAAGCTCAAGATACTTCAAATATATTGTTTTGATATTTCAAAATGATGCCATGGTATTATTCAGGTCTCTCTCAAACTAACTATAACGTATATCTGAGCGTTGTTATTTTATATTTACAGTGTTTTGTACATGGACTTACAAATTTTTTTTGGGGGTTAGGTTAAGTTAGGTTACAAATTAAAAAGTAGTGACAATTTAAAGGTGAAATTTCGGTATTTTTTTCAAAATGCTTAAAAAAAATTATATTTTAACAGCCTTGATACTTAGGACAGTGCCTATGTGTGAAACGTAGCAAAAGACCCCACCCTAACCGCCAAAAAAAAATGTAGGTCCATGTGCAAAACATCCTGTATATATACATTGGACAAACAGACATCTCTTCGGAAATTTTAGCATCCAGATTTAAATATTTACATTTTCATTCTCCGACAATGGTTTGAAAACGCGTTGCTCCGATATAAAATAATTTGTAAGTAAATTAAATGGAGAGTCCCGAATGACCCAGCCTCGGAAAAGTTAACGAGCCGTATTAACTTTTCGATACTAGGCCAATGAATGTGCCAAATTAAAATTTATTTTCGGTTCACTCAGACGAAATCTAATCCCTTATACAGCATAAAAGCGATGAAGTTCGCCTCCATGATGAAGAATAAGCAAAATGGAATTGCTATACTAACAAACACATTAAATAGCTGTCGGTAAAAAGCGATAAATTTCAATAAAACGGGCGTATGAGCAAAACGGGAAACGGTAATAAATAAAGCAGAAGTGAATTTACATTGTGTTTCCGCGAAACAAGCAAACAGAAGAAGCTAAATGTGTAATTAAGATATATTGCCACTGTACGGGGAAACATAATCGCATTTATTGAAATCGGCCAAGTGGAAAAACCTCAGAAGCCTCCGTTTAATTCCGCCTCCATTTTGTTCGGGCGAACAAAGATCGCCGATAAAAAAAGCTAAGCCATCACACACATATACAAAGGTGACACAAAACTGCCGGTATGCGTGAGCTTTCAGAGCTTTTGTTATTTGGATAGAATCAATGATTACTTGGAACAGATACAACGAAAACATCAAACATAATATTGCGTTAAGAGGAGAAAGAGAGCAAATAGAATAAGTTATCTTTATATTCATTTGTACATATATAAACAGGGCTGTACCGAATCATATTTGGTCAACTTCAATGGCGATTCAAGCCAGTCATGAACCATTCAGTATTTTTGAGATTCCTATAATCAATAAAAAGGCATGCGATGTGTGGTTCATTATCACAACATTAACAAGACATTATAGAATTAGCAAACAAGGTAAAGACTAACATACTAAAGTTTCTAATCAACGATACTGAAGATTAAATTTTAATCTCTATAACCTTTCCTTCACAATTATATGAAATATAGTGGATTTATATAATAGATTGGGGGTTAAGATTTTTTAAATAATTCATATAGTGTACCAAATACATATCATAGTTCAGCTGGTGTTTTTTTAGCACGGTAAGGGAAAGGTTAATGGAACACAAAGAGGATGTTTATGCATTTATGGAAAGACATAGACTTAAGCAATCAGACCTCAGACTCATCATATCATTGTGGAAAGCTAAAATCTAAAGACATTTATCCTTTGGATAACACATGCATAATGTTCTCAGATGAAAAGAGGATGGACAAAGATATTCTTGGATAATCCACCATTCTATGATATGCATATGAAGCACTTGAAAACCGTAAATTTTAACGGTCCAAGATTTACATTGCCGACTCACGAAAGACGTATAATAATAAATTACCATAAAATCGTTAACGTTTACCATTTGTCTAATAAAAAAAATAATTGCTTGGTCTCACAACAAACCGCAAAATAACTAGCGACATTGAATAAAAGCTCGATTAAACAATATGACTACAATTATTGAAGGTTTTTAAAGTACATCTGCCATTGTCAAAGTAAGAACTAGAAAACTTATTGTACCAGGAACAGAGTTAGTTGTGGTATTTAAATGTGCGGCGTTACTAATGAGATTTTAAAGTTACATTGTGGTCAAATGAGGCCTTGCTTCAGTGAAAAGCTGAAGGTGTTTCGTTTGCTTTGCCCCACACTTCCTGTCTCATAGTGTACAAATTAATATTTGATAAGTAGGCGGAAACCGCCCTTAACTGACATCGTCATTAAAGAGCACAAAATTAAAGAGATGCATATCGAAGATAAAATAATCGCAATGGAATTAAATAATTTATCTCATAAACGGTGATCTTTAAAGGATTAAAGTAAATATATAAAAAGATTCAAGACATCAAATATCCCAAATTGGATTTTTTTTCTAAAGAAGGGACACAAACGAGCAAGAATTACTACCGAAGTTGGTCAGGGTACATGGAGAGTGCGGTGATGCAGAAGAGGGTCGTAATCAGAATAACGACCATGACATTAATTATTTGAGAATCTCTGTTCCAGTAGAGCAAAAGGAGCTCGGAAGACAATATGGAGAGAAACTCGCTTAAACCAACAAACATATATGAGACAATATTCGAGATGAGAAAATGCAATAGTTATACTTCATTGTTAGAGTCTTACGGCATAATGCAGGTTAGTTTGCAAATGTGAAGATAAAGTTGACCCACAAACAGAAACTCCATTTACAGCAGAACAAATGAGAACATCATTCATTTCTAAACGTGGATATGCGGATTTATTGTCGATGTAAAGATTTTTGAAACGATGGCACTTTGCAAAATTCATACGATCCATAAACTATATTTTCAGGCCGGTCATAATGCAAATTGACAAGTTATTTGCCGAACGCTAAATAATTGCTGCAGGATAGGCGAAACCCAGCAATTTGTCACAATAAAATGAAACGTTCAACATAATCGTTAGATGGGTACCCTGCGATAGGTGGAGGTATCATTGATGCCATAAATTGGGCTTATTCATGGAGCATGCACGAAAAGCTCATCAAAACTTTCATAAGCTTTCGAATAAAATATTTTATAATTGCAGCTAAAAAAATCATAAAATACAATATAAACCCGGAATAAATTGCGAGAAATGTGGCACAATTTTCTTATTATAATTAATTTATATTATGAACTCTATTTATCCTATTTAATGTTCACAAGGATAAAAATTCATGAGGAAACAACGATTTTTAAGCAAAACTTTAATTAGGCCATGTCGAGAATGCATGAATTCAAGTTACACATTAAAACTGCACTGAAACTAATTTCATGCATAAATAACTCGAAACCAACACTTAATCAAATCCATGAAAATACAATGAAAAATTTAAGAATGCAAATACCTCGAAAGCTCATTTCAATTTGGCTTTTGAGAGATTAATAAACATTTAAATACCGTATATTATGGATGTAGTAAAATATACCATATAAATATATTACGCATAAAATATTAAATACATTTCAGTACAGTTTTATTGTGTAACTTATGTATGTTTGAATACGTACGTAAAATCAATTAATAATTTCAAGCATGCCTAAATAAATATTAATAGATAGAGAATATTTCATTTTGATGGATGGGCAAAACTATTTTTAGGTCATTTTGTATGTCCTACAGTCGATAGTTCATGATAAATTTATATTTATGAATAGACATATTCTATAATTCTTACGATCAAACAACTCCGATGAATTTATAAATAAAATATTTATAGGAGAGTAACGAAATAATTCCAACTTAGTCACTTATAGGTAGTCCTAGACTAATTTATTAATCGTTACGAAATTATTTTAGTATATTAAACTTTTGAACCACTGAAATCGCTAATTGAAACAGATCTTCAGCGAATTTTTCATAGAGACTAATGACTTTATTTCATTAATATCCTATTTTTACACATTATAGTTGATAATATAATACATTGTTGGATATTGGGATGTCAAGGATTGAAATTCATCGCGCTTGTATCAGAGATATTATGATCAACTAACAGATAAACGATATGCATTAATGTCAGAAGGGGGCTTGCAGATTAATTATGAAATGCTCGCCACGACAATGAGGGAAGTATTCACAATTTATGCGGAACATTTACTTCCATTATGTCCTTGTGGGTTTAATCTTAAATTAAACAATAGACAAAGTTATGTCTGCCTGCGAATCTGAACAAATTCCTCCTTTCATCCCGAAAGTTGAAACTCCTTAGATTCAGATAAGACCCGCTTGGATTGGGCCTTATTATGTTAAGTTCGAAATGCGTAGCCTTAAAGAGTGCCATAAAAAAATTGGCATGAAATTATTATTTTTTTACATGCAACTTAAAAAGGGTTGATCGTAAGATCTTGAATATTTTAATGGTGATAAGATGGTAATTTATTTTAAATGGTTTTAATTTGATATTAAAGTGTGACGTGAAAGGGTTGCTGAGGGTATTGCAGAGTCTTCTCGAGAAGATTTAAGTGAGCCACTTCCGGCAGAAGGTGCCGGACGTGAGGCTGTTGATAAAGCTCCTGTCACAATCATCTGATATCTGAATTAAAATTCCGCACGGGGAGGAATTCGACTCGGGAGGATTTTCTCGAGGGATTAACACGTCCATTTTTGTGACACGCACAATGTTTCCAGGAACGGTGCCGATTGGGGATTAAAAGAAAATAGGACAAATCGCCCCATTCGGCCCCAATTAGAATCAGGAGGGACGTCATCAGGAGACATCTCAATCAGCCTTAACTTCGATTGAAATCTTGTGCTTGGATTACATAAAAGTAATTCATTTCGATTTATGTTATATTATTATTTTAAAAAAATGTTCTGACTTATATGGTAGTTAGTGGTTTTATATTTTTATTATAAAAGGTACATTTTTATATAACTTATTTATAAATTATTTATTCATTCTTAATTAAAATTGTCACTATACCCAAAAACAAAGAAAGGATCTAGAATTCGTTTAAAATACTGTTAAATATCAATGGATATTCATTGTAAAAAGAAAAACAAATTGTATATCAAGTGTGAAAATCAACGAAAAGCGATAGCTTACCTGAAATTGTCATCCATTTCGGAAAGAAAATTGGAAAAGATTTATCACAGGGAAACATTTGATCTATTTAAATCTGATTCGAGGTCTACGAGCAAAAAAGAAAAAAGCAAAAAGAACATACATAGCATAAAAAAATTAGGGCCAACATCGGCGAGGTTTTCCATAAGTTATTCGTTATCTAGTTTAGAGATAGCAGGGCAAGGTTTCCGACTTCACGACAAGCAATAAAGGCTATCCGCCGGCGGAAGTATAGCCTTATCGCAACCAGCACTTGTCGTGCGTGCTCGATAAACCCATATTATTCTTTGAAGACCCCATTACGATCACATCACTCAATTGGAACACATAAATATGAGTGCCTCTATGTATCAGTTACTCAAAAAGGCACAATGACATTATTGGTCCAGAAAGTTTGACAATTTTGCTTAGCTTAGCGATGTATCATTCTAAGAAGAAAGTTACAACTATACACAATAGATATGTAGATATTTTCAATAATACACAAAATCTTTTGTATAATTAGTATTTATTTTGTAATTAAATTTCCATAGCTTCGATTGTCTTTTTTCATCCCTCAACAAATTGAATATTCATACTTTATAAAATTGCATCGAAATGGAGATAGCTGAATTCTGATTTTATTTGCTCATATGAATTGAATTCTTGCTCCCCAAAAAATGTTTCATGAACCTGAATAAATTTTGATCTGAAAGAGATATGACTGATGAATATGGGGAAGTGTAATAAAGCTTCCCAGTCTAGAATTTTAATTTTTAAAATGGATCAATTTAACGATATGCGGATGGGCGTTTATCCTACTGCAGAATAGCGGAGAATTTATTCGCTATAATAGATATCTTTATCCTAATTTACTAAATGTAACTATATGAAAAGCTTCATATTTCAGATAGAATCATTTAAGGCTTCTTTGCTTCTATTCATGTAGGTATAAAGAAAAGGGACTCTGTTGATATATAGCAATAGGAGTAATATTATATGAAAATTAATATTTTAAGGAGTATAACATAAATAATTTTATATAATTAGAATTAATCCAAATAATAACAAAAACTGTGCAATGATACGATGCTTAATATTGATTTGACCTAGAAAAGTATCGAGACCCATTGGTTAATTAATAATAAAATGTTAGAGAGTTCTTATTTCAAAATAAGGGGGAAGGAATTATGATTTAGGGCATGCATTAACAATTTTCCTTAAATTGTTATCATGTTAAAAGATATCAAAAACATCCTGAAAAAATGTAGCCTTTGAACACTTGATTCTACACGATCTCACACTATCTAAATGCCTAATTCTATTTGTTTAGCTAAAGGACTGTTATTTATCCAGGTCAAATTTAATAGTATTTATGGAATTAATATGCTACTTTATACTCATAATTTAGTTTGTTCGCGTTCATAATCTATTGTAACAACGTTTCATAATTAAATTTATTAAGTCTGATTAAAAAAAGCTCATAAATATAGATACGAATGAAATTAAGCATGCTTTTGTAGCATGATCAGTATTGCTTTCAAGGTTTCAAGATGTATATTCAACGTCGACTATGTTATCAAGAGCGTTATCATTCATATTTATGGTCGTTCGAAATATTTAACTAAAGTGAAACCTATAGAAAAATGAAAACAGATAACGGACAATTTCACGGAATTTACGATACAGCCGGGAAGGGGAGGTCGGATAAATAATAATAAAAAGGGGTGGAAAAAAAAGGAATAAAATGTCATTTGTATGTAGGTTAGCGCATATAAGTGAAAATATAGGGGGGCGCCCTCGTAGACGGGCGACGGTCGTCGCGCATAAAATTAATATTCAAACCGGGCGATCCACCCTCTAGGTTTCCACCCCATCGACCCAGTGGTTCCCAAGGGAGGAGCGCACGAGTCCCAAAACGCACGTGAATGCCTGCCAGAGGTAATTTATGATAAATGGAATCGACTGCGGAGGCCAAACTATTCACATACAAACGCACATACGTCGATATCAATATGCAGATGCAGTTATAGTTCTCATCCTCTTGTCAAATAAATATGTTCGAGAAGAGGATGAATATTTTCTATTATTATATATATATATATAAACAATCAGATTGATATTTAAATTATCTATCCAATGACAAATGATACTGTTAATATTGATTCAATCATGAAACCATAGCGCGTCGAAAGCATTAAATTTTTTACCATCGAAATGAACAAGGAATTATCCAAGTTTGATCGCGTGCCAGATAAAAGCAAAAACTAACTTCCCAACCTGGAATTATACAGTAGCTTTCTAATCAAACGTATAAAAAGTATATAGAATCGTGTGGCGCACATTTGTTTTCAGTAGTTTGATGTATCTTCATTATAATCGCTGTATCTGCTGATAAAATAAATGTGCGTGATGATTTTCGATTATTACAATTTTTCCACGCGATTTATTTTACTCAGTGATAATCCATAAAGTACCCAGAAGTTTCCGTCGCACAACCTTCTCGAAAGAAAATCAAGTTAAGCCAAACTTTTCCCACGTGAAATGTGCTGAAAAGAACGATGGAAACAATATTTACACATACGAAATGCTTCTTATCTCTTTACATTAAGATACATGGTTGATTTCATATTGTTTATATATTGCATTTTTACATATTTGTATATTTAATACCGAGCGACGATGGCAGTCGAAAATTATATAATATCATTTGTTGTAAGAAAATTATTCATATATTTTGATACATACAATGACGAGGGAAATTGCCTGTGATCTGTTTTTAATCGTCGCTTTATGAAAATAAAATAAAACTATTAATGGGGTCGAAATGTTTTCAAACTGCTGTCGAAAAACACTTGTTTTTCACGCATAGACCGCTACTGATTATTCCTTTACGCAAGCTTCCAATTAAATCGAGCTTTTTTGGTGCAAATTTTTCGGCACTGCGTTGATAACTCGTTACCACGTCAGAACGTAAATCGAGCTTTTTTTCAAGCAGGGTGAAAAATAAATCGAGGAGAAAAATTGCTGGAGTTTAATTAAACGGCCAGCGATGGAAGGGGGGGGGGGGTTGCAGATTCAACGTAAATACCGAAAAAAAAACAATATTTCGAAGACCTGCTTAATTTCACTAATGAAAAGCGGACCAAGAAGACGAACATATTTCAATTGGATTTCCATCCCTTATTATTATAGCAGGAAGTTGAGAAATGTCGACGTGATTAATTCATTTAACCCGAGTGTTCTTAGATTATACTGTTCATTTTTAAAGCTGAACAATTTATTAAATGGCTAATGGCCATTTACTTTAATGCAACGAATTTCGATAGTAAAAATTCGTGATAAACTAATTTTATTTGACGATCATTTAACTAAATCAGTTGTCAACCCTTATCCTTGGAAAACATTCTTATAGAGAACGTCTACGTTCGATTAATGTTATTAAATACGGAGAATTGAAACGAAATTATTCTAAATCGCAAAAAGAGATTGATGCAAATATTTACGGTAGGGGATTTTTTAACTGATTTTAAAAATCAATATATAAGCTTTTTTTGGCTGATTCTTATAAGCAGTCATCAAATTGATCTTCATTCATCAAAATGGACTAGTGTGTAATTTATCAGAAGCGATGAAATGTCGGGTCGGTCGCAGATGGTCCTACCCTCTTCGGGCCGCAAGTCATTGTTTCAGGAAGGACGATAAAGCGGGAGAGCCTTCAAAAATGCTAAAAGCCTTCGCCGTTAATGAAAAGATATTGTCTCGAGACGGTGGCGTCATTTCTCCGCTACATTTTTCACGATTAATTACTTCGTTAGAGCCAAAACGGACACCCCGTCCCTGGGAACGCGATAAGATTTATCCCTACGAAAGACAAAGACCCCCCCATGGACGCATCAGGGGCTGTAAACAGGACTTCAAAAAGGCCAGACTAAAATGTTACAAAGTAATGTGCGTAATTAAAAATGATTATGGAGCTTCGTTAAGAGAATCATCAACTCTATTTGTTACGATATCCTTCTGTTTTTTAGGTGCTTTTAACAACCGAAAGAATAACGCCGAAGCGGAAGAGCTTTCGCATTAAATATGAAATTTATCGCCATACTCAGAGCAAATAACAGCAAAGCTCATAACGTTAGATATCAACTTTTCATGAGATTTTTTTTCAATTTAATTTTTCAGCGGGTGGCGAAGGATTTGGCTCGCTGAAAACTCTTGCTTGTTGTTGAAAATACGCAATTTTCATTACGGTGAAATACCAGAAGGCACAGAACAATATATTTCATACATAAAACATTAATAGAGACCCTCACATAAACGAAATTTTATTATAGTCAATTTTAAGAGTCAGATAAGAATTATTTTATTACTTGAATTCAGATTATTTATGTTGTAAATTTATTATTCTGATGATAAGAATTAGCGTGTATCTTGAAATTGACACATCTATTTAATGACAACCCAATCCATAAAATCAGAAGTATCATATTAAAACTACTGTCAATGACATCCAAAATATTTCTTAATATTCATGTGTTTACCACACTATTTAATTCTAAAGAATTTAGTATTTAATGCATCAGCCAGCAATGTATATAGAAAATACACCAGAGAAAAAGATGGTTTGCTCTTCTATCTACCTAGACAATTTGTACAATATCAGTTGATGGGCCTTGATGTATTGTTTTTGTTACATAAATGGCAAAAAATAATTTATATTGATGAAATAAATTCGCTCTTAAGTATTTTACATTAAAGCCTAAGCTTTTTTCATATTCGAGGTCACAATTTCATACTTATTTAAGCGTAATTTTGTAAAGGTTTTTAAAAACGACCTTTAAGCTTCAAAATGAAGCTTAAATAATAAATTCGTAGAAAAGTCTTCTAAGAAAATATATATATGATTTGATATTTCACACTCACCATTGATCTCGCGGATCGGGTAGACTGCGCCTTACGGAAACCAGGTCACTGGCATATTGATTGAAGGCATTCTTATTCCACCCATCAGCCACAGCCCTCTTCATCTCGGCAGACTGGTTGGCCGGAAGAACGACAGCTCTCCCCATTTCACCAGGTGCGTCAGCGCCTGCTCCTCCATCCGCAGGAGCAACAAGGACTCCAACACCTGGGCGCAGTCAAACTTGTTAGAAACAAATATTCAAAAGGGGGGCGAAGATGAAAACGATAAATCATACCTGTTATAATGGTAAAAACGAAACGTAAAATAGAATATTATTCAAATAAAATACATGGGAAATTCATGGAAAATTTAGACAAAATAATTTTAATACCAAGCGATGATTTTATCAGTAAAACTGTGGTAGGAATTTTTGAATGAGAGTATGTTGACCCCGAGTTGAGTATGAAGTATTTTGATCACATTCTTTAATGTTAAAATGTTTTTTTATGCAAAGAAATGTATTTATAAAAAAATATTGATGATTTCATATAAGAAGGACTTTCTCGAATATCGTCTTCTAGGATAAGAAAATATTTGCAATCAAGAAATTTATTAACAAGCAAAAAAATGTATTTAAAAGAAAATGAAGTTTATCAATGATTTGAAACTGTGAGTGACTTTGAAATAGCGAAGATCACCTACGGTCATGATTTGAGTCATAATAAAAGGAGATCTTCATCAGTGTTTTGATGCATAAATGCAACCTTTTTGAATTTGAATAAAAATAATCTATATTTTCATGATTGTGTGAAATTATATATTATCTTTCATGACATAAAATCCCAAAAGACAAAACTGCTCCTAGGTTAAATTAAAACAACGTAAATCCCTAAATATAATTAATCGAAATGATGGAACGATATTAATGGAAACTTAGTAATGACCTGACACTTCATTCAATAAGAGAGAAAAAATAATAAAAAGCGTTAAGGTATATATTCAATTGCTTTGATACTGAAATAATTTCTAAAAAAAGGATAGAAATAAAAGTGAAATTTACCATTTTTTTAGTAAAATATTTTGCTTTAAACGAGCAAAAATATTTTAGCCAATACCTATTAAAATAGCGCTTTTTGTATTCCCATGAATCTAAGCTCTGTTGAAGGCACTTTCGACTAACCAAACTTTATTGAAAGTGTACTTTTATTCGTCTGCTTCTGATATTTACTAATGATATCTGGTTTCGTCGAGACAATGAGCTACTTTTTGTCGAGTTTTCATCATATGCTAAAACCTATGCTAGAACGAATGCAAGGACAAAACCTTTGCTAAATAGAAGCACACGTCTAATTTACTTGAACTTTTCGCTTGTTCTCACAAACAGCTCTCGACGCAAAAGCGCTTGAGGACTTGAATATTGAAAGCGCCTTGGACAAAAGCTCGCTTCAAAATGAATGATTAGAACGATTTCTAAGCCGTCTGCATGTGTACGTTCCTGTGTGCAAACATGAGCTTCTCGAATAACATGATAATTGTTTTGCCAGCAATGAAAGGGATGCTTGAGTTGGAGTTCTTGTGATTCAGCATTTTAATAATTGTAATATTAAAAAATTAGCTTTAAAATATATAAATTACACATTAAAAGCTACAAAAAACTTAACCGTAAATTAATATATACATTGCAAGTACAAAAGACGTTAAATGATTCCCCTTTGTATTTTTATATCCGAGAATATCAGTTAATAATTTTATGATGAGTGGGTAGTTATTGAAACCCATATTGCCTGAATTTGATAGACATGAACATTTCTGTGTTGTCATGCGTTTTAAGACTTCTATTTGATGTATCCTAACAGAAAAACATGACTAGAAAACAGCTGCCGTGGGCAGATTGTTCATCCTTAATGTTTTAAGGATAGGAAACTTTTTGTTTCTGTTGCAAGAACTAAACTCTTTATGATACACCAAATATTTATTTCCTGTCATCAAATGTTATTTTATTTAACACTGAGGTGTACAAATTGTTTAACATTCCTCGAGCCAATTTAGAAGCTCTTGTAAAAAGATTGTGGCGGTAGAAGACCTTACTTAAATTAATTGGAATACAAAAAATAAATCATTATTTAATAATATTTAAACGACCTTATATTTCGCTTAAATTTTCTATTAATTTTCATTAAAAAATATTTTAGCATTTAAATTCGCAATGAATTATGTATCAAATCATATAGAATAGTGTAAAAAAGGGTTCGGTAAAGCTTGAAATTGTAGATATACTCATGATATGGACTCGATTTTTATTATGTTGATAGTTTTTTTAAAATTTGGGGATCGAATAAAAATAATATAAAATCATAAATGATTCCTTAGATTGTGATTTAAAAGAAGATAAATTCAAAAAATAAGCAAATATTTAAATCAATCCAATCATTGCGAAGACTGAGTTAACCTCAGCTTATTTTGCAGGGCTACAATTTATCATCCTAGCAACCCCTTCGCATGCGGATAAAAAACAAAGAAAGATGCTCCCCAAAATTGTTTATTGTTGTATACTTTAACCCTTTTCATCTCCGATCCGTTTATTTCGAATCGTTATTCAAAATAAAAATGCTGAAAGGGCTATTTCCATATTTGCGTCAAATAAATAAAATGTGAAATTTAAACCGGCGCGGAAAGACATTGTCACATTTGTCATAAAATATTTCAGAATTTTATTCATGAAAACCTTACGTGTCCGATAAAGTGTAATATAATTTATGATATATTCTCACCGTCTTCAGGTCCACCGACGGGTTTTTTCTTCGGGACAGACGAGTTATGATGTTGAGTACTCGTCTCTTTTTTCCATATTTGAACTTGTGGTTCTATTCCTCCACCACCCCCAGGCCCCGTGTCTATCCCATTACCCCCACTGGGCGCCGGTCCTCGTTCTTCAGTGTACAGAAGAAAGACGACGGTCGTCCAAACGGCCATCATCAATAGGACTATCTTGATGACGAAGGATCGTCTTCTTAGCATGAAAACCATTTTGATAGTTCTTTGAAGTTATAAATTTAAATTTAAAAAAAAAACAACTTTGACAGTCACTTGAGAGTCTATAAAATATTCTTCGTACTTCTTATACTATGGCAAGATCGAACTAATAAACTTTATACAGTCCGATTTAATATTATAATACGTACAAATCTAATATCACAAATATATTTTTTTTAAATATAAAATCGTAAGTAAATCACATCAAATTGCACACGAATTAATTTTAACACTAGCTAAGACCTTTCTTATGGCATATAAATATATAGTTCACAAGAACACAATGTAGATTCGTCTAATATTTAATTATATTTTTTTGGAAATGTTGATATTTGAGAAGATATGTAACGACGATATATATAGTGTTGATTTGGAATGATATGAAACGGATATGATACAATTTCGGCTTCAGGAATACTAAAAAAGTTCTGTCATCGATTAGAAAACTATTCACTCATAATTTCGTATGAATGTTGAAGTCTTCTCGTTAGGTGCTGATCTTCATTTCAGCTTTTCACGATAGGGATGCATCAGATCACCTGTGCCTCCAACCCCTAAACGACCAGTCGAAATCGTTTAGTTTTTTCTTAGCTTTTACCAAGTTTCGCATGTCGCCCTTTCTATTCGTCTATTTTGTACGTTGACGATAAAAGTCGGGATTTCATAGTTCGTATAGCTAATATCTTGATATGGATAGTTTCATCGCAGTGTTGATTGTCATAAAAATCTGAAACAAACAAAAAAATACGAATATTAATTTACAAGAAAAATGTTCAAAAAATAACATCAAGTGTTATTATAAACGAGAATAACACCCATTAACCCATTGATCTACAAGATCATGTGTCATGCTTTCAAATAAATCGATAGATTTTATAAAGTAAGATGAAGTCAACTGATTCGTTATAATAAGTTCCTTAGTCACAACCATCTTTGATATTTTTATTTTAAATTTTAAGTATATTGAATATAAAAATAACAACCGATGCAATTTTGAAGAGCAGATCTCAATTGAAATTCAGACTGGACGATTTTTTTTCTTGTGCAGGCTAAGGTAGCACTATACTATGTCACGCCAGGCTTTTAATAATAAATAAGGCTACATACGCCGAGCAAAAATATGAAAAAAAGTAGAATGAAAAACGGTAAAAAGCGCGTTTGGACAAGAATTTCAATTAGTTGTACAGCCTGAAATATTGCAACGTCAGAGCGACGCTACGTGAGATTCGAGCATTTACGGTTTTAAAACCTAGGAAGAACATTTATTTAATACAAATTTGCATACGAGAAGGGTTTTAGTTTGAATTTATAATTAAAAACGAAGATAACTCTTTTGAATAAAAAAATATACATTTTTATTTGTACTGCAAATTTTAGGGGGGTTGATTTTGCTTTTTGCTTGAGTGGAAAGGTTGAAAGAGATATCATAGCGTGGGAAGACCAAATACTGTTTAAATTGATGCGAAATATATTCCATTTGTTAGAGAATCATGGAACCCCAACTTCCATTGATTTTGTGGGCAAAAAGTAAAAAATCCTGCAACGTGAACTCCATTTAAAATATTCGAACAAAGGAGATGAGAAACAGCATAACGTAGTATCAATATATCAGTCTAAGGCATGGATGTTGGAATTGTGGTCGAAGAGCAAACTACGTTTATTATTTCCATTAGATTAACTTCGAAATGGAAAAATTGCTAAATGAAGACGATAGCATAGTTTAACAGGGGTCTAAAATTGCATTCTACGGCTTTCTTCTGCTTCAACAAGGAATAAATTTTAAATTTATCGGAAAATCGTGAAAATGCTCGTCCGCAATGAGAAAAAATTATCATATGCCAATTTATTAAAAAAGCTGATATTTCTTTAATGCTTAAATGGCTCTTCGCAGACGGTTTTATGAGACTATTATCGACCACTTTTAAACAATTTTTATAATGTGAACACATTAAAAATGTTTGTTTTTTGACTTGATGTAGATACCCAGGATAATTCAGTCGCAAGCCCAAGTTCAAAATTATACACACAAGTAATATTTAAAGTTTGTACAAAAAAGCCAAGAACAGCATGCTTATGGATTGATGTGATTATAAAGCAATAAAAATGCTTTCGCATAAATTTTATTTTTACCTTCGTTTCTTTCTATTTGATAGAGATTCTGCGAATTGTAGCAAAATCCTTCAAGAAAGGATATCATTTACTATTCCCAAAGATGAACTACAATTTAATTTGTGAGAAATGATGAAATGTTAGCAATGCATGTATCGAATATGATTCTTAACGGGAGCCAGAGGGTGAGCGTCAAATTGGTCGTAAAATAATTACCCGGGGGTCTTAGCGCACCTTTTCAATTTCCACCCATTAGAGTGAAATGCGAACAGAAAAGCCTTATCAATACGTTCACACTTTGAGAGTGGAAAAATTTGAATATGTACAATGGCAATTTGGTGGAAGTTTTGGTAGGATTTCCACAGAAAATGGGGACCTTTCGGGGGCGTTCTGTAGGTGAAATGTAAATTTGCACGTGAATAAAAAAGTCGTCGCATTCAAATGTTGGATACTTGAATAGAGAAAGCTTCCTAAATTTATGCGTCACTTGCGAACGGACATGCTCAGATGTGAATATAGAGAAATTCGTGTGGGGTGAGCTTAATTTCTTTGAAAAAATCGGGGCGTTTGCATAGTGGATTAATTTCAAGACTTGTAAAGGATCGAATTTAAATTAATAATGTGGTTTAAAACATATTTTATTATTGATCATCTCTGTTAAGTTAACGAAGTCTGGCAGATCCGTTTAGAATTGAGTGATTTGTAGCAATAATTAAGATTTAATATCATAGAAGACAATGAAAAACCACTACATCAATATCATTCATTCCTAAATATTGCATGGAGATGGTCTGCGTCCAATAACGGATATTGCACCTTGACGCGAAGAATAGATTCAAGCTCCTATGGGATACAATTTTGCTTGCATTAACCTAATATTCAATCACATAATTCTGTATTTACAAAATTGTAACACTCAGCGAGTTTAATTATGGTAAATGTATATACTAAGGTCATCATGCGAAATTGGGGAATTTTATCATACATAAGTTAAAACAAAGATGTTGTTTGATAATGTAAATAATTTAAGATGTAGGGAAATTTCGCTGTTTCAAACATATATTTTACCAATGTTGCCTTTGCTTATAACGTAAGACGAAACATAAAATATTTGTTGAAGATTATCTACAGCTTATGAATATATTCAGAAGGCAAATAAAAATATAGACAAATCCTTTTGGAAGTGCGATGTAAATTATGAAGCAATATTATCTTCTGATTATAGAAATGAAAATAAATACTTTTCAAAAAATTATAGCTCTGAAGAAGAAACTGTTCAACATTTTCATACAAATGTTCAACATTTTCATCAAAAAATACAAGGTTACGAATGTTGAAATATTGGATAATAGCCGTTTGCTGAAGATCGAATAATAATACGATTTATTAGGGCATTTACTGGAAAATATTGTTGCCAAATCAATTAGTTTATTCATTAGAGTATCCTTTTTCATTTAAGATAGTGGCGTAACCCAGCAAGTTTTAGATTGGTTAGGAGTTAAGTTGGTTAAGTGATAGTGACAGGGAAATGCTTTTATGTCAATTCTCCTCAATTGTAATGGGCACTCAGGTTCACTTTGAAATACTCTTATGTATGTAGGGGCTATTAGGAGCTATTAGGAAGGTACACAAAGAATGATACTATAATATTATTATTTTTCCAAAAATATCAGTCCATCACCATTATGTATAAATTGGAAATACTTTGACCTAATTTTATAAAATGACGCGTTTTTCTGCATGGCGTGCGAATGAGCTTCTGTCATGATTTGTTATCGATGATGTCTTTCGGGTCTTGTACTCCTTTTCATATACATTAGCCAAAGTTTGCATATATTCCGCCTTTCACACCAAGTAGGGGGTGGCAAGAAAGGGTGGCATAGTAATGTGAAAGCTTACAGAGGGCGTTGGCACGTGAAAGTTTTCACTGACTAGGAATTTGGCCGCCTTCTATTGACAATGAATGCCAATAATAGAGCGACATAATGTATATGCGAGCTCCATAACGCTAACCCTCAGGTTTCGTTGATAATGGAAAATGTCGAAGTACATGGAAATTATATTAAATGAAAAAATGATCGGCTGTCGAATAATGAACGTATAATGGAAGTGACGATCAAAAAAATTCATATGAACTGACGTTTACAAAGGGTTAATTCGCTTTGATTCATATTGCTTTTGACGATGAAAAATCCTAACACTGCACAGAAAAGCAATTAATTTGAAATTGACACTCGATATATTGGACAAAGGTGGTTCATACTTTACAAATTTATAATCTATACAGGAAAATAAGTGGAAATACTCTTAAGTTTCTTGTATGATGCATACATATATTTTTTTAACCCTTAAAATGTATTTAATCTTAAAAAAATGAAAACATTTTGAATAAATTGAAGATATTTAATAAGATTTCTTTGCTATATTCAAATTTTAAAAAATCGATCACTTGAACAAAATATGCGGCGTTTATATGTTCTCTTCACATTTTCATTCACCTATCGTCTTTATTACGTATATATTTTATTATTATAGCAATTTGATGAGGTCTTATAAGATTATAGTCCATAAAATAACGAAATAGCGTGATGATTTAGCAGTTACGGTTATGAAAATATCAAGCAGCCCCCGAATATCTTATATGTAGAGTGGATGATGTATCCGAGTTAAGGTGAATAATTCATGATATTGCATTGATCTTTCTTGGAGCGGAATTGTGGAAAATTCTACACGTAGAATTTACAATGCTACGGTTTCCATCGATAAAGGGATTTTCCTTTTGCAACTGTGTAAAGAGAAGCAGCGTGCGTGAAGAAAATAAACGGGATTCGAATAACGGCAATGGTAATATTGGAAAAGATGGAGTTATGCTAACACGTCATCGCAAAAGGAAAACTGATAGCGAAAATTACAATGATAAAAAGGGTATTTGATATTCTCGATCAAAATGGAAATTCCGCATTTTCACGCACGCAGAAATGGAGCTTTCCTCGCGGAACGACCATGGGGTGTGATTTCATTTTATATCGGCTCAAGCAGATTTCCTTTTGTCATACAAAAACTTTATGCAAAAGGACTCTGTATAATTGTTGATATTTAATATTTTTTTAAGTTTATATATTCCACCATTATAAAAAATATGAGTATGAAGACAGTTGACATAGATAATGGATTTATGGACAAATCATTATTCTATACGCCGATCAACGATGCAATCTCATGATCATGATAATTAAGGTGAAATATTCAAATTATGCTTATAATTTTAGGCAAATATTAAAGGATTAATTTCACAATATAGACAGAGGAAAGAAATCATCAATATTTTATTAAAAAATAGTTAAAAAATATTGTCTGAATGCTTTTTTTTAATAAAGCGAAGTACAAGATAAGTACGAAAAACCACTGTGAATTTTTTACTTTTAAATAATTATTAAAAGGCATCTATGACATCTTATATTTTAGAGCGTATTATTTTCTTTACACTTTTGGGGCTTTTTTTACCAAAATTCCTGGTGGATAGGAGGAGGAAAAAAGGAGGAATGAATTGGTAGAATTTTGGTGGATATTATTATTTTAAATATTTAAAGTGAACGTTACAACAAACCTATATTTATTTGATCGTTTGTAATAGTATTTACTTTTAATCTACTGATATTTAAAATTTTGTAACCTTATCGATAGTAATCTTAAAAAAATATTTTAATATCATGTTTAATTAAGATATTATATTGGAAAAAATATTTTTTTTTTAATATCATTACATTTTATCTGGGAGAGTTATAGTGGTATTCCATTGCTTTTCTCCTACCTCTACATGTGGTTAAATTAGAATTGAATTTTTAAGCGAAATTAACACTTTTTAAAAAAAAATACTTTAATTATTGCTGTAAATTTAAGCGTATCCCTGCTCGCTTCTATTAATCGCTTATGTATTTATTTTTTTAGTTCTAGGAAATCAGGTCAATCCTGGATTGAGGCAATCGGTTGGAAATATGAATACTTTCGATCTACTAAATTTGTTGATACAATGAAACTTTTTACAAAATCAGGATTCAAACCCGAATTCAGCTCATATTTCTGAGCAAGATGATCATCATGAAATAATATTAGAAAAGATGCGGCATTTTGGCCTTACATCGTTCAAGTAAAAAAATATAAGATAAACATATATTTTTAAACGAAGCTAATCATAGTATAAAATATTTTTATAAGCAAAAAGTTTATAATTGGAGCATTTGATGCACTCCGCACGCTCAGCGTGAACGATATTAATATTCTCTAAGAAGTATATTTTCAGTCACTAAATCGTTTTTATTCAGTTCTGTGATAAAAACTAAAATCGTCATTTTATCATCAGTTTTTGTCGCCCGTTAATATTCCAACTTTCATTTCCTTCGGCGGTTAATATTTCATACAACCCAAGAGCCAGACTGCATTCAGCAAAAACGTCCATAATTCACTTTTGAGTTTCTGCAGCGTCTTTCATTAAATGCATTCAACGAAAAATTCTCCATTCTTTTATAACACAGACTCTACAGATATACCCCTTGGGACGTGTTTCACGAGCAGGCATTGCGTTTAAACTTAACATAATATATATATATATAACATTATTATAATTTGCCGAAATGAAAGAAACGATGAAAAGGTCGATATTACAGCATTTTCTAGAACGTGTCTGGTGTTTCTATTTAGGTTAAAAGCAAGTTCGTTCATTGCCACCTAGATGGCTGGGTAAATATTGTTGTAGAAGTGGAAATGTCGGTATTGGAGTGACAAAGCTAACATATCAAATATGGGAGCAGAGGCTTGGAAAGTCAAACCTAACAAAACAGTTCTCTGCGGGGAGATCGTCACAAGTAGTTCACTCAGCATTGTTCTTCTAAGGATGAACTTGATATGGCTGTTGTTCGGGACTCTTTCATTATTACAGAACTCTGATGAATGTCCGAAAAAAGGCAGCTTGGCTTTGGAAGCTCTTCAGCTTGAGAGAGGCCAGGGCGAAATTTAATTAAACGGACAAAACTCATTTTTCACGACTTCAAATTAATACATTTTAAGTGGAAACTAACTACCACTAGAGAGAACACTTACATTTCAAACGGAATCTTTTTCATGACAATTTGCCATAAATTTGAACAAAAGTACGACAAGAATACTAATAGGCACAAATGACTATTGCTTTGATGAAAAATTTATAATTTTAATTGAATATAAAATTACGTATTTATATTTCTAGGATTAACATTTATTTCCCTAAGGGAAATGACTATCACGTAACTCATTAATACAGGCTTTGAAAAATAAAATGATGTTAATATGATTTTATATTTTCACTAATATTTTTACACAGATATAAACGATTCATCAGTCCAAGCGTTACCAAACACAGTTCAATATAATTGATAACAATGCATGTTAATTACATTTTGTATATTAATAAAAAAAAGCTTATTTTTTCTTCATTTTATGATTTTTTTCTTAATGATTTCAAATATTTAAATGTTGCATATATGACATAATCATATTGTGGTTCAAATGATGGATCAAAATTGTTGAAATCGAATAGCCCTTCGAACATACATAAATCTACTGGATCAGTTTTTAACTTTGAAACTGGCAAATATTATTATAATATAAATAAATCCAAAAAAATATTGATAATTAAAATTGTTTTCTTTTTTGCAGTGTTTACGAATTTTAATATGATTTAATATTAAAATTTGAGAACACTCAGTCAGATCCCAGAGGTGAGTATGTTAAAAATCTGGGTTTAAAGCTTTATAACGAATATAATATATTCTTCAATATTTTTTCAAAAGCTTATTACTTAAATATTTTATTTTATTCACGAATTTAAATGAAAATATTAATATAGAGAAACTTCAAGCTTCAAACATAGTTTCAAGCATCAAGCTCCAAACTTGATTAACTGATGAATAATACTCGACTAAAACCTGTTAATATAATTATGGGGAATTTGAAAATATTATATAAAGACATATTCGAGGGATATTTTTTTTTCTACCCTGTATGTTGAATATATTAATATTTTAAGCGAATCAGACAAATTTCGGGAGATGTAGGTGTCAAATTCATATGTGCTCACGTTTGTGGTCTGGATTCCGTTCTTGACCACACGAATTCTAGTCGTAGACAAGAGATTCAAGAGTGAAATTCTCAGAATACTGCAAAACCAATAAACTTTTGGACCGCAACCGAAGGAATGAAACGAGACGAACACACGATTTGAATAAAATAAACGTACCGCAAGTTCACACAACCAAATTAACCGACGAAACGGAGACAAGTGCCGTTGAAGTTTGTTGTTTTGTATCTCCATTTGCCAAAGAACAATGCTCGGGTATCGCGGTGTTAAATCTACGAATTACACGAGCTCTCGTTACGAGCGATTTTTAAACAGCGCCAATGCTAATATTGGGACTGCACAAGGACTATTAATTTCTCAGATAATATCTGTGTATCTAAATTAGGTGTCAGCCGTGTGAAATATCTTCATAGAGACAGGTTCGCTTAATTGCAGGGGGTTCGTCCTGCATGAAAATGGGCGTAAATAAATACGCCGGTTTGACATCCACCCCTAAGGATCGCGTGCGGCCCGAGCTTTCTTAACGGGAGCTTTCTATTTACACAACAAAACACGTAAATCTACGCTCATCTTGCGACTTATCCTTATAATGGGCTCACGATCGGCATAAATCATTACATGCTATTACTGTGTACATACGATCGAAATCATTTGGAATGATTTGGATGATTGAATGACGAGGGATAATCGAATATTGAGACTTTAGTTAATAAGTAATTGGACAAAATGGGACTCGAAAATAATTTTTTCATCAATTTAATTGACTTGAATGTCAATATAATTTATCCTGTGACATTTCATTGCTATTTTCCTACCCTAGAAGTGTGATAAACAGCAATTATTTCAAAATAGCTGTTCATAACCATTTTTAAATTATTATTGTATGAATTTAATTGCTTACTATTTAAGAATATTATGAGGCTAAAAAAGAAATGTATATAAGATAGGGTTAAATAAGTTATATAAAGCAGATGGAGTATTGAAATGCATCGAATTTCAACTCGGCAATCTTTAACATAAATAAGTTATTTGAATGGATACGTGCATTAATCTGATGAAACATGATTTATTTTCTACATTGAATTAAATTATTTCAAAGATATGTTTCATTTCGCCGTTTCAAAAGATTGGAATAGTTCTCGCCATTTATTGTGTTTTATCGCCATTTACCTTTGAATAATATCGCTTTTACAAATTAAATAATGGAGCTTTTGAACTTTTCAGCAGATAATATGAACATCATTTTTTTAAACATATAATTTCATTAATTTAACCACTATTTTATGTATTAGAATGCACTTATTACAATTTAGCAAGAAATTATTGGGTCAAATGACTTGATATTCGACAGCTTCGTAAAAAATGATCATCCACTATTCATTTACATAAATACGTTTATATTTAATGTTATATAATAAGATTTTATTATTGGATTCAACGTATCTAAATATATTAAAAGACATTCTGTCTATTCTTTGTTCATATTTTTCTGCTTTATCCTCTGTCTTAATGTATCACATGACATGTGTCACTTTTCACCACAATACAATCTAAAATTACTACAATTGTGTGGCCAAGAACAAAGCCCAGAAGATTTTTGTTCGTATTTTGCTTAATAAATTCTCTATATGAATTCATACTAAATCATAGCACTTAGAAAATCAAATAAAACTCGCCAAAATCACAAATTATACAATTCATGAAGTATAATGGGAATAGCAATACATTGAAAACTCAATTGCATGCCGCTAAACAGAATGGATTTCCGAAGGTAAGATGTTTATTACATTATTTATACGCCATAAGAAACATTCGCTAGAAAGTTTAAAATATATTTGGATATAATAAGAATAGCGATATAAAATCGTTGAGTGTTAAGTATTTCCATCATTTGAAGCAGTGACTAATCATTGAAATGCAAGTATATACTCGGATCATGAATATCAAAATGAAACTCGGACGAATGGTAGCATTATCAATTTTTACCTATATAATTATGCATCTTCAACAATGAAGTCCCTATCATTTGGATACGTATAATGTTCTCATTCTTGATTACAATCAGTTATATTTACATGAAAACGAAGAAACACGCGCAGTTAAATCGCAATCAATCCGTAGATAAAAACGGTCTTTATAACGACATAAAAAGTCTATTTATTGATAGCCCGGATCGATAAAATAAGCAAGTGTAGGTACAATTGACTATTTCCTGGACTCTTATTCACAATTCACTCATATATCTTGTCCTATCTGAGAATCATCTATTTCTGGAAAAATCTTATATTCAGATCGTCTACATTCGATTTCGGTTATCGCATCTTATGAAAAAAGCTGCGTCATACAGGGTGTCTTGCACACGGACTGAAAACGTAAATTCTATCAAAATTTTGACAACCCTTACACTTAGGACATAGGGCCTATATAGCAAAAGACCCTTAACCCCCAAAAAAATTTTGTCGATCCATGTGCAAAACACTTGTATATATGAATCAAATTATTAGACTCTTGTTCATATCGTGTAATAACGGTTCTATTGATTATCGATTTTCTCTTTGCATAATGTTGCTTCTTTAGAATAACTTTAATAACAGTTTGAAACTATTCATCATCGTCATATTAATCAAACTTTGGCGATTAACGCTATCTAAAACTTTGTGGTAGTCATTTCATTGAATATGTGTTCTCAAATGACGTAAAATTTAATGAAACTAATACCTAAAATAAATTAACATAATGAATTCAAACAAAATTTATAACTAAACAAGTCTACTTGGCTCTGAAAGCCAACCGTTTATATGCTTTCGTGTAATTTAATAGGTCGATTGGCTGATTTCTGGCCGGCAAGTTTTGTTGTTTGCCAAGATTAATGGGAGTATAAGTAAAAATGATATTCCCTATAGAGTTGCAAACTATCTGAAATTACCTGATAACTGCTGGCTGTGAGTAATTGGAACGAAACTAGATGTTTCGAGTTGTTAATACGATCATTAGTGTTATTAGTGAACACCAACAACCGACAACAGGAAGCCGCACAGAAACAGTTTCGAAAACGCGCTAAGCTATTCTTAATTACACTTTTAGTGTATTTAGGGGGTTGATTCATAAAAATATTTACTCTTTGAGATTTAATTACAGTTTTATAAAGTTTCCCGACGAGGATTCACAACCGGATGGAGCCTTCTTTGGGCCAAAGTTCTACACCCAATTGAATGTGTTTTGCATCTTGGTTCGCAGTTGATATTACGCAGTACATATTTTTGACTGGGTTTTATTTATTTCGCGCTTTTCCACGAGGCAAAAGAACATCGTATAACAATGCCTTCAAAACGGATCTCTCTTTTGATCTTACTTTTTATGACCTTTTCATGTTTTTACATATAAAAGATGTGTCTTTCGCCGTATTGCGCTTATTTCGTTTGAATAACTTTTTTTTTGAGAAAGTATCCAGAGTGGCGCGGAAAAGCTTACTGTTGTTTTTCTGTTGGCTTTGCTCGTAATAAAAAGAAGCCTTTTATTTGACAGTTTTAAATGATTGCGAGTCATCAAAGGACAATATAATTAGGGCTCTTCAAAGAGGAAAGGATCCTTTGTGGAATAAAAAACACGAGGATTTTATCCAATTATGACGTCCTTATTAAGCAACAACGTCCGTCACTATTTCACTGTCATCAAAAAGACTTTCAAACACTTTTGAAAATGCGGCCAATAGTTCAATTGTAATTTTAGAAAATTACTCTAAATCAAATATTTATATTAATATATATACAATAGGAATTCTTCATAGTAATGGAATTTACTATTGATGGCTGAGGATATCCAGTTTTAGGTCGATTCCGGGTAGTAAATTGAATATGAATGTTGCGAGCACGTAACGCATTATTCCATGACGGATAGCTTTCTTTGTCACATAAATATCACCCCCATTGATTGCTTATCGGGCTTGATTTTTTTGCACGCGATGCTGGGCGCTGACATATAAATTATCGAAGGCATTGTATGCCAAGGGGTTCGAAGATGTCGACGATTAATTATAGAAGGTCGGAAAAATGTTCAAGTCCTGTGACGAGAAATTTAAAGTTTTTGTCTCGCAAGAGTATTCCAAGTACGTGATTTGGTAAAATGTGTAAGGATTTCGGGAGAAATCCGGGCTTAGTGTGACCGATGGGACACGAAAGCTTCCTGGAAGTCTTGAGAGACGATGGTCAGGAAGATTTATAAAAATGGACGCTGCCGAACGTTGTAATCGAAGTAATTTCAAATAAGGGCGTCAATCTGCATTATCTATTATATTTTTATGAAAGCATCAATAGATCATCATACAAATTTAATTTGTATAGATTATAATAAAATTCTTTAAATTAAATTCGTATTTTCAATTTAAATTTTTGATATCTAAGAAATTAGAAACAATGACGTTCAAAGGCCAGGTCACATTTTAATCAAATTTGATGATAAATTTAAACGCTCCCATGTGAATTAATATGAGAACAGTGATATGAACATGATCAGCAATTGGAAAATTGCACGGAAATATTTATTAGGCGAAAGGCGTTAATTATAGCCCGAAGCCGCAGCAAAATAGCAAGTTGTATTTCACACGCTTGAACCAAACCCGACTTTTGGCCGCAAATTCGCTTGGATTATTGCCAAAAATTTCCACAAGTCTATTTATAATTCAATATTTCATCCCTCGGTTTGCGGAAGTATCGCCGTGAAAAAATTCGGGAAGATGTATATATTTTGCGGCGCGGAAAATGAATTTAAAGGTGAAAATTTATTCCCGATGTAAATATGATATGTCTATATTTTCGGGATATGAAGTATGTTAGTATGGAAATTACAATTTGAAATAATATGAGCACGACAAAACCATATGCAAATTGAAAGGATTCCCAAAGAAAATATGTTTTTATTTCAATACGGGAATCGGAAGATATTTTTCTATCACGACAGGGGTTTGGCCTTACATGAAAAGTTATTTTCTTTTTTCTCGATATGGCGCAAAACTTACAAAGACATGTTATTTTGCTGTGAAATAAACAATTTTTAGATCAGATAGATGGAGATCCGTTTGAAGTATCTGATGTGTTGGAATAATTAAAATGTTTTTAGGCGATACGAGAGGTACAATTTGGAACCACAACGTCAAACAGAATTTTAACACATTGCTTACGGGAAACGAGAATGACTATTCATTGCTGCCACAGACAGAATATGGGAGACGTTATCTCTCTTTTGTAAAAAATATACCTTGAAATCGAAAGATTAAAATTATGTTATCGAGATTTTCGATATCTAGATTATCGTTTATAAAATGTAAGATTTGAATGCTCATATTTTTTTTATTTTTAACATATTATTACAAAATGTAATTTCTATCGTTAGATATAACCTCTATCTACCCATCTGGTAACATTTTAATGCCTCTGTCATAAAACATCAAGGGTATTGAACGAAAATATTCTAAAAGTCCATTTTGACCTCATTGCTTGTTTTGTATTTTTTCCATCCAAACAATGCGGTAAAGATCTAAAAAGATAGAAATCCGATGGAGTGATGTCTGGATAATAAGGAAGATGTCGAATTGTCTTCCATCCAAGACTGTTTATTTTTTTCTGCGTTTATGAACTATGTAATTGTTCATGATAAAATATTGCATTTATTGTTTGTCCAGTTTTAAGTGTTTCATAATGAATGATAGCAGTGCTTGCAGTCGATCCATTGTAAATTGGGTTGATTAATTTGAATTTTAAAATCACAATTTATTCTTGATGAAAGTGCAGCAGCCTTAGTGCAACTAATGCCCAAAAAGGGTCAAACAATAAAACGAAAATAATTTGGGTTCTACTAATATCTTGGTATTTTTTTTCAATACAAAACATAAACACATCTGGTTGATATTTACCATGCATGCAGTTCATCAAACTAAATTTATGTAAGTAAAACGGATAAATGATCATAGAAATAATATACCGGCGATGCAGTTTATAGTGAATATATTAATGTATCATTTTAATTAAATTAATCTAACTATCCAAAAAAAAAGTGTTAACAAAACCGAGCTTTACCAAAGTAAAGCATGACAACAAAGAAGTTAATTAATGAAAGATCTCCATCGAAAACAATACTAATAAGCTGTTATTTAACAAAAAATATGCTCCAATGTTAAATGCCAAAAAACACAAAAATACGAAATGACAAACAGCAAAAAAATTCGAATGGAAATTCATCTCACAAATGAACACAGGCTTGTAATACGAGTATGAAGCATTGTCTTTCAAATTGAAAAATACACGGGAACAAGGTGAACAGTTTCAATTTAAAAAGTCTCTTATCTCCATGTTTACACCGGAGTTAATGTCAAACCCTTCATCCACGGTGATTGACGATTCTTTTATATTAACTCAAGCAGATGGTGAGCCATTGGAACACTATGAAAACACACAAAAAAGATTGATTGCTGTTTCGAAACTCGGGCTCACTCCGCGTCGGAGGTTACTTCCAGAACTTGAGGTTCAATGTAATAATTTATAGTGGAGAACTATTTTTGTTGATGTGACCTAATGAAAGCCAAATATTTGATGGAATAATTCGGTGTACGGCATATTTGTAAATGTCAGAATATTTAATCAAGAAAAATACCAGGAAATTCAAAATTAGGCCTGCTAAGCTTACATCGCAGCTCGCAAGCCTTAAATCGCTTCGTCATTAAATAGCACTAAATAAATCCACCAATGATATAATTAGTATTAAGCATTTTATTCAAAGGCTTCGTGGTTAAATTATGATATTGAATAAAATAAGTATGAAAGAATATTAACATCCATACTTAATAAAAATAAAAGGTGAATCAAAAAATCAAGCTCAATCAAGCAAAATTGCATATTGAATTATCAACAGATTTACACAATCCGCTTTGCTCAAGTTTCTGAGTGTTATATTCAATCCAGAGACATGTAATTTAAATTATTACGAAAATTAAGATGAAATTTGGGATTTTCAGATAAAAAGGTATAATAGGACGTAGCACTGACACTTTTAGTGGATTTATAAAAATGTTGAGGGTGTTTTAGCTTGAAATATGAATATGACACCGATGACGACCGGCAAGGCGTCAGGTGTAATTAATTACACGTGAGGCAGGTATTTAGTGCCAAATCCGGATTAGTGCGAGCTCACCCGAGTCCGGCCTTACTCAAGCCTTACAAAGGCTAGGCCACCCCGTGACGGAACCACCTGATTGAAGCAATGTGGCTACCCTTAATGGAAGGATCCTGTCCTGTAAGAATATTAATGTGCGCGCAGCCTGAAAAAAGGGACGAGCTGATGCTTTCATGTATACAAATTGCAAATTTGGTAGTATGATGTGCCAAACTGAAATTATATTTTCATTAAATATGCTGAAATGGAGCGTGGTCCGAAAAGCGCGTCACGTCTGATTTCGCATTTTCGCTGTTCAGATTGAGCTATATTTGAAAATGCATCATGTGTTTTTAAATACATTAAATTGTAAATACAAATTCTTGTTTGCCTCAAAAGGGAGCGGAATCTACATAAGGGTTGAACGCATCAAATGTCAAACACGTGCTTACATAAATTATTTTACAGATAATAAAACAGATATTACAAAAAGATAAACGCATCATCTTGATTGCACTTTTCCAATTGAATGTAATTGAATGTAACCAACGTTTAAGTAATATATAAGTTTCATTTTACATATTCGTATTACATAAATACTGCAATAGATATATACTAGCGTAGCGAAACATTTGAAAAAATGGTAATGTATTTGCTTCCGATAAATTGCTGTTTTATGATTCACGAATGGAACATATTTATAAGAAAATAAACGGGTAAAATACATTTTTAAACGTATTTTTATCTTTATTTCGGGTGTCAATTTTACAACGCACGTTTATAATTCACGTTTTCAATGAAGATAAGCGTGACCATATTGGTACGTGACTTTTTAAATACGATGGTTGTATACTATTTTTTTTAATATGAAGCCTAAACATTCCTAATCGATTGAACGAATCCAACCCGATGGGTATGTGTTAAAATGTATTAGATGCTATTTTATGAATCATAATAAATTTAACCTCCCTTGAAATTTAGAAAGAAGTTCACCAACTATAATATATGATTCGATGCTATATTTTCACGAGAAAATCCTTTAGACCATTTTAATTGGAGTGTAAAATAACTAGATAATATTACAGTATTACCAACTAAAAGGCGGAATTACTTTAAAGGAACGAGGTTGGCCATAAAAATTTAATTAGAACGTATGTGAACATGTTCATGCCATCCAATTATCGTTTGACGACGACTTCTTAAAAGCTTTATTCTCTGTTGGTATTTGAAATTTTTCTAATGAAAAAATTAATTTGGATTGAATCAATACAATCTGTTATAGGAATTACTAATTAAATTACTACATGAAATAATTATCAAAATATGATACAATCGACGTTGCAATGAAGCGTTGGTAAGATATTCGAACAGACAAAAGATGCCGAACGTAATTTGAGGCACATTTGAAGAGATGCTAAAATAAGAGGCAATATAAAGGAGCTTTACAAATCGAGAAGCGAGATCGGAGATGCTGATGGGTTTATTTGGAATATAATGAAAATGTTTTGGCTCGGTAGAAAAACTGGTGGTTTAAATTGGAATTTAGATTCCCACAGGTTGGAGTCCAAGATCGTCTGATGCTGAGCAGGCCGGTTGCTAATAACGATTCAATTATATTGGAATCGAGCAGCTGGTATATGGACGAGTATTTTCTGTATTTCAAGTGTTCTTAAACTTTTCATTGCTTGAAAATTAAACTTCAAAATCAATGACGACCAACATGAGCAATCATCATCAATCGACGATAATTAAGCAAACACTTAAAAAATATCGGACTTGGACATAAGAATTTAAAATTAATTTAGCATTTACGAACTAACATCTTATTCCGAACTGTTTTAAAAATGAATTTTTAACATATTTTAAATCAAGTTATAAAATTATCCATGAGCATATTTAAGTTTTGGAAGTTTTAGAAGTGCTGACCTGCGTCGATGTGGCTGTTGAGAAGACCAGTAATTTCACTCAGGGCAAATCCTCTCCATTCCGCAACGAGCACTGCCTCATTAATTATTAAAGACTCGATCTTCTATGTTGGTAGCCAAATCGAAACACTGGCAAAATGCATTCAAAGGGATTACATATTTCATGAAAATCTTTTGAAGGAATTTATTGAAGCCGAAATATGCTTTCTTTGATTGCAACTAAGAATTCATCAGCGCAAAGTATGCGAATTCATAACGTGATCGATAAAATTTCCAAGTAATAATACATATTCTTGTTGTAAACTGTCGATACATGCGACACTTGAGGACGACTCGCGAATTTGGCAATTACTACACATCTCAATATCATGTCTTGCATTCATTAACCCTTTGAGTGGTCCTTATTTTTCGACGTTTAAAAAATTGGGTGATCACCCCGTCATATGATTTTCTGTCCTAAAAAAATAAATACGTGTTGTTATAAGGTTTTAGAGGTTACGTTACCATACGTCAAAGTTTCAGAAAAAAACTTTATTTTGAAGTGGAATAAAATGCAGAAAGACTCACTACTTCACTACAGTAAACCCTCTTTCTCTTCCCCCTTTCCTAATTATTTCCTGCGGGTACGCATGGAGATTGAACCATGCCCCACATCTCACTTCAAATCCACTCATCAGTGAGAGCGCACGCTTTTTGTTTACCTAATTATACGTACTTATTTCAACTTATTATGGCATTCATAAGCTTTGGCGGCATTTTTTTAATTAGAAATAAAACCAATATTTGGCTTATTGACCAATCAACACCAAATCTGCACCAGTTAAAGTTATCTTCTATTGGAGAAGCATTACGTTTACGTTTTGACACATCAGCTGAGGTGGAGGCCTCCTGGTCTTCACCGTGCTAAATGGATGGCTAAAGCTATCTATTGCTTGAAGATTTTAATATTTAAACATCAGTTTAAACTGACAAAAAAAGGAAGAGAGACTCAATCTGATATTCAGCACTGAAAAATGACTTACAATAATTAAAAGACCTTGCATCCTTTGAAAGTATAAATCAAACAATAACCAAAGCCGCTATGAAAAAAATAGTAGAGCATTTATGGTACTTGTCGGAAGAGTTGGTGTCTTTTGTATTTCTGACGACGAACTTTCAGTTCAAGATAAAAAAAATATAGTAGATGCAATAAGGATCGAAGTTTTAGAGGATTGCCCAAAAAGAAAAAAAAGCATAGAAGACTTTGTGAATAGCAACTCCAGCGATTTTTCCAGTTACTGGATATCTCATCATAGTTTTTGAATAAAGATGTTTACCTTGTAAGGATGACTCTGATTTTGAGGATACAAAGAAAATGGTCCATTCTATGGGGGGATAGTGAATGATATTATAATAAATTGATGACAATCGTTTTTGTTAGTAAGAGATTATGCAAATAAATATCCTGATACAAATAAATCGATGCTTGTATCCTGAATATGTATGATTTAATATTAAAAGAGTATCATTATATGTGATCTAAACATTAATTTTAGATATACATGTTTTTTTTATTAATAAATACAAGTTAGTCATTAATACAGCGTTTTAATTTTTTAAATTAAAATTCAAACTTTGGTAGCGACCCCTAAATATTATTTTAAAAAATTGAAAAAATACAGGCTCAGCCTCCACACTCGTTGGAGGTAACGTCATCAGATGTTTAAATGCTAGTTCGAGTTAATGACCGCGTGAGCCCCCATTTTCGTATAACACCATCAATGTGACTGATAAAATTCCTTTTTGCTGAGACGGACTAAAACTCGCAAAATTCCCGATTTCTCGAAAAATTATTTATTTCCGTCGCTGCAGTGATTTTTAATTATATTAAAAATGAATACAAAAATTCTGAACCTTGTATCTATTATATTTCATATCGATATTCCCATTATTCGAGTCGAGGTGTAGTAAATACATCACCGGGAGGGAAAGGTTAATACAACAATTTGAAAAACATATATGTACTGTATATATGCATATATAGATTACTGCCTTTAGGAGTCGCCTAAGCTCGCCAATTAGTAGTTACGCCACTATTTCCAAGCGTCAAAATTTCGGTGGAAATTTCTCGATTTAGTTGCCTTCATCGTGCTGGTGAGGTGTACGATTTTTGCTAGATAAAAATTTCAATCGATTTCAAGATTAACCAAATGTGCTATTGTTGTTACTAATACCACATGTACTACTAGACACACGTATAAAGCTGTATTTTGTTCTCTCCAAAACATTTGCATTGATGAGATGAGAGCAGCGTTTACACAGATTCTACAAATAATTTAAAAATAGAAGAAAAAAATTGATTCACAAATAAAAGGGTTAATATTAAACATTAATAATTGAATTAAATAAGTTTGAATTTCTCTACGGCGCATAGCTCTTCAATATAATTTAAGTAGTATTGAAAGTCACATACATCAACAGTCAGTTGATTGACAATTGACTTCAAATCAAAGTGTTGGACACAGAATTGCACTTATTCAAACAGTTTCTATTTTCGCGTTGATAATTCGCAAGTACACAGTATCATCAATTGCATTTTTGTATATTCATATTATAAAATGTTCTTCTATAAGACCTTTAAAATCAATGTAATCAATCTCCCTGAAATAATATTAATAAGCGTTTAGGGGATCGCGAAAATATGCATCACTCATTGAAGATCACTTACAAACGATAACATATGTGATTTCTTATTTAATAATAAGCATTAAAAATCAGAGATTTCTCAAAAATTATTATATACCAATATAAACTTGTGTATTCATTATTTGAATGACCTTTAAATCTGTAAAAAAATTGCCTTTAGTGAACTTTCACTTTTATTATTTTTAATGACATATTGCTATAAGTCATAATACCATAAAATAAATTTGCATTTTAGTATGCGAGGAAAATAATTAAAATGAGAAAACTGATGATTTGAATATGCCAGTTGAGGCATAAATTATATAGTTCTTGACAATGCTATTGTCGAAGCATGATGCAGAACATTTATATAACCTGGATATTTCCGATGTGTCTGTAAATCCAATCACGTAGCCACGGCTGTAAAGCCAGTACCAATTCGTATAAGAAGAGAAACCGAACTAGATTTATTTTATGCATCTTGTGAAAACATGATTGACCTTCTTCGGAGGAGAAAGGTTATCGTTGTCAAGACATTATCCGCTCATCCGCAACATCCATCGATTTACAACGAAGAGCCTAGAAATCTAAAAGCCTTATTATCAATAAATGAAAGTAAAGTACGCCAAGAATGCTAATTGACTTTTACGAAGTGATTGACGGATTGAAGCTTCGCATTACGCGCTTCTTCGTTGACGTATACGTGGAAGGCCGTTAGGCTACCTGAATTTTCGGCATGAATAATTAAACAATAAAATTGCTTACGGATTAGCTAAATAACAACTAAATAGGTTTGGCGCTTAGTCAGTGTGTTTCTAGAGTCATAAAACGCACATAGGGGGTAAAGTGATTAGCAAGATAGATGGTTTATTACTTCTTTGTGCTGTGGAAGATTACGCAGCCCTATTGGATGTTATTTACGAGGGTTGAAAATATGATTAGAAAAGTTTTATAAGCGCCACAACAAAATATGAAATTAATTACATTCGGACCCTGTATAATACGGTCATGATTTTACACGGTCGATGCATTGCTAAAACTTTGAATAGTACGAACTTCGTAATGTATGGAGACTGTGTGCTTCCTGGTCTTCGTCAATATCGAACGGGAAATAAAATAATATAATAGAGAATTCAATATTATTATTTTCTTCCCTTATGAGAGAGAAATGCACCCCCTCCTTTGAAATACAGTGCTTCTATGAAATAATGCGACGGTCGGAGACTGTCATAGCGGCGAAACTATCTATAATACTAATTTATAATTATCTAAAAGGTGTCGATCAATCGTCATCTGATTAATAACGATTCTATGAATTTTGCTGGTGAATGATGGTTTGAAAGCTTTAAAAATCGATTCCCATTGCATAATATTACGGGTACCCGGACAAAAGGGCATTTTTTAATGAGTAACTTTGATGCTCAGTTGTGTTTTATCTGTCAATCAGATTGCACACCTTTCCTTTGTCAGTGTTTGATCAATGACTGGAGCGCGTGTCTTTAGCAAAAAAATACAAAAACAACCCTTATTAACAACGGAAGGTTTTGTTCTGACCAAGCCAATCAAAAGATTTTCATTAAAGAAATAACGAAGAAAAAAAGAAGAACAGTTATTCATGTTTCGGCGTTTAAAGAAGTTTGCAAAACATCAGCAAAGTGTGATAACAAGGCGTATGGGAACCGCACATATTAATGACATTATCGGCACAGCAGGTATCAAAAACAACCCCTAAATCAGCTCTTACTACAAAGAAGGCCTTATTGTTTGTAAAGTGGGATATTCATGATATCATTGATTTTGAATTGCTGAAATCCAGAGAAATAATCATGGCTGAAAAATTCTAAACTGTCAACTGGACAGAATACAAAACAAATTTTAAAAAAGAGACCAGTTTTGATTAAACGTCACACGGTATAACTTTAACACATCAACGCATGGCCTCGCATCGCTAAAATCATTCAGAAACAGAATAAAAATTTTGCACAATGGGTAGAGGAAGATTTTAAAAATCGATGGTGATTATTTTGTAGAATAACTTTTGTAAATAAATTTGTTATAAAGAAACGAATATCATGTATAAAAACGTCCTCTTGTCTGGATACATCTGATATAAATCCTGAGGAGAAATTTCGTGGTTAAAAATCAGCAAAATCAATAAAAATTTACATTACATGAAGTTTTCATACAACCATATAACTGTATTTTAAAATCAATGCATATATTATAATAATGCATCATTAGCGCATATCGTTTATTGATTTTATATTAATGGGATCATATATGGGTTTAAGCGCCGTGCCCATAAATCCCATCAAATGATTTGAGTTATGCATTACATATAAATGGTTCGTTTAATAGGTTTAAGTAATGTATAGTTGCTTTAATTAGTTAATATCACATATTTAAGCCCGGAATTTAGTTCCACGGGTACATTCTAACTAACCTAATTGAGCTCGGGACTTAATACGAAATACACGGTGTACTTGCTTCCAGGTAAGTTCCCCCAGAACTCTGTTTAACGAACAATTTAACATAGTCAGATTTAAATCGTCACTGATCGAACGTGAACTAAAAAAAATCTATGTCATTATTTCATCCTCACTCCATTTTCACCGTTTTATCGGAAATCGTGCACCGTAAAACTGGGTAATACACATTTTATGCCGAACAGTTATATTGGATTTATTCCAATGCGCCCCGAGCTTCCGGGATGCTATATGCATTTTGCTCGTTAAATTCTCACATTCTGTATTTTTACAGCGGCTGAATTTATTCATTTACTTGCGAATAAACGGCTGAATTTATTTTCGAATAGGGTTGTTTTAAATATTAATTTCTTTATTTCAGAAAGCAACACCCCACAGGTATTGTTTCATTTATAATATTGGCCGGTGACAAAGCGACAATCGAGCTTTGATGGCTTCGTCCTCATTCAATACGACAAAACATTATAATTTTTTTTATATAATCCTTCGGATTGTAGTATTATATCCGTGATAAAACAATATCCATTGAGTTTGCGGATTTGGCCTGAAACAATCGGACCCTTGTTCTATGGCTTTTCAATTCCATTTTTATTCTCAACAATTTAATAACTTTTTGAAATGTATTAAGACATTTTTATCAACGAAATTAATATATTTTCAGATAGATCCCAAAGTATTTATGACTCAATACAACTCCACAGGATCAGCTAAAAATTAATATTCTTTATTAAGAAATCAAATTTCTCAATTTTAGATAATTGATATAGAGTGAAAATAAAATTACCCAGAGCAAAACCACTGTTTGTCTTGCGCGGAAAAAATTCAAAAGAGTCGACCGATAGTCTTGGCCGCGGTATTATTTTTGTCGGTTCCCTAGCTAAGGTTTTCTTTAGCGTAAAATAAAGAATTATTTTTTTTAGATGGACATTTCAGTATAGTTAAGAAGATGAAATACATTGGAAAAACCAACATCAACAAGATTAAATAAAGCATAAACCTTTGATAAGAAATCAAAGCTACAAGCAGATTTTGGGATATTCCTTATCTCGTTATTTAACGGCCACATCTCATATATACAACCATATGAAGTGTTAATCTATCTTTGTTAGAATATATAAAGACTTCGACACAGTGTGATGAAATAAATCTATCAAATTTTCCTTAATATATAAAGTTATTTAAGGATCTTAATATATATAAATTAAAAAAGGCAGCGTATGTTGTAAATTTAAATTTATTTAGTGTCAGAAATTTCTGTTTTTCATGAAGGAGGTTTTTGCTAATTCCCAATGCTTTTAAGTTTAACCCCATACATCATACACACTATGGCTGAGTACCATAATGAATCTTTTAATATCACCCTACTTTACATGTATTTGAAGTACATAATTGTTTGTATCTCAGCGGTAGGCTTTCGAGTTTATCCACCCGAGTTTCTTGTTTATTGATATTTATATAGGAACCGCTGAGACCCCCAAAAGTGCTAGCTTTCATTGTAATATATGGAAAATATTAAATTTTATCTTGGCCAAATAAAATAAGGGCGCTGTATGGGCATGGTACGAAAATGACCTCATTAGGATAAACGCAATTTGCCACAGATAAAATTGGATTTAAAATTTCTAATTTGATGTGAAATAAAATTATTTCCTCGGCATCATTATGGGGTGTGGAAGTGGTTGCTATAATTCAAGTGCGCAGAGGGAGGCAGGCTGCTCTCAGGTCATGAGGCGTATCGTTAATGTTTTTGCATCAGTAAATACTCGGAGGGTAGAATTTTTATTAAAGTGGTTGAACACCGACATAATTAACGTGAAAAATGACTTTTATATGGAAACTGATGTATTATAAAAATTATAAGTTTAGCTAACAATCGATATTTTTAAAGTGCGTAAAATAAATTATTTTTTAGCATAAATACATGCAATTGATACTTACAGATTTGTGCTAATCGATATGTTGAATCTGTGGAATAAAAAAAAATGCTTTAAATGAGTTTGAAAATTACTAAAAATATAAATAAATTTAAATAAATTCCAGTAGAAAAATTGTAAATATATCATTTTCATGCAATGTTCCACTCGCAAAATTGCATTTCATGCATTTGCATTGCAAATACACTATCTGGTATAAATTTTCATATGGAACTTCATTATCATTTAGAATATAAACGTTTCATAACAAAGTAATAACTGTAAAAATATCTTCGATCTTTCAACAAGATTACGAATCAAATAATATTACGGTTTATTTAAACGGAAAAAAAACATAATTTATTACTAATGTATTATTGGAAAGCGAACCGAGCAAATTTGATCATTCAGGAACTCAATGAAAGGGTCGTCTTTTCAAAGGGATAAACCAATATATTATGGCTTTTACATTAAGTAATATAATTAATTCTTCGTCCGTTTTATATAGGGATATAAATTAACCAAGAGCGAAAAATGTTACATTAATAAAATTATAATTGCGTCATCTGTTTATCGTTTGCAGCTCAGTGGGAATACAAAAATGCTAAAGAATTAAAGTGTCTATAGGTAGTTCTGCAATTGAGCGATTAGATTAGCAACTCAATCATCTCGAGTTTAAATCTACAGGAGGTGAGGATGGCGACCACATTTTTAAAATACATATATTCGCTATGAAAAGCCATGTCAAAATAGCTGACTATAGTCACAAAAGGATCCATCTCAAAAAATTAACATGAATTATATTAACATTTGCAAAATGAGCATTAACAAATTCCGGTCCGCTCACTTGAAAACGTGTTTTGCGCGATAATTTTGCTAGTCCGTTCACGCAAAAAAGTGCTTATTATAGTTTGAGCCTTTCACGCATCGTAAATTTTTCTAGCCTCGTCGAAATATGGTTTTTATAATTCACATAAGTATTAAGTTCAAGGATATCATTTTTATTTTGAAGGCACACTTTCAAATTTCACTGAAAATTTCTGCTGCTTTAAAAATTATGCTGATTTCCAAAAAACACTTTATAGTCCGAACCCGCGTTTACACGTGATGAAAGTTATGCAACATTAGCTTGAAAACATGTCGTATGAATTTCCTAAGGGTAGTAATCTATGTATACATATATACAGTACATATATGTTTTTCAAATTGTTATATTAACCTTTCCCTACCGGTGATGTATTTACTACACATCGACTCTAATAATGGGAATATCGATATGAAATATAATAGATACGGGCTTCAGAATTTTTGTATTCCTCCGTAATATAATTACGAATCACATCAAAGTATTATAGTATATAAGTATTCATCTGCAGCGACGGGAATAAATCATTTGTCGGGAAATCGGGAATTTTGCTAGTTTTAATCCGTGTCTCAGCAAAAAATAATTTTATCAGTCAAATTCATGGTATTATACGAAAATGGGTCATCAACTCGAACTAGGATTTAAATATCTGATAACAATATCTCCAACAAGTGTTGAGGCTGAGCGTGCATTTTCAGCAGCATGTTGACTGGCTTCCAAAATCATATCCAGACTAAATGACAAAACACTCGATGCTTTAATGATACTTCGGGCATATTTTCAGGAAATTTTGGCTTGGGATTGGATTCCCTAGTCATACATCACTGAAGTCTATGTCATCTTGCTCCTATTTGATGTTTTAGAATTGTTTTTCTATAAAAAAATCATTGATCACTCCCAAGATTTCTACAATTATATCAAATTAATAAAATAAAATGTATGCGTTTATATTTGAGAAACTGTTTAAATTTAAAGGGTAGGTAAATGTGAAGTGTGAAAAGCCATAATGTGAAACTCTGCAAAATCTAAATTTCAAATCCAGTATCGAAAGCATTTTGGCAGGTGTTCTAGCTCGAGGGCAATACAAATAGCTGAGGCAAGCGAATAGATATTCCTGCAAAAATATCCAACTCCATATGGGATGAAATCCTGATATCTGATGTAAGAGGACGAATATCTGAGCGACAGGAGGGTTGGGTGGGGAAATGCATTTTCCGGTTGCCGAGTCAGCTCCGCAGCTGGGATGCTGCCGGATATGGTAAAACCTCTTAGAGATAGGCATGACGGATGGCGTATTTAATGCGAACCGAAACGGCGAGAGATACGATCCCAAATTTTCCATCAGGAGTTTTACTGGAGTTGCGGAAAGTGAAAAATGTGTGAAAATTCAAAATAGACCATAAAATATAATAAGAATTCCGGATGAAAAAAGTGTCATCCGGAGAACTGGAGATCTACTTTGAATTGAACACATTTATTTTCACTAACATCAAAATGAACTACTCGGAAAATTATGGAGCCTATATACGACGAGAAGTGAGCGTAAAAAGGCTATATGGTTTTTAAAAAATATACGTTTTAAGCATAATATAATGACAAGCTGAACATGAGGTTTGAAATGCAAAACAAAGAAAATAATACTAGCAAGCTGGAAGAATGTCTATTATCCTAGAGTGAATTTCTACAAATATAAATCTGCGTTATGCGAGGTTCGAAGTTAATATAAAATTATGTTTTGCGTTCCAAAAATATATATAAACCTAATTATACGAGGCAAATTCAAATATAACTCGGAATTTTGTTATACAAATTTTATGTTATATATAAAAATACAAATAGTTCCTTTCATTAGAAAAAAAGTTTCATCGGATAGAATTAAAATAAAGAAAAATTCAAAATTGAGATAATTATAATTCAAACATATATTATTTGTCAATATAATCTGCTATGAAAGTGAAAATGATTTAATATTACCAACATTTTTTTGTTAATACGACCGAATATTAAAATGCATTAGAGGCAAGGATATATGAATTTTATAGCTACGATCGTCAAAATATATCCATAAAGAACGCATAAAAATAAACCGATTACAAGACGGTATAATGATCGCACGAACCTAATAAAAATTCATATTTTATACGATGGACACCAATATTGATAGCTCGCATGCGAATATATCATTACGAGCTAATATTAGATTAAAATATTATAAATACACCACAAAATGTACGAAAGTGTGTGCTACCAAATTGCGGCACTGCCTGGGAATTTGTACGTGGTTTAATTGATACCATTCAGGAATTTAAAGAATATTTTGTTGGAGATGTACGTCACGTATTCGGGAGACGTCAAATGTTCCTACGTACATCCTACGTGATCCTTGGAAGGCGTCTTACTCGTAATTAAATTGACACAAGACGCATTTCGACTTGGCAATTCAAGCGAATCCAATTTTTTAATCGAAATGCTCTCTGAATTCGGTGAAGTTCTTTTTGCGCGTCCTTAATTAATTTTGTGCACAGTTTAATTTGATAAAACAAGAAAATATATATGCTTAGAATTTTTAACAGTCATAGAGATGGAGTAATGTTCAATGTTGTTACGTGTATGGTATGTGTTACAAATTCGGGATTGAAATCAGACAATACGGAAAAAGGATGACAAGGAGAATTAATGACTTATTCATGACGTGGCTTTTCAGGAGAATTCAATTATCTCGAAGAACTTGTTCGTAATGTATTGAATATAGGTCGGGTGTAGCAGACGCGAAGGAAATTGGGGTGACATTCTCTATCTTAAATAAATATGCACACCAAAACCAATTTCACGTATATTTTTTTGCATGAAAAAAATTCGATTTCGATCCATGGAAATCCTCCCGGAAATGCTGACATACCCAGAGCCCCTTTGCTCAGGGCTTAAGTAGAGTTTTTATTCGAAAATAAATCGTCGGTGGAAAGGAAACCTCATTAAGGAAGGCCATATATCATATAAGGGTGGCGCGCAGCCTGAGCATTGGGGCGAGAAGATCAAATGTTTCGACCTGTTGGACCTTTATTTATACACAAGTTAAAAAGGTAATATTCCCTTTACAAAAGCACACATTGGCCTGCACGTTCTTGTTCGGGCTCAAAAGCGTTATGATTCAAAGACCAAAAACGATCAAAAGCCTCGGCTAACGCTCATTCTTGCCTGTTGTATTTCCAGGACTTCGAGAAAATTGATAGCCTGTCGAAAATCAATAAGGGTCGCACCAGTGTATTGAAACCAAATTTTCAAATTAGATTTTTATTTGTATTTAGGCGTCTTTCATACAAAAAAGGTAGTCTATCAACAGAATATATCTATAATAAAATATATTTTTTACTTTATATATATATATTTTTTTGTTTTCAGACAACGACAATTTTGAAAATTTGACTATTAGCTTATTTTTTTTGAAGCATAATGTATTTGGGGTTGAAAATACAATGAATAATCTGAAGAATTTTGCACAGTGGTATATGTTAATAAATATTTTTTATTATAAACTGATTTAAGATCAATGTTAAGTGGATTACTATCTGCCGGTCATAATATTTCCAACTAAAACGACAAAGCATTTGAAAATTTTCATACAATATTATAAAGTATTTTAATATAATATTATGAATCTACATTATTTTGACTATACTTATATTAATTATTCGGAACATGACCAAAGCAGATCCTTGTATTTTCATACTCACTTACTGCTCCTATTTATGAACGGACTTTTTTCTAATAAGCATGGTTGTTTTATTCGTTAAAATTCGTGATTTTAATTTAAGAAGGTATTAAATGAATGAACAAATTTAGGAGGTCAAAACTAATTACATATTAAAAATCATGCAGAGTCACCTTTAAATTACTAGATTTGCCACAATTTAGCTAAATTGAAATATTTAAAAAAATCTATAGAGATCGTCTACATCTTATAATTAATACAGAATTTTAAGAAGAAAAAGAATAAACGAAAGAGCTTTGCTCAGGTGCAAAGGGTCTCAATGATTTTGCTCCTTTAAGTCATAAATTCTTTAAGTAGACCAGTATACAGTAAATAAAACTAATTGATTTGAGATTATTCAGGCAAAACAATCAATTTAAACTATTACGTTTGAAATCCGTGATAAACAGCGGTTCAATGGCTTTAATATATGTAAGAATAAAGTTGGTAACATTTGGTCTGGCGATTACTTTAAGATATCTATTTAATTCGATTACGAATAAAATAAATTAATGTAAGAATAATTAAAGTATAAAGTCACTTTTATAGCTAACGAAGTTTCGTAAGTTCTAATGAGTCGAAGGTTTTATAAGATGGGTAGTTTAACGGAAAAGCAAACGGCTCGTGGAATTGCAAAAGGAATTGTTGAAAATTTTTAAGGGTTGAAAATCAAACTTTTCCCATAAAGGCAAAATTTCAAACGGCCTTCGCACAATTTCCTAGATGGTATTAATAATGTACATATTTTATGTGAAAAATTAAAAGCCGTATTCCCTCAACGGCTCGCATGTGAGCTTCCATAATAAATAGGCAAACAGAACTTTCGAACAAATAACCATTTAACACAATCTCCATGCCCTTCCATAGGGTCTTAACCGATGTCCTAACAATGAGGTAATCTAAAACCAAGTTTTTAGCACCGCACACGCAGCAGTTTCACTAAACCAACTTGTAAACAAGACTTGTTATTATTTACTGGCATGTTATTTGTGAAAATTAATCCGGCCAAATACAGTAGCAAATATAAAAATTCCAAATCCATTGTGCTAAAGAAACATTTTGCATAGTTATAAACTCCGACTTAAAAAAAATAATGTCTTAATATAAGAAATTTGCATATAAGTTAATGAGATGTGAACGATAATTTCCATGCGGATATGAACCATTGTATTAAGCTTCGACTTATAACACCCAAGGAGTAAAAACGTTAATTAAAGCCTCCAAACATCCTTCTGTTGTTGCCATTTTATACACTTTAGACAATGTGCGATTAATTCAACATTTCGGGGAATTTCCGCCGAATAAATCACGGCTATGATTTATATTAATTAGACGTACTTTAATGCAGGGATTCCCGAATTGTCATTTATTTATTCAATGCCAAGGTACGAAACAATGAAAACAATTTATTTACGCCATTTGTCCACGTTATTTGCGCCACTTTAATTACAAAGAAGGGAGGCGTTCGCGAGGAGGTGATTAATTAAAGATCAACTGTTTACCTTCAACATAAGATTCACTCGTACAGACGGCTTAAATCGAGATATTTTGCGATCAAAGGGCGAAATTTGCAAATAAAAACAGCCCATAAACATTGATCGGATAATTGGGCGTAAATGAATGCTCGAATAAACTGTTTATTATCAACAAAATCATCACAAATACGTAAAATACAAATTAGCAACGTTAAAGTTGCGAACGGCATACTCGTATCGTACCAGAAGTTTAATTGTATTTATTTTATTTTATGCGAAATATAAATAGCACAAACTCGCAATCGATTATCAAAATTGATGTTAAGCTGATAGTATAAAAAGCAACTTTTATGCAATGCAAATCAGGATAGTTACAGTCTACTAAGCTTTCACTTTAGCGGGCATTAATAACAATTTTCGAACATGAATAATTTTATATATCGACATTAAGGCGTCTTCTCACTTTAGGCGCCTCAAAAATAGGCTATTTTCACGATTTTTTTCGAAGATTTTCGCTAAAAATTATGAGATAAAATGGATCTTATGTAATAAACACATCTTTCAAGTACATGAAAAAAAATTATTTTTATTTTTTTGAACAATTATTATAATAAAACAGTGGCATCGAAAAACCCGTATAGAAATGTTATGTTCGTGGCTTGTTGATGGTATCTCCGAGATGGTTCATTTGAAACAAAAAAATAAAACAGTTTTAGATTCAGTATATCAGGGGCTATAACGCATATCATCAGATTTTTGATATTCGCGAAAATAACAAAATGGCGTACGTTTTTCGAAAAAGTACAAAAAAAACGCGTTTTTTTTTGGAGTTTTTTGTAAAAAAAAATTACTTAAAATAAAAATTTCAAAAATCTGATGATATGCGCTATAGCCATAACTATGAAGAATATGTCATTCAAATTTCATGACAATCGGCTGGATAGTTTCCGAAATTTCATCAACAAGCCACCGAAAAACCTTGTTTTGAGATAAACGCGTTTAAAGTTTTGGTTGCAGAAAAATTGCCCAGACATAGCTGTTGAAACACTCGTTGTTATTTTGGGTATTTCCTCCGAAGATCTTCATAAATTGGTTTCAAAACCTCGTGAACATCCTCAGTTAGAGCAGGAGGATGTTTAAAAGTTTCTATCTGATGTTTTTCACCACTTTCTTGTACTTGCACCATGAGTCTGAACAATACGTATGCAGCCGGGTGCTCACCTAACGGTCGCCCAAAAATGTAGTTAAACTCGTCCGATCTTTATGAAATTTCGATATAACATTTTTGAAAATATGTAATTTCAAAATTTAAAATAAAATAAAAATCGATTTTTTTAAATTTGTAAAGTGAGAAGACGCCTTAAATTAAAATCTACAAAATTGATTTTTTTTCTACAAGTAGTTTAAATTAATTATTGATAAATAAAAGTCATCAACTTTCGATACAAGGTGGCTAAAACTTCGGTAGACGTGATTTAAGTTGCAGTACAGGAACTCGATTGAACTATTGCAACTTTATATGCAATAATATCATGGCGATAGACTACCGTTTTACATACAATATCAAAACACTAAAATGAGAAAGAATCAGCTTTGTAGGAATAATTACATACAACTAACGTCATTGCCTTGCGTATTATGATATAAGTAAAAAAATCGGATATATAGCAAATGTAAAAATACAATAAAATGCAAACTTTCAACAGATATTGATTTTGCACGAAATTTTATATTTAAACGATTTTGCCAATACCTTAATTAAGCATCCATAAAAGCCCTTTTATATTAAATGTTGTAATAACTGAAATATATCTATTTAAAATGAACGACCAATATAAATTAGATTTACGTTGGTTATAATTTCAGATAATTAAAAGGTTGAAACGGGCCATTTTCAATCAAAACTTCAATACTTCTGTTTGAAATATATTAAACAAGTTTTCAAAAACGTTTTTAATTAAATGTTCGTCTTTTAATTTAGTATTGATACACATATTATGGTATTCAGTTGTGCATTTTATTTCTCTTTGCATTAATTTGTTGAACGTAAATTACACGATATTGTAGCCTAAGCGATAAAGTCGACGCACCGAGCTATTTATTTAATTCTAACAGTATATGAGATTTTTCTTAATATTAGGATACAAATATATTATATTTAGATTAGATAAATTAAATGTTAACATTAAGAAATCGCCACAATTACACCAGGAGATCATATGTCGCATACCTTTCTTGGAAGATTACCGCACATAATACGCCTGGGCAGATACATAGGTTCTTATACAAACATGTATAATACAGATTTGTAAGCAATAAAAGTTAGACGCTTCAGTGAACCCGGAGAAGCCTTCACAGGACCGCAATATCCTTGTTCAAAACTCATTTCATATTTGACGTCGGCCGGCGGAACCGGAGCGATATTACCAAAGTTTCAGACAGGGCCGAAAGCTCAGGCGAAGCACCTCTTTTGAGAGCTTTTAAAACCGGAAACATAACGAAGATCGTTCTCAAGCTTTCACTTACCTTTGAATTTTTATTTTCGGAAAAAATGTTGGCGTTTTCTGCGGCCGGCTTGAACGAACTTATCGATTCCTATGGCGAATCGATGTCGAGGGGAGCTAATTTGCATAAAACCAATCAGTTAATGTTGATAGGCGTCCTTGTCATTTCAGATAAGAACAAATACATGAAGAGGGTTCTCCGAAGAATATGTTAACCCATACAAACAAGACCATATATATTTGAGCCATTTATGTGAATATAAAATCTAGCGGATTTTGATTCAGTTAAAATATATAACATAACCATTATATTTTATTTCATAAGACTTTGAGAATATTAATGGATGAAATATATTACTTAAGTGTATTTAATATAACGAATACAAGCATAATTCATAAACATAATATAAGCTTAAATATTATATTATTATAACTTCATAAATACTACATAGGTAACCTTCATGGAAAATTTTCCTAAAGATAAAATACGATGTTTTCTCGTTATTTTCCACGTGTTGTTAAGTTAGGATACAAATATTTAAATAGTAATTTAATTGAAAACCTATGAGTAAGTAGCGAAATTATAATTATTTTTGATGATATACTATTTTTATTATCGTTGTAAATCAGTCGCTCATAAGCAGAACTATTCAATAGTATAAATCACACTATGTACTCTTTTAGAACCTAAAATTGAAGCAAAAACGATGCCAAAATGAAAATCGGAAGGCAACAAAATGATACAAATCGGTGTTATAGAAGGTATGAAGTCCATATAAAATTAGGGTTTCAATTTCAAAAAAATATCGAAGATAATTTATATAAGTATGTACTTTATTTTTTTTAAATAAACATATACAGTTACGAAATATACCATTCATTCATCATCGCTATCCCTTATAAATCTATATGTCTTCATTCATTTTCGAGATCTGTTGTGAGTTTCCATCATCATCTCTATCTCTTTCTGACCAATTACTGCTTGGAGTTTCATCTTTCGTGACGTTGATGCTAATTTACAATATCGTTCCTATAGAAGTTTCATTTGAAAAAAATATATATATCCAGTTATTTATTGTTAATAAAAAAATGGCTTCTTTGTTTATGCGTATAAGAGCCGACGCCCATATGTATTTTCAAATTCATGTTTTTTCTTATCGTTCTGAACTTGATTACATTAAATCAATAAAGATGTATATAACATATATTTTGAGCTAATCAAATACTTCATTAAATAATAAGCATTTTGCAAAATATATATTTTTGTGCGGAGAAAATGTGATAAAACGTTTTCAGCTCGAGAATTTATTCGAAGGATTTTCACAGTCATAAATTCAAATCAAATTTCCATCACGAGAATAAATAAAACGGTCCATCTTTAAGGTATCGAGTTCGAACGCTCTATATATATGTATTCTTTGCCCCAAAAATACGATGTTTCAAATTAAGGATTCGATTACAATCGAAAAACAAGATCCTCCCTTTTTACGTCTCCTATTTTCCCCTATTTTCGTCGTTTTCTTAACGCCATGGAAAACACACATATTTTAGACCGACGTAAAGTGATCGTAAAATTTGTATCGATAGTACAACATCTCGGGTATGATACGCTTTTGCATCTATTTTGAACGTATGTAAATATTACATCAATGGGTATCGGATGCGAACATATTCGGTTGTAATAAATCGCGCGCAAATCGCAGCAGACTGCGAATTACGAAGTAAATCCTGGTAAATTGCTATAAACTTGAATTTATAATTAAACGGCCATAAATTATTTTATACGTATGGGGTTCATGGTTTAGTAACCTGTTCTCTGGGGTCATAATTCCTAGCCACGAAGCCACCAAACCGAAGATTCCCTCCTGAGGCTACATAATGGATATTTACTACGTAGTTATTTTCACCTTAAATGTACCCATGCATTATGCATGCCAGTATATTCAGTTACTTTCATCGGGAGGTAGAAAAATGGAAAATGGATGACACTGAAACAATAGCGGAAGAAGACGATGGGACAGTCATTTATGTGAACCGAGAAAATCCAAGCAACAAAACATTATATATATAAATAATTCATACGATGGAATTCTAACAAGCTGTATACAGTTAAGCTCCAATTCGCACAAGAAATCGAGCAAATAAATTTTAAAATAATTTTCCAGGACAACAATATGCACCAAATGCGTTATAAATGGAAATATTGATATAACATCAAACTTACAGACATACATGATTAATTTATCATCCAACATAATACAGCAAGAAAATCAAATTTTCTCCGAGAATTTCGCTACATTAATCCATACTATATTTTATGACGACGCCCTTGAATTTTTTGAAATATTTTTCGACCAAAATAGACGTTGTTTTCCAGTGCGAATTTTTAAAATAAACTTTTTTTAATCCATTTAAAAGGCTCTAATGAAGGAGTGGTGCGTTCCTTTTTAAGCTTGCTAATAACATTATAATCCCCGGCGGTTTGTTCCGCAAAAAAAAAAACACGAAAAATTCCGGCAAATTTACTTTAAAATGTTTATGAAACATGATGCCCTCAAAAAATAAAGATTCAAATTAAAAACAAAAATAATAATTAATTCCTGCTTATATTCGTTAGCCGAACGATGATGACGAGTGCTATATAATATTTTTAATTTTCAACCTCGAAGTTGATATAATCATTTTAGTAAAGGCATTCAAAAATGAGACAAAGTTTTAAATGAAAAATATTTTTCTATAGGTTTTACCAGATTAAGTGTTACCAGCGTCATTTCAGAGGGGAAACCACATTAGACAGGTCGAAAAATCGATTATTTTTTATTGCATAAATTTATAGTGAATCTATTCAAGAATATGTTTTGAAAGTTTCATAACAAAATTCCGATTTGTTCCGATGTTATGAGCACTCTAAAGTGAACGCCTGTCGATCCAGTTCCTTGGAGTTCTATTTTTTCAAAAAAGAGTAAAAAATGTTTGGATAATATTATCGTATAAAATAAGTTTTTTATATGAATATTGATTAAAACATTAGCTAAAAAGTTAAATGACAATAGTAACACTTGATCTGGCGAGTTTTTAACTTTTTGAAAGATAGATTATGAAGCCTAAATATATTTGCCTGTCCAGTGGATATTGCCATTTTTTTAAATGCATTTTTTTTTCATGAATACCCGTCAAGTGTTTTCATTTGTATTTGCTCAAAAGTCATTCAAAATGTATGAATACGTTGGATTTTTTGCACGAGTACGTTGCTGAGAAAAAGCTCCCATCATATAATATGTTGTATGGGGATATCATTTTTCAAGAGCTTTTTGTTGAAAAGGAGTTATTATATTTGAAGCCAAGTGGAAAAAATCGGACATATAAATTTAATAGGCCGAATGTGGATTTTCAGCATTGTAGAGATACACAAAAAGCGAGTTACTATTCAACTATTCAATGGAAACGCACGATGCGCACTGAAGATCCGGAAGGCCGTAAATAAATATGTAAATATGTGTTTATTTAGATGCTAGAATAAAGGAAACAGAACCACATTATCAGTGTAAAGAGGACCCGATTGTGCCATTCTGAAGCAAGGTCCTAGAATTAGAACAAGAATACATCGCGTCTGGTCTACGCCCTCTGCCATGTTGAATAATATATGTAAGAGGCTCGGGTGGAGGGTCTCCCCATAGAAAATAATGCCGCAAACAAAACACCGCACATTTGTTAACCATATTATCCTTTAAATTCGGGACCTTAATTTATTCCCTACACGAATTCGAGGGTCCCCGTTTACGGAATTCTGAACGCGAGCCACCATTGAAGAACGAATAAATTCGATTTCCCTGTAACGCAATAGTCCTTCTGTCTAATATCAACGTTCGCTCCATGAAATTGGAGAGCGGGGTAGAGTGGAAAGCTATAAAAATACAAGCATTCGGCATTGGGAACTCTAAAGAAGAATTTGTCTAAAAAATTGAGCCTGCCAGAGGAAAGAGCAATCGATATTTCCAAGTTGGAATTTCAATAGAACCATATGTCGAAAATGAGATTATTGAGAATGAGAGGTATGAACAATGGAAGTGAGTTTGGATATACATATTCGTTTGTATATCGAAGTGTGAACAGAATGTCTTTCTAGAGTAAGCGGCTTCAATTTTTAAGATTTGTATCCGAGCTTTTATAATAAAAATCCAGAACCTAAATCACTATATCAATACTTAATCTACTATCTATTTATGATCTAAAATTGTGCTTAAAAAGTTTATAAAGCAGCAATAACTTAACTCAAGTAAAACTTGAGTTTTAAAGAGTTTTATTTACCATTTTAAATTAAATCGAGATTTTTCATGGATAATTAAACCATTTTTGACACGATGATTTCAATATTTGGCAGAGTTATTTATCTTTAAGTGAATAATAAAGTGGTTTTGATCATTCAAGAAGTAATGTAAACTTTACATCCATAGCAAGGAATATATAATATTATATATGATACTACATTAATCATTCAATTTATCTATTTATTTAAAAAAAAAATCTTTTTTGAGCATCATCTTAAATAATTCAATCGAACTTAATAACATATTTTATAGAAAAATAATATCAAATTGAGATTTAATTCAAGTCTTTGTTCCTAAATGCTTTCTTCTATTATTAGCTTCAAACAAGACGAGCTCAAATTCTATGAGGATATTATTAGTCATTTTTAATGAGGCAAAGGTGAGACAATTTTCACGTACGCATGTCTTCCTGACGAAGAGATGGCAAACTGCGTGTGTAAAACGGAAACTTTGCCTTCAGGACAATATTATGGAGGAAATTGGAAGTACGTGATTTTATTAAACAAACTTTCTGCAAAGCGACGTTTTGGTACAACGCTCATAAAAAAGGTAATTTATTCACAACGATAATATGAGACATATCCAAATTAGATACGGAACTTCTTGCAAGCTTTAAAAGCATGATGCGACAAAAACGGAATGAATCCTTGCCATGAAAAATTATTTTGAATGTCCGCGTTCTTGTCATTATTTTTATCATTAATTTAATTTGTTTGAATTTAATTAAATATATAAAATATTACAATCGATGTCAAGCGATAATAAGACTTTATACAAATTCCAAGTGGTTTTCGCGCGTTAATAGCTTAATTTGGTAGCAGGTAATTTTTTAAAAGGATTTCCCTGTGACACGATGCCTTCTTTATTGCATTTTCCGCCTCTCCATATGTATCTTGTCGGAAAAGTATAATAATTTTGCATGGAGGCTCACACACGACCGGTTTTCACCCTTAACGACAAAGTGAAAACGACCTCAGCACACAATGCCGTGTCACATTAGGGACATATTTCAGGAAACGTGTCACTCGCACGTCGCAACAAAAGGCTGCTTCAACCTTTATATACACTTTTTTATTATTTATGCTTTACACTGATTTTACAGCGAGATGATTTCGAAAACACAAAGATCCATCTTCCATAAATAGACAATGAAAACGCTGCAAACACGAGCGATAAAAACGGCGCACATGTATTCAGTATTAGTGGCGGTGGCGCTCAGTGGGAAGATGAGCACACAACAAATTGTGTTTTTAAATATCCACAGAAATTTCTGTTAAAAATGCCGCGGAAAAACTGGACACGGTGCAAAAGTGGCAATAAAAAATTGTTTTACTCAGAAAATCCATGTTTTTGTCCGAAAATCACTGGAATTCACGGGAGAAAAGCTGTACACAACGGCACGCATACTAAAAATCGACTACATGCAATCATGTATGCAGTTATGCAATAAAATTCAATAAAGACAATATAACTGTGCGGAAAATATGAAAACACGTTGAATATAAAAAAAAATTAAATTCAAAATATATTGCTGAAACATTAAAATTCTTTATTGGCTAGATTATTTTTATCATTAAAAATTTTAATTTAAGTAAGATTAAATGTATAATACTTGTATAAATTGTAATACAGTCGGGGATAAATACTAATTTGTATGCTATTGAGAACATTTATGTTCGTTCATCATAAGATAAACATGTTTACCAAAATAAATTTGGACCTCGATTTATACTATTTTATAAATAGGAGTCTCAGAGTAGGAGTCGAGGGAAATATTCAGTATTTATAGAGACATTATTAATTTGTGATTTATAAATAAATTCTTTTACAGAAATGAAATACAGATAGTTTAATAGCACTTAATGTATGTTGTATGGCGCAAATAAACATTTTTTTTTTCATTTTATTGCCTTTATTAATTTTACGTATGTTGATTGTTTGTGATTTTCAGGTATTTTTACTTCATCTTTGTTAGCGCAGATTCTCGTAAAAAATTATCGTGTACATTGATGTCCGAATGTGTAAAATTATAAGAGAGTGTTTATATTTTATTGGTTGAATAAGCCTGTTAAATGCAATTTTTCCGATGTTATGAGCACTATAGTGAACGCAAATCGATGCTGGAGCACCCAATAGGTGGTACGAAATGGTCGCACAGTAGAACCTTGTTCACCACCTAGTTCTATCTCCCTGTATGGGAGGAAGAAGAAAATGGAAGACGAGGGTGATATCAACCATCGTTCTTATTTATAAATTCTTAGAATAAAAGTATTAGGTAGAAGGTACTAGAAGCGTTGGTATCGTTTCGACAGAGCGTCGGTTAGTATCAGTATAGCTTTGGATTGGAAAGTTAGAAGTCAAAATCTTATCCGAAAGGAAAACAGGATACCATATACCGACGTAGTAAACCACGTAACATGTCCTTCCACGGAAATCGGCATACCAAGAATCAATCAAGATTTAGTGAAGATGCAAGTTCCAGCAAAAAAGCTAAAACGCTTGGAACGGAACCCGAAGCGCACTTTTCTCCATTGCACCCCGACCTTCAGAAAGAAATTCTTATAATATATATAAGATTTGTTGAAAGATTAATTACTGAATAGATGTTGGCGACTGGCTCCAAAGCACCTACATTCTGACCTAAAAGTAATCGAGGTTGCAGCACTTTTGGCTTTTGCCTTATTCAATGAAGGGAGTTCAGCGCTTATAATGATTATGAACGAGCTGAAAGTAGTTGTTGGGTCACAGAGCTTTAATTATGCACGACAAGTGGATGAGCAGCGCGTCAGTCGACAGAATAGACGCAGCGCAGCGGGCACCAAGGAAGCTCGGAAAGCTCCAAAAAAGGAGATTTAAGCTCAAAATTATGCGTACAAAGAAAAAGAAAGGCTGTTATATGGTTCTGGAATAGATGATTAAGCCTCTAGGTGATTTAAACTATTTGTAACTGCCTTAAATTTCATCGAGAAAAACACTAAAAAATCTGCCTCCTGTACCGGTTTCCCCCAAGTCAATATACCGGTATTAATTGGAATTGAATTTATTCATCGAAACCGTTTTCGCTGTGTATTATTCAGTTCAATTAAATGTAATTATGAAAATAAATATGTTGGTTGAGTGTCGTATAATTTCAATGCCAACAAAAGTAACTTTAGTAATATAAATTTTGTTCGTCGATTAGGCCTCGTTATTACAGTTTTCCCGATCACTTGGTTTTATTGTCGCATTATTTGAATATTGTGCTTAAGTGACTTTCTCCAAACTTAAATTAACATTTTTAAATATGCTAAAACATCAAAGAGGGCGATAAAAAGGTCAATTTTTTTTTTACTTTAACGCCCCTTTCCGTCAGGGCGGCGCTATTTTTAAAATGCTAAGTGGCTCTTTGCAAAGACATTAAATTTAATAAGCATATTGAATATAAAGGAAAGTGGTGGATGAAAGGGCGGAACAAAAAAAAAGCGCTGGACGCAGTTATTAAAAGGATTAAGCCCCAATTTGGTCGGTGGGTGGGGTTCCCTGATATTGCCGTGCGACAAAAATGAGAAAAATGCAAAATAGACCTGGACACGGACGGGAGGATTTTCAAATAAAATTCTCGGGCGGAATTCCCAGATTAAAATATTCATAAGGGAAACTTCCAATGCCGATAATATATATTAATTAGAGCGAGAGCCGGGAATATTTGAAATTGACAAAAATGATCGCTGATGAGATGGAATTTATATGCTGATTTTAAATAAGGGCGCGCGTTGGAAGCCTTCGGGACAGCGGGGATGAAATCTCAATGACTTTCCCAGGTAGAAGGTCTCATTTCCTTTTGGTAAGCGAAAATTGCACCAAAGCGTTAGTCTTAAAGGTAATCATCCGCGTTTACCCTTCGACAAGCTTGCTCCTTACCCTTATCTTGCTCCTTAATTCAATTTGGCGGTACAAAAGGAAACGAAAAAAAAAGGAATCTCATATGTTCCATCCCACGCGATATCAGGACTCGTGCGACACAGGAAAATTCTAGTTATCATAACACAATACGTCCAATTTTATTTTAGATACGATCTTAAATACAAGCGCTGGGGAAGAGATCTTATAAAGGAGCACGAAAGAAATTTTCTAAAGGACATGGAAGTAATACGAGCATCCATGCGAGATGAAGATATTTAAACATCATATGGCTGTGAGATGTGCCGTATTTGGTTTCGTATCTCCAATGGTATTTTTATTTTGATATTTTAGGAAATAATGGGATTAATAATAAGATCGGAAGATGGTAGACTCTGCGAAATTTTAATTTAACATATCCCCACAAAAATAAATTATATTGAAAGATAATGAAAAACTTTTGATATCGATCTACAAATTGACTTTATTCAATAACTGAGAACAGCTAATTATCTTAAAAATGATTAGGAATAAGCAAAAAATCTCTAATTTAAAGCATAAAAACTAAGGTCGTTAACCTTTAAATTGAAAGCTTTGTAATAAATTAGTATAAGCTCTTAATGAATGCGCTTTTGTTAGAAGCAGAATATGTGTTATTTACGTAATTAATTTATAGCTTCTGTAAATACCGGTAATGGAAAACTAATTTACTGGAAATTTGGCAAAGAAATGTAGCTTGAATGTAATTACTGAAAATCGGTAATGCATACGCTGTTGGTTACAAACGATATAATATAATACGTCTGTCCGGCTAATTGATTAGAAAATCTATAAAAAATTATGTTGAAATATTATTTATTAAGTTCCCATACGAAAATTAAATGGCATAGGGTTTGATCTATTAAATAATGAGACTAACAGAAAATATGCATGGATCTAATTTTTTTGAACAGGAAAAGTGCTTTAAGGCTGTGATGCATTATTTGGCTAAAAACTTTATTAAAAATGCCGAGTTGATGAAGGAAAAAAAATTGTTCCATTTGTAACTCTTATATTAAAAATTCGAATTTCGGGTTTATTCCTACTACATATATTTTTTAAATGCTGATTAATAATGTATCCAAATAAAAGCTAAAAATATTGGTATATACGTGTCAAATATCAATATTATTTATTCATTTTCAGCGTAAGTGATATGGTACTATCCATATAAAGCCAGTCTCGTTGTTTAATAGCCAAACCTTTAATGGTCACTTTTGATAAATAATATTGTTAGAATCAGTACAGTAAATAGTGTTTTTATCCCTAAATATGTAGAGCCTATTTGTTCATAAATATGGTTTAAAATTGCATAAGTTAATGATTTTCTAACATTGAATTTAATACTTTATACAAAGGATTATATGAACTGAAATCGAATTTTGTTTCAACGAAACCTCTAGAAGATGCAGTTTTAAAGCGAACAAAGCTTTTGAAAGAGAGCTGTAAATTGGCTAAAGATATTCTAAACAAGATTTATAATGAATGCTTCATATAAAATATTTTATAGCGTATCAACAGAAAATATTGCATACAATTGTTAACTTTGTATTATCGATAATAAATATATGAAAACTCAAATTCGATCGAAGTTTACATACTATTTTTTAAAGTGAAGTAAGTATTTATTTTGATTAATAAAATCGTTTTATCATTGCTAATATTTATTAATATATAAAATGCAATATTTGACAATATTCAATAAAAAAAAACACGTAAATAATGGGTCAATTCTAATGATATCCAAATCGTATTCAAAATTGTTCATGTACATTCATAAAAACAACATATTTATAGAAAACATGCTTGTTACATAAATCCGATTATGGTTGTACGTGCACATTATGTGAATGATTGAAAAATAAAAAGCAAAATTGTAACCATGTGGATAAATGAGGGTTTGAGCATAAGATTATTGACTCTTTTAAATTTATTTTATAGTTGAGCAAATTGTCCGTTCGAACGATTTTTTCAACGAACTACATTGAGCTTTGAAACCTTTTTGTCTTCTGTCGAAGAGGCTGTAACACAAATAGAGAAATACGCACGTTCGTCCTTTGATCTGTATGCATCCTTCGTAAAGCAGAAAGGTCTGACATCTAAAAAAAGTTTACAATGTCTACGCTGAATTTCAAACCGAATCCTCCTCCGGAGAGAAAAGCTCGAAATAATGCGTGAAAAAGCGTCCAGCTCTCCTAATGGTTATGACGTGTTTGTATTCGAAAATATATCATTTTTATAACAGTAATATTCATAACTTTGAAGGACTGAAACACGAAGGCCGCCAGCTCTACGCATCCCGCTGAATATTACATAAAAAGGCGCAATATTTTCAGCAATTTCGATATGAAAGTCGGGGTGAATTTTTCAGAATTCACTCAAAATATTGCGAAACATTACACGAAGGGTCGCACGAGCTGGAGGTGAACGAAGGGTGGAAAACACGAGCTATATGTGTATGCTGCAGGCACCACTATGCTTTTGTGAAAAGTGATTAATCTGAAAACATGGCGTTTTATTTTAAATAAAATGAAACCAAATATGTTTATATAATTTGTATAACCTAGTCAAGTATAAAATAACTGGCATAAATAATCAATATTCCGAATATGAAAACACATACATATATCGTAATATATATAAGCTATTCCATTTTATGTTTAGTATGTATAGCAATAACCTTATTATATTATCCTTAACGTATATTTATGGCTTACATACCTAGAATATTGAAAAAATTGGCTTAGTATTGTTTTTAACCAAAGTAATACATCGAAATAGATCCAATTGGTCTTTTCATTTTTGATATTACAAAAGATACTTTTTTAATGTGGTATTTGAATAAATAAGAGAATTATATTAATAGTATAAGAATAAGGTAAATTCTACGTCTATTCCATATAGAATTTACCACGATATTGATCTTAATATATTTAATATTCTGGAAGTATATATTTTTTTATATTACACCATTTCTCAATTATTTTTCTTATAATAAAAACGCTACAAACAAAGCTAATGGTTCTACGCATAGCAAAAAATACACCCCATTATCTCTATACAATGATCGAGGTAGGAAAATAAAGAAAAACTATGAATACAAGAAAACAGCGTGTGTTAATGCGAATTAAATGCGCTAGAAATACGAGAACCCGGCAAAAAGGTTCTAGCATTAAAAAATATTTCCAGACTTATAAACATTTAAGGATATGAACAATGCATGAAGTAGTTATATAAATGCCATATTGGTAATACAAATATAACAAACATTTGTATTTTACATGAATTTCATTGCGAGTCTACTATTAAATTTTACTATGATACCAGTTATATCAATATTGAATTTTAACCACAATTCACATAGCAAAGTATAGCAAAGTAGCAATATTTGTAGTGAAAAGTAGATACGTGAATTAAAATTTGCATAACAGTTCAAAATAATGATATGTTAGTTTAAATATGAATTCGTATTCAAAGACGAGTTCAAGTTAGACTAAAAGTTTTATTACGACCCACTCTTCATTCTATATTGTAATATGATACTGATATTTTTCGACAAAAGACAGAGATCGTGCAAAAATATGAAGCTATGTGTAAGGCATTTCGGAGAAAAATAATCCCTAGAGCGTTGATAAATTAGTGGACATGGCAACAATAAATTGGAAACATAATTCCAATGAACTGACCCATCGGCTGAACGACTTTGGTGTTGAAATATCCGCAATGACAGCGAGGAGGAGGTTTCCTTGTCATAAATTGCTATGGTTTTATTAAAACCAAGGAAATTCCAACAGGATTTTTGGTATTATCGAGATGATTTATGGCAGTATTTATGACCGAAATTTTATTATCAGCAACTGTTGCGGAGATGTTGGTTATATTTTATGGAAAACATACAAAACTGCACAAGATAAATTAAAATAGAAAATAGTCCTTTGTTAAAAAAACGAATGAAATTTTATTCTCATTAGCATTAAATCAAATGCGAATCTTCAATATTTTAGTTTAAAGATACAATACTTATATAAATAATGAATCAATTTTAAAGAATAGTATTGGTAAATGAACTAAGAAAACTTTCGGTAAACGAATTATCTCCGTACGACTGAAAAATATACAACAGTTCATATTTAAACTTTAGAATGAAAAATATTGAAAATTTCCAATGAAGTACTAACGACTTCTCAAAAGTTAAATAAAAGTAAACAGCAAGCGTTTTGACATTTAATGGAGGGAAAATGCAAATTTAGCCTTTCACTGCGAATTTCAGCCAAATCACGTTTTAAGAGGCGAAATGAAAAGTGTCGGAAAATTCACGTTTAATGATAATAATATACCGGATGTGGCTTTACGACTAACATTAACTTTTATAACGGACGATAGATGGCATATTGGTTACGTGATACAGCTTCCGTTATTCCAGTATAGACGTCTCAGACTCGTTCTCCAATTTTTATTACGAGACTCATAGTTTTAGGAATATAGCTTCTGGAACAATTTGATTCCGACAATAAATCAAATTAGGTATATTAATCAGTGAATAGAAACCAAAAAATCACTCCAATACCTCATGCTCAGATCCTTGGGGTTGATTTACGTAGAAATGTAAGACCCATGTATCAGGTACAAGAGTAACCATTGAAAGCTTTCACGAACCATTACGTACGATTCATGTTCAAAGGGACCAGTGTCCTAGAAATAATAGCGAATGCCTTGGGATAGATCCGTAGCAAAGGTCACAGATCACGTAAGGAATACGTCGAACCGATACCAAACTCAAATTCAATCCCTTAAAATATATACCGACATAAAGTGCCGTTAAATTAACAAGACCGAACAAAGCTGTTCAATTAACTTGGAGATTTAACTACTTGCCAATGAAGAACGGCAGGCGATGGGGTGACCATAAGGCGCTTTAAAACAATTAAGTAAATTATTCTAAATACATTTACTAGCCGGCAATTAAGACAAGAGCAATGGTTCTAGGAACATCTCACACACTAATCTCTATTTAATGGACAATACAAATATATTTTAATGCATCCTATTGATGTAAAACATTTATATTAATAATCTATAAATATGCTAAATAATTAAATTAATAACAGGATCTATTTTTTGTTTCAAACATATACATTTATATTAAATTTCGTATAAATATTAACATAAACCTATAAAAAAATGCAGGAAACCCCGTACAAATTGACATTCCTGCCATAAAATTTGGTTTTATAATATATTTACATTATTTCAACTGTTATATCAGAATACAATAGTTACATTTGAAATTCAATATATCAGAGATTTAATTTTGATTAGTGACCATTTAAATATATATATATATTAGGGGGACCCATAAGTAATCAATTATTTCGAATTAAAACCAAAAAAAATTGTTACGATTCTATTTTAATTATTAAATTAATTATATTTTTTCATCATTATTTACAACTCTTTTCCATCTCTCAGTCAAAGTTTCAATCTCTCTTTTATAAAAAGAGGCTGACTTTGACGAAAAATAGTTATTTAGGCGAATTTCAACTTCATTTACATTTTAAAACGTCTTATTTTCAATGGAGCGCCTAGAACTTTGAATCAATAATAATCAGCAATCACTTTGGTGGTCATCAACAAGGCTAAAATTGTCACTTGAGAATCTTTGAAAGTATTGTTGACACTTGTTAACTTCAAGAATTTTGCCGTAAATACCACGAATTTTCCTGGATGTCTGTTGCGTTACAACCCATTTTAAAGTGGAAGAGCATAAGATAATGAATATGTTCTTCTGACGGCTTTGTGTCTGACATGGTGTATATAACGAGTTTACTTTTATCTGTTGGTGAATAAATGAGGTTTAGAGTCTACTCAATAAGATACAACCAAATGCACAACCTCTCTTGTCTGTACTGACATGTAACGACATGCTCTCAAAATAATTGATTACTTATGGGGCCCCCCTAATATAAAAGAAAAACTTCAAAACCTGAAATTCAATATATGACAGTATAGATGAAAATTATAAAGTTGTTGGACGATTCATCCTAAAAAGATCTAGATTCGGACGAATGTCTGTAGTTACATTATTTCAATTAATATCCTTCCACTAAAGGGGCCACAATATTCAACGAAGAATTTTACAAGTACTAAGCTCCATGCAATAAAATTTCTACCTAAGCCATGATGAAACAATTTAAAATAGCTGAATTTTTGCATAAATAAAAATAGCACTGTCATATTTCATCTGCCATTAAAACGTCTTCATTACCATAATTTCAATGTAATATTGTAATGTATTAAGATTGATTGGTTCGCTCAATAAACTAATTCGAAATTTATAAATAGATGCAAGGCTTTTCCTTAATATTTGCTGATTAAAAAAAAACCATCGATTGTTCTGTAATTTATTAGGTTGTCCACAAATAAATTTCGTTTTCATCACGATTATGTTTACAATTTAATAGTCTAAAAATATATAAATATTGATTAAGCCATACAAATGTACAAAGAAAATATTTAATAATTTCAATAATATTTTATCAATCAAACAGGTCACATGTGTAGGCGTTGAATCCAAGTTGGACGTATAAAAATTGTATAATTATGATTTTAAAAGTAAAGATGTTTAAAAATATCATGGCTTTTATAGTATTGCCAAAATATAATACACATAATAATTTGAGAATGAAATTTTAAAATTACTGATGCAGGCAGATCGAAGATATTGAAATTTAATAGTGAATTTTGAAATTTATTTCTGAACGATCTAATACAGATTTATTATTGATTCAATGTTAAACTGGTCATGAAACGGAATCATACAATGTGAAAATTAATTGGTATTCAATGATAAAAAGATGCAAGTGAAAGGCATCAATGACATTGACTTTGTAGAGAATGGCCAAGCTGACCTTTGAAGAAGAGCCTCGTTGCCGGATCATTACGCCGGAATGAAAGTAATCCGTAAATGTTCTTCTTTGAAGCATCATCCGGTATCGTGACAATGAAAATAATGATATAATTTACTTTTACCTGTCCAAATTTAAAGGAAATTTCCGGGTCAAGACGAGTCACCAAGAGTCACAAATCAAAAGTGAAAGGATGCCAAAACAAAACTCTTAATAAGCTTCCTAATCAGTGTAAAAGTATTGAATGTTAAAAGATTGATTAACAACACACATTAAGAACTTAATGATCGTTCGTTTATTTTTTGTGTGTTTATACTAATTGAATATTTAAAAAATTAATACCATCAAATTTGAGCTAGGTTTTGCCTAATTTATCTTGTAAATGAAATATATGCTCTTAGCTTATAAATATTCAATGCTTCCAACGATCCATAGATTCGGATTTGAATTGGACGATAGAAATTTAAAAAATAAATTCTTCATCGAATGCACTGTGCATTCGTCGTAAGTCCCAAGGGAACATGATACATATGTTCCATTAAGGGATGTAATTCTGCATATATGACTACCGATCTCGTAGCCATTATCATAAAAGTGGATGATATTGTATACGTTACATTTTACGATCGTTTCTATGAAACATAGTAAGCATTGAGGCATCCATGGTGCATACGATGGTCTGATCATCCAAGGAGGAAAGAAAACATAAAAGACGTCGATAAGAACATCTGTAGTATCAATATTCTGAGCGTCGTCTGATACTGTGCCGCGTGCTAAAATTGTAATTCATTGCAGATGCATGATGATAATACAGTCAAATGTTTAATGTCAAATGAATTTTTTTGTATTTAATCAGACGATTTTACGTGCGAAATTATAATGAAATATGGCGTATTTAAATGGTTAAATGAATGCGGTTGTGTGATGAAGCCATTGTTTTTATAATTGTTTAGCTCTCTTAACCGCTTTGAGGCATTTCAATGGTTGAAAAATATAATATAGTTGTGGGGGATCATTTTTAATGTTGCGTGTTTATCGTGCAAAATAATTTAAAATGGGTTTGTGGGTGATGTGTATGACTGTCGGATAAGTTCTGTCCCATTGGAAAATATATGGTTTTCTTTTTTTCAAACACTTTTCAATATTTTTTTTTACAAAAACCCTCATTTAAAGGAACTTGTATTTATATAAATACCCTCAAAAAATAGCGCTTGCAAAAATATGGAATTAGGGAGATAATAATTAAGCTTGGCTATTAACAATTTTATTTTAAATGCTGTGATACATTAAACATATTTTTATTAATGATTTTATGTTGATGAAAAATGAAATTTTGGCTTAGTCAACAGTAAGATAATAAAATTATTCAAATCAAGTAACTTTTTTAAATATTGTGTATTATTTCTAATTTACTCATCACTCAATAAGTTCGTAGGATTTTTTAGAAACAATCACAAATGAAGAAGAAAAAAAGTTCAAAGTGAAAAAAAATATAAATGTTATTTTTCTGTAATTTATTAATACAAAAATATGAATTAGCTTTTCATTAATAGTATCTATTTATCAGATGTTATATCCAACATTGGACATAAACGTTCCCCATAGATTTTCCTAAAGATAAATAATATTCATATGTAGGATTTTATTCATTCGATGGCTTGAATTGGAAGCTTAACTATAATAAGAGTTTAAGAATCAGCCCACAGAACAACAAACAACCGTTTACAATATATAAAAAATATTGATGAAAAAGTATAAATATTTAATATTCGTATTTAAATGAGTGAAGTTATTATAAAATCAATTAACAAATCGCAATATACGATGACCAGTGAAACATAGCTTCGATCAACACAATCACGACTATAATTATTAGTAGAAAGGTAAAATATAAAAAAAACATTGACTAATGACATGATGAAGCTATCGTTGAAAATAAAAAGAAATGTAACACATGAAGATCTTTCAACTGATAAACGACTTCTATTATATTTTTAAAATTATGTAAATTTCAATAAAAGGGTAGTAAAAATATAATAAAATCAGTTGTGGGATGTACAGACAAGGAAATTTAATTAAAAACTTATTTGGTGCATAAACAAGGGCTGCATAAAGAATCATGCTAAAACAATAATGTTAAAATTACATCTTCCTTCATATTATCCCGGCAAAAATCTTATTATCTTCTTTCTCATATATTCTTCCACATATATCCAAAGCTTTCTATGGGAGCGTATTAAAAATTATTTCACTAGAGTTCATTTCGTACAATGAATTTATGCTTATTAGGCAATTCGTCAGGTCGTTTTTCTTACTGAGCTCGATCGATATCCACACTTGTGCTTTAAGCACTTTTGTCTATTATAAAAATGAGCAATACTATGTATATCGTTATGGTAATGAGGCAACAAATTATGCAAAGCACTGCCCATTTTCTTCGCTTTTTTGCTTTGCTTCCTCTTCGGATTCTTCTATTTGCGGTCTTTTATACACAAATTCCAACGATTAAATTAACTTTAGGCTAACGTTTACGTTTAAGGATTATCAGTCCATTTTATCACGTATTCCGTAATCTGCAATAAAGATCTGAGCCATCCTTTTAAGGGGAACGGTTTGATAAATTAGAACACCCTGATTTCACAAAAAAAATACATAACAAAAACGACTTCCATTATTGTGAATAGTTCCATTGGCGAGTGTTTAAATGCCAATTTGAAACTCATTTGTATGCTTTACAATAGCGTCGTGCAAATGTCGATATTGGCCATTAAACGTTTGGGATATCAATATAAAAAAAGCTATTGTCAATGGTTTTAAAACAAATATTTACATAATCAATTGTATTGGTTGCCATTGATATGTTAAAAGCATGAAAGTAAATTCCATAAAATGATACATTTTTCCATAATGGATTTCATATTTGTATCTATAAATGTGTTTACCTTTATAATCTGCAATAAAGCTTAACTCTATTGTATTGAAATATAATTTATTTGGAGAATAGCTTTTGGAAATCCTTTTTATGTTATCGATCATTTTAATATGATTAAGAACTCATGATATTTTAATTCAGTCGCTCAATCAATAGACTACCTATAAACACAATATGATTGAGAATATTCGTACTAGTTCAGTCAATAAAAATTGATAGATTAGTGAATTATACATACGGTGACTAATCAGCTAAATGGCTTACACAATGTTAGTAAGCAGCGAGTAGTCATGAAAAACCAAAAACCTGCATAGGTCATGATTGAGACGCAATGTTGTAAATTATTAGAAAACATATCGTTATAAGTTGCAATTTTTAGACGTTTCGAGAAGATTTGAATACAACTATCTTCTTTGTACTCACCAGAAATTCATAGATTTCTAATTGTAATTTATAGGACAATATATCTAATAAATCTATAAAAGTATGAATAGTTTTAAGACGAGTCGTTAATTTATTTTTAAATGCATTCAAAATCAGACTAAAAGTCCTTCTAAACCTACAATATTTTAATCGATAAGTCTTAACCTAGTGTTAAAAATTATTTCATCAAAAAAGTTTTACAGAAAAAAGATCATAATCATTGATTTTTTTAGGTTTTAAGGTATTCATAACGCGAAAAACTTTCATATAAACATACATATTTATGTTTGCTTCAAAATAAGTATGTTAATATTTTCATGTTCATTTACAGGCGAAATATTTCTGATGAAAAAAATACTCACCATCAAATCTGTATTTATGGCTTCTCATGAAATTGCCTTTTGTAATTGGATCAATGTTCCTGTAACCAAAAAAAAAACGAAAAAATCATACAAAAATTCATAAACACAGTCATTAAAGTCGCATCCGCCTTCGAAATAATAATGCAAGCGAGTCGTCAAAAGAAAGAGGTCGGGGAAAGTGTTAAGATTAAGAAGAAATTAAATAAATTTGCATCTTTGAGATGCATGAAGTCCGGACCTATTCTTCGTGCACGTCCAATACCAAGTGCCAAAACGCAAGGTCCAATCTCCATTCAAAAGTGAAGATCGACAAATTTACGCAATCTCCAACTTTCTCCATTCGATTACTTATCTCAGATATTCAATATTGCGTTATTACACATTGA
>WACJ01000149.1:600000-870303 GCA_008973525.1 Stenopsyche tienmushanensis
GATTATCAGTTTATACATTTAAATATATAAATTTATTTATACATTTATATCAAATCGCATTAAATTCATCCATCATTGCTGTCAAATTTCCAAACAAAATATTTTAATCCTATTTTAATGATAATTTACTGCAAAAATAATAATAAATCTTAGTTTCTGTGCTTATACAATGCCGAAAAATTAGCATAACATGATTACTTATTTAAAATTGTTTACAGTTCTTATAATAATAATCTTTGGAGATTCATAAATTAAAGAATCCTAGATCAAGATCCCAAGTTTAATTTACACGACAGAGGTGCCCACAAAAGAAATCCTTATATACATAAATACAGTTGGAATCAGGAAAAGGTGATGGTCGTACATACGAAGCAGAGTTGGACAATTTGAACAAATTTTGATTCAGTAAAAGCATCATAAGAAGTGTTTTCTTAAGCCCAACCCTGGCAAACTGGTATCTCTTCAATTTTAACGACTTATTGAATAATTTGTATGACATGTGGCATATCGTTGGAAAGGGTATAATCTAGAGAACTTTTTAAAGCTAAACTAAGTTCAAAATAGTTCTTAGTTGTTTTAAACCAATTGCACAAAATAATGATTTATTTAGATCAAAAATACCTTGCAAAATACAAAAACAGTTGTTTCGTGCTAATACTACCATATATTAAAAACTTATGAGCAGAGCCGTAACAAGGGGGGTGGCAAAGCAAGCGCCCGCTACGGGCGTAACTGGATTTGGGGCGATCCGAAAAGCGGACCAGTTGGACATACAAATCTTGTGGCCACTCCGTCCTCTTTAAAGACTTTTTGCGACATTTTTTAGAATAACTTTAGCTTAATAACATACCTTCTATGATCTGCACGATGAATGAAAGCTCCCTCAGAAGCTAACTTGCACAGGTGACTCGCGGAAAATGAAGTAGCGAGTTTATATTTCTTCCACCCATAAAAACTATATATTTATTTATCTTACTAATTTTATCTAACTAGTTTCTCTCTCGTATTCAAAGCACACTCGAAGTTGAGAATGGACGTGTTCCTGCGGATTTGGATATTAAATTCAGGTTTTGCATCTTGTTTGCATTTTTATGAGCGGGTTGGCATTGTTCTGAATAAACAGCTCAGGTCAGTGAAGGGTCTTCATGTTCCTTTGTCTCAGATGCGAAGGGATGAACCCATGTTTCATCCTGATATTTACTACAACTCTACTTTAATAATAGAAATATTGATATGAAATATAATAGATACGGCGTTGTGAATTTTTCAAAATTTCATATGGTGTACCAAATACATATCATGGTAGCGAGCGGGTGTTTTTATTTAGTATTTTTTTTAAAACAAATACCGTGATCTTACCCTCGTTACGGCTCTGGTTATAACGATTTGATATTTAGGACATAGAGCTTATGTGTGAAATTTAGCAAAAGACCCCCAAAAAAATTGATCTAAAAATAATTCCTGCACCACTTAATGCAGGATCTATTTGATAAGTACTAATGGTTTAAACTCTCAAGATTTGCTCCAGTTCAGGCTCAAAAAGATTCCAATAAGTTTAAAGATCCTTGACCTTTTGGATATTCAGGATATTCACGAAATGTATCGTTGTCGGTGCTCTCACTTTTATTTTAAAATGTATGTCACGGAGGGCATTAAATTACTTTGACCAACCTTGTCTGCCATTGAATTATTTCTTTAGAAAGCTGGGTTTTTGGATTCCTATTGACATCGAAGAGTTTTTATTTCTCATTATAGTTGCAGTTTAGATTATTAACATTTAGTTACATGATTCTTTTACGCGAAAAAATCAACAACAGCGGAAATTTGTTTGCGTTAGTCTAATTTTGATTCCTTATGGACATTTTTTTCCAAAAGGGGCTTTGCTTTTACAATTCTCCCCACAATAATTTAATGGAGTTGGGAGGAATCTAAAAAACATCGTAGTGGTCATAGAAAATGGGGCAAAAAGCCCTAAAAAAAGGATGGAGTTTGTATGCCCAATCGGTCCAATTTTCGGATCACTGATATGACGAATGAGCGTCTCGCGATCGGATGCCATACCTGAACATAACGGTAGCGACTAAAAGAGAGACTAGACAACTTAGTATATATTATGAAAACGGAAAGAGTCAATCAGTGTTGGGTCATGTAAAATAGAATGGTTGATATGTTAAGTTAAATAAAAACCATGTGCAACTCTTGACCGGGTCTTGACCGGGTTTTGCGCCCCAAGCCCAGTTGCTCCCGTGGCGGGCGCCTGTTTTGCCATGCCCTTTTTATGCCCCTGGTTACTTTAGCCTACTTGACACATAATTAATCTACAATGTAATTTAACAGCTTTTCCAAAAATGTTAATTATGTAAATCTAAATTATTTAAAATATATTTTTCGACAAAATTAAAGCTGGGAAATAACAAATAGAGAAATCTTCAAAAAAATAATACAGCAAAAATATTTTCATTAAATGGAGGGGAAATGGCAAAAGAACTCAATATATCATTGATCTAAAAATATTTGATGCGATAACACTATGTTCATAGACAAAATAAATAATAATGTAGACATTTTCAGTTATATTTACCATTCAGGCATAAAACTTGTATAAATAAAAAAATATGCACCGATGAATTTAGCATCCAACGTAAACTGTTACATTTTTGAAGCAAAATCAAAAAATGAACCACTTTAAGTTTGTTTAACTCTTATATTATTTATTTGTGATCATTCGCGCTGAATTCAAAATGTTAAACACAATTATAAGCCCATTTAATTTAATTAATAGATTTTTTCTCCATAATATATATATAATATAATAATTAAACGCTTAAAAAATAAAAGGGGTGACACATACTTCTTCGAGTGATGTCATCTTTGATCTATTTATTTTGCTTCTCTACGATGACTTGGCTTCGGCCAGTAGACTGTTGACTATTCGGCACTTGAATCAAGACTGTCATCCAAGATGTATTTTCCTCGTTAAAATCAGACAGCAGTATAATGCCACGGGCGTATTCCTCCACTCCATTAATCATCCGGGAGCTCTGCCTGCGATTTATCGTATACAGTCAATATAACGCTATAAGCTTCAATGACAAGTGCGTGGTATTTTGATCCATGATCATAAAAAATAAATTTTCTAAGAAATCGGGAAAATATATGTATAGGTGATTCAAACACATTATGCCTCATAATATTTAAATGGCACTGTGTCAAAGTAATTTTAATACTGGCCACTACATTTATTAGCAATAATAGCAATGCATAACGCCGCAAAATATTTTTAATCCATAGCGCAATTATAAATAATTTAAATGCGACGACGAAAAAATAATTGCTATAAATGGCCGTTTATTGACGCGTTATAGCTTAATAAAATTTCGAGGCGAGCTGTCAAAAATGACGTTTCGGTGATCGAACATTTAAATTTTTAAATTTTTAAATATTAAATCGCATGAAAAGATTTACATTTATTATAAAATGATGATATTTATAGAACCGAATATCAGACGTATAAAAACTTTTATTGTTTCTGCCATGAGATTTAAAATTTAAAACCATTTTTTTTCAAGGTTATGTGTGAATTTGACGTTTAATACATTTCAGTGTTGACCTTTAAAAAAAATGTTTAGATGCATGTAAAATTAAAATATTAGGATATAGGTCAGAGGCTCTCAACATTTTTTTGTTTTGCTGTCCCCTTTTTGATAATAAATATTTAACGCCCCCTTTTCTGAAACAAAACCATTCACATTCTGAATTTTATAAACTATCAAACAAATTACAATAGCTATAAATCTTAAGTCATTATTATGCATTTTGTTTAGGTCTCTCTATATATTTGCTATGTACCCAGACAAGGACTCCCATATTTCAATTTGTATCTTAGTGCCAAGCACTCCAAGCTGGGACTCCCAAACTTCCAGCTAATAAGGATCAAGCCAATATCCTGTATTTTATTTTCTATCGCCATCTATCCTTATTTACCTCGTTCATGTGTATTTTTTTAGATATTAAGTAATAATGCACGATTTCGCATAATTTGTTATTTAATACGACTCAATTCAATTAAACAACAAGTGCAAAAAAATGCAAAAACTAAAGAAAAACAAAATATTTTGCTATGTTGAAAATCAAAAACACCGTCATTTTTCCCGGAACGAAAAATCTAACTGAACCGATATAAATGTTTAGAACTGAACCGAAATGAAAATCTCAATGAAAATGTTGATTTTTAGAAATTAAGTTTTATTATTATAAACTAACAAATTCACTATACGATGAATCAAATAATCAATTTACTGAAAGAATAATAACGGATTTTTACGTCCAGCTAAATCCAGAAAGTTTTAAACATTTTCTGAACAATTCACACAAACATTTGGCATTCTTAAGATCGACATGCACATGTGAAATTACATTTTTTTACCCAATCTGGAATGAGGAGATCTTTAAATCTATTTATAAAATCTTTAGGCGCCTTCGAATGCTGGCAAAATACCAGAATGTTGCGATCATTTGTTTTCGCAGAAGAAAGATTCGGAATGTAATAGAATTGTCTTCGACCCAAATTTTGTTTGTACAAGACACAGTGGCTTATTTACCTATAACCTATACATTAAAAGCCTTTGCTTTGATCAAATTCATATCATCTCTTTGCAGTTGTAGATTCGTTTCATCAAATCTATTGTATACGAGGGGCATCCAGAAACAGGAGTCAGAGTCAGAAACAGTCACAATATTTATATAGTCTGGGCACCAGCTTTTGTATGCCAGTGTCATAGACTTCCGCCGCCAGCTCTTTTTGGATTATCTTTTGGATGCTAGGGTGTAGTAATACACCCACCTCTCATCCTCCGTCATGATAGAGTCCAGAAAAGCTTCTCCCTCCTGTGCAAAACGATCCAAAAATTCCGGTGTGAGCATTCTGGACACCCATCTTGTACACAACTTCATGTAACCAAATTTTTCTGACATAATATTACCAAGGAGGCTTCGGGAAATTTCAGGAAAATATTTCTGAATACCTTCAAGCTCAACGTGTCGATCATTTCGCACTTGATCTTTAATTTTTTGCACAAGTTGTTTGTATTGTTTTGCAAAGTCAAAAAAACATGATCGCACGGACGGGAGGCGGTACGAGCGTGCGACGACCTTTTCATCGGAAGAGTTTACTATAACTGAAAAAAATGGCCGACGAACACACGGGATCAAACAAAATGACCATTAGGATCTCCCTACATGCCAAATGCATCAAACAGGAGCCCTTATATTATTGAGAACATTGCCTTGAGACCTTAACTGAAGTGAGCAGTAAAGGCTATAAGTAAGGTTTCTTACAACCAAATATCTGTGGTTTATATAATGCACGGCGACTAAATTAGAAAGATAATTAGAAATATTTGTTGAAATATGATATTCGATTATTTCTAGTTTAAATAAAGCTTTTCAGCGCATTTTCTATTGCCCAGGGGGGCGGCAGTTGATCGTCAACGCCCCCCAAACTTGACTTGAACTATGAAAATGTATTACTTTATTAAATTTTGCGGTGTACTTAAATGATATTTTAACTTCGCATTTAATCAATATAATGATATCGATGCACCAGATGATGCAATCAACGAGATCGGTGTTTTATTGGGACATTCGCCGCATTAACCGGTTGTCGCCGATTCATCCAAATGTCTATAAAGAACCAGTTTACTGCCAAGCCCTTTGAGTGAAATTTAATTCAATCGAATCTGTTTAAAGTGTGCAAAAATACGAACGAGCAATGCAATCACCGTTCGAAATATATAGGTGATGGCATCGTACGAAACACGGTGAAATGGTTGGCAAAAATAGGAAAAAGTCGTAAAATGTGGAAACCACAAAACAACCGGATATGAGAAAATTATGTCTATTTAATCTACGACAATCTGCAATGATTCATAAGTATAAAGTTCAATAGCAAACGTTTCATTAGGGAACCTTGAAATTTGCACGTTGGAGTAAATCCGCATTGGGATCAAAATTAACCCACGCTTTTGAATGAAAACGATACATTTATTTCAATTGCTATATAAGAAAGGTATTAAATAAACCAGTAATACAGTTATTGGCAAAGGACTCAAATGCTAATAAAAAAATAATTGATTCTTCAAAATCAATGATTGACATGTAATTATTATGCTTCTTAAACTTTTTGCTGCGGATAATTTTAAAACTAAAATAACTGTTATTTATGAAATGATGGACACATTAATGATGAATCGTCCCTGTTATTTTTTTTTTAATAAATTGTCCGTCTTTAACCTAATAAATACCGCTAAGAATTACAGGATTTGGTCGAAAACTTTAATAAGCGAATTTGGAATGTAATAAGGGTAGACGCTATTTTTTCTTCGCCAAATAAAGAAATGGTGAAGAAAATCCACAAAATGGTATTGGATGACCGTCGACTGAAAGTGTGCGAGCTAGCAGATAGGGTAGCCATTTCAAAAATGCTGTACATCGCGTATTGATTGAAAATTTACACATGAGAAAGCTGTGCGCAAGATGGGTGCCGTGTTTGCTCACAATGGAACAAAAACAGCGTGTTTTGCGATGTTTCACAGCAAGAGTTTTTGCGCCGATTCATAACCATGGATGAAATATGGGTTCATCATTTCACACTGGGACAAAGGAACATGGGGATCCTCCACTGATCCGAGCTCTTTATTGGTCCTACTATTCGGGAGCATATCAGCCCGCTCAAAAAAAAGCACAGGAAGATGTTAATTCTGAATTTAATATCCATGTTCGCAGATACATATATCATCATCATAAAATAGATAAATATAAAGGTTTTATTGCCAGGGGGGAGGAATTTATTGATAAATCAGCCTCTGAGGAGGCTTTCATGATCATACAGATCATAAAATGACTTTATGGTACGCATTTATCACCGAAAATGTCGCCAAAAGCCGCAAAAGAGGACGGGGTAGCCACAAGGTCTGTGTGTCCAACGGGTCCGCTTCTCGGACCGTTGTTACGACGAATGAGCGCCTCGCGATCGGACGTCATATCCGAACATACCCACAAAACATGGTCCCCGTTCATGAAGTTATTCAGTTAATATTGTTATGAACCCAAATTATTCTTCAAACTCTTCTTGTATATTTACTATGTACCTAGATTGGGACTCCCATGTATCAATTTGTTTCTTAGCGCTGCTATCCTTATTTATCTCGATTATGCGTATTTTATTCAATACTAAGGATTAATACACAATTTTGCATACTTTGTCATTCAATAAGACTCAATTCAATCAAACAATAACTACAAAATACTAAAAAAAACATTTTTTTTTGCTTTTGTTGAAGAAAAAAAGTACTTTGACCATTGGCGGATTTAGCACATGTGAGATCATTGGCGTAATTTAAGTTTGAGGCCCTTTGGATCTATTTGTTTTTTGTCTGAGAAAAATTCTGATATTCGGCCCTTGATATACGCGACAGTTTCCCATTATAATTTCACTATTACGCGGCATGTAGGTAGAAAATGGCTTAGTTATTCAATTGAAGATTGGTATTTCGACCACGATTTCTATCATATATATAAAAGCAAAATCTTGAGATTTTTCCCGGAACGAATACCGTAACTGAACCGAACCGATATAAATGTTTGTAACTGAACCGGAGCAAAAATAGAAAATTTAAAAAAAATAACGGTTCGAAGCAATGAAATATTTTTAATTTAAATTTGCAACTTCTCTATACAACACGCAATAAAAATTCCAAACATTGAACGTCATTTTCAAAACTAATTCCAGACACATTTTTAAATGCCTTTGGAATCCCAATTAGCATTGTTTGATCAGCCGCTTTCTACTATGTCTTCAAGAACAACATCAATCATTATTATTCCATTCAATCCATCATCAACGTAACGATAAATGATTAGTTTAGGATAGATTTTGTAAAAGGTTCGTGATTACGTCTTTTTTGTAGTCGAATATTTTTAAACTTAAAATTGGATGACCAATCGATCAGCAAAAACGTGTAATATTTTGAGAAGCGTGAAAAATAATTATGCTGAAAAAATTTGAATTACGTACGATTTTATGAGAAGAATTTGCAAATAAATAATGTGCATATAAAAATTCTTCCTAGCTTAATATCATAATTATTTATTTATTTTCAAGAAAAACATATATTTTTAATTAACTCTTTTAATACTGTAAAGCTGATATGTCGACCTTTTTTGTTTTGTATTTATATCTAGTATTTTTTGCATCAAATGGTATTAAAAGGGTCAAACATATTCTATATAATATAGGGTGCAGCAGGGAAACTTCCTTATTTGAAACGCGTGCTCTTAAGTAACAGTTGTTCTGAAAAGGGTAAAATGGCATTCATTTAAAAGAACAGTACTTAACGTTAGGATATAATTCGTCATCGATCCGTAAGTATAACGATTGACGTACAACTTTACAAAATAATGATTAATAAAATGCACCGATGACGGACAAAAGTGCAGGATGCAGCACTCGTGATGCAATCGTTTACGCCGAGTCGATTCGTCAAATGTGACAGGTTCTTGCCATTTTTGGAATATCAAGTAACAATGCATTTAGTCATTAGTTCATTCATCAGATCAAAAATGCAGTGCATTTACTATTTAATATAGAGCTTTGCATCGTCGAGGTTGTATTGAGATCGTAAGAATGTCAGACTTGAACGATTAGAACACGCGGATGAAATAAATCAAATCCATAATTGGAAAAATTACACATGTTTATCGATACTTTGTGTAGAGTTCTCACGAACGACGCTTTGGTCTTTTAATCCCTTAAACGTAGGCGATTATCATAATCATCAATCAATCGAGAGACTGGAAGGCAAAGCTATTAGATCTCAGCCTTTATTATAAAGCTTTTGATTCAAATCCAAATTGTGGATGGCTCTTAATGCCCTTTAAATGAATATTCGTTGAATAAAACTGCAAATGAGAGCTACAAATAACACAAAATAGTACTTTGGAAACGAAAGCTCATTTAAAATTCTAAATTTGCCGCCAGCAACGCATAGATATCGACGTTGATAAGCAAACAATTGTAGTCCTGCCCTCAAACATATCAGAATGTATAAATAAACACATTATTTGCTAAAAATATGCATCGAGTGAATTAGATCACCAAAGACGCGTTCTCACGAGTCAAGTTTAATTGAACGATCATGGTTATTCTGTCGATAGCTCCGACTAAATAATCATACTAACCGATTACAACTGATCAATAAAAGTTGAATGCGACTTGAATCAGCTTTTGTTCACACGTTTCATTAAAAACTGATTCAATTCCAGTACAAATTCAAAAAGAGCATTCTTACGCGTTGGAAAGGAAAGTGACCAAACATATAAAGTTTTTTGTCAAGACAAAAATAAAACGTAAGTCAATGGCTTTCGCTGAGACAAAAACCATTTCCAACTCTGAATCCTGGATTGACGAGCCACAAGATTCTTTTGAGCGTTTGGTGGGATATTCAAGGAATTATTTATTATAAATTTATGTAACCTGGCAGATGTGTATTGTCAGCAATTGGATAGAGTGTACCAAAAATTGAGAATAAGCTCTTTGCGGTCCTATGTCGAGTCTGGCTCGACATTTTGTTTCTGCATTTTTTCCCCACTCAGATTTAAAACCATGTGATTTTATTTTGCGTATCGTGTTTAGGACAGTATTTGGAAAGGAATGTTGGTTTTTATGATCCTTCAACATACAAAATGAATTTATAAAAAACATGGTCTCCATTTAGGTCAAGTTTTGAGAGATACCATACATTATCTTATTATAAACCATCAAATATAATGCCTCTGTATAATATATTAGTAAAATATAAAGCTTTGGTAAAAAATAATAGTGTTTTTAGAAACTGTCAATTTCCTATAATCATTTTTAGTGTCAATTACTACTATTGTTATGTATTTGAATTTATCAACGAAGAATACACAACCAAGCGTCTCAATTTTAGCCTTCTGACAGTTTGTGCGGCACCCACTTGTCCAGCATTTTTATCTTTCCCATTTCGACATTATTTTTGCCTTTATTCGAATTATTCTTTCACAAATCGATCCTTCTCCGAATGCTCAGTTAATATTTCCACTTGCGTTCACTACATGTTGCCCCAATTTGAACTTATACAAAAATCTAGCGGTTTTTTTGTTGATTCCATTCCAGAAATAGCAAAAATGACTCAATATTAAAAGTTCAAATAGTTGAACTTGTACCATTCTCAATCATGCTCGATCTTTGACCAATTGGAAAACGCGGCACACTTCTTAGCGTGTGCATAAACAAAGAAATCCACCGGTGTCAGATCTAGAGACCGTGCGAGCCACGGAATAGGACCGCCAAAATAATTAATTTACACGACAGAAGTGCACACAAAAGAATTCCTAATCGAAGAAATAAGTGTCGCCTTTGTAAAAATGAAAGAGGAAATGCTACTTCAGATATTTCCTACTACAGTTGAAATGAAGGAAATGTGTGGCAAGAGTGTGGCAAAGTAGGCGGGCGCAATTGGGCTTGGGGCGGTCCGAAAAGCGGACCAGTTGGACACACAGAGGCAACTCCATCCTCTTTTAAGACTTTTTGCGACATTTTTGGGAATAAATGCGTACCCGGATACCTTATATGCGTACCTTCTATGATCTGCACCGTAATTACACAGGTGACTGGCGACAAATGAGGAATTGAAAAACTCGAAAACTCGAAAGCTTTTCGATGCATCTAATATGTCAAAATTTAGTCAATTTTATTGGGGCAGGTCGAATTAAGCGCGCTGTAGGAGAAATATGTTATACGAGGGCTATATTTAAAATGACAACATCCGCTTTCGCAGATGTTTTAAGCTTGCATAATAGACTGCATGCGTGCATATCAATTATGCACGAACAACAATATCAAAAACTGCATCTAGCAATGAATCGAATTTGAATAATTGAGTCTTTGAATAACTAATGTAATCTTTTGAGTCATGAATGCCGTCCAGATGCCAATATTCTTTAATTTCTTGCGTGATCGAATACGAATGCACCGCGGATTTATATTTAGCTGAACCCTCCTTGACGACTTCTTCGACGGCGCCAACCTTGGAACTCCTCAGAGGCCGTTTGTCGTAGCTATTGAGGCATTATTAAAATTTGCAACATGCGCAATTTCAAATTCGATGATTTCCTTGGACAGCATCCAGACGCATTTCATAGCTCTGGAGCGATCAAAGACGCACACAAACATTAACGTTCATAATAAAATAAATACAGACTATTTGCGCCATAAATCCTCGCAGCAATCTCTGCAAATATTCAATGTTAAGACCGTGAAAATGATTTATCGACATGTGATTATGCCATTATGCTATTATGGAACTCGTTATTTGTACATCCTATAATAAGAACTGCACCACCATAAAAGAAGTTGATATTTTGATAGCTGTTAATCAAATTCAAAGAAAACCATTAACGAGACAGTAAACGCTACCCATTTGCAACGATGATTTTTTAATTTGAATTTATGTCATAAAATTTTATGACTGTTTTGCATGCATTTTGCATATTCGAAACAAAAATAAAATGCTTAAAAAATAATTGCATAATAAATAATAAAAACTGGTATTTTAAATGTGTATTATTTGCGTGTTGTTATTTTTCGAAAACCACTTAAATCAAATCGTAGCTAAAATTAATAATTTAGCATGCAATTTGAGGTTCTACTGCATTTTAGCCAGCAAAAATATGCTGCCGTTGCTGTAAATCCTGAAGATTGGTGTTGCATTTATAGAAACCCAAATTTCTTCATCAGAATCAAATATGAGGGCGAAATTTGGTTGGTGAAAATGCGGCGTGGCGATATATAGACGTCATCATCGTTATGTTCAGGTATGGCATCCGATCGCGAGCCGCTCATTCGTTATATCAACGGTCCGAAAAGCGGACCGATTGAGCATTCATACCTTATGGCCACTCCGTTCTCTTTTAGGGCCATTTGCGGCATTTTCTAAGATCTGTACGATCAAGGAAGCAAAGTAGCTTTTAGACACTTTCTATCATAGTATTTTTTTTACAACAGTAACCGCCATCTATTCGTTAGATCGGGTATTTTTGGGACTATTTTATAATAGTATTTAATATACTGCATTAACTTATATAAATTGGATTTCTGGAGGAAGAGGGCGTTAAGTTAGATACTTGCCACGGGCGCTTCATACCCTAATTACGGCTCTATCAATAACAACAATGCGTCCACAATTCAGAGCGCTGTTTGGAGCTGTTTCAGCCCAATTAAAGGTTATATTTTATTCATCGATTATCTTGAGATAGGAATAATCATCAATAGCGAATATTATATGGCGTTATTGGTACCTTTGACGAAATAAATTACATTAGTCACCCCAAGAACTTATTGAATGATGTGTTAGAACGAAGAAATCGATGTCAACAGGTGAGACGTAGCAGCAGAAAGACTTAGCCCCGTATCTACATTTGTTGTGGTCGATGACCACATTTTCGAGGCACGAAAACGTCTAGAAAATCATATCAAGGTGGTCGAAGGCAATGGCCCACTGTTGGCAAAAAATTCGACCATCATCGTCATCAACAATGACGTTGGTTTTTTGTTAAGGTCGATCGTATATGGAAGGTGTTAGTCAGACTATCCGAGTGAGTAAACGGAACTTGGTCAATTCGATCAGTGCTTGTTGAACTAGTTTATGTTCTTCAATTAGATTCAAATAGTTTATTGTATCGATTGAATGTTTTCTTCGGATGGGTCGTTGATAATCGTGATCAAAGACCGATATCCTGTTTGGAATCTCGTTTTAATCCATCTTCATTTGAGGAGCACTCCTATGGTAAAACAGAAGACAGATTATGCCATTGGGACTCTTTAGAACTCTTTAATTGGGTCGATTTCTTAGAATATTTTATTAAATTCTCAAAAATTTTCCTCAATGGATTTCCATGGAACGAAAGCATAATCGACAGACTAGGAAATTGGGTCAAGTATGTTTATAAGGTCTTAAATTTTATTATTGTTTACGATTGCGACTCTGTCCGTTTTTATAATATATACTAAGTTTTCTAATCCCTCTTTTCTTCGTTATCGTTATGTTCAGGTAAGGCATCCGATCGTGAGCCGCGTGACCATTCGTCATATCAGCGATCCGAAAATCGGACCGATTGAGCATTCATACCTTATGGCTACTCCGTTCTCTTTTAGGGCCATTTGCGGCATTTTCTATTATCTGTACGATCACGGAAGCACAGTAGCTTCAAGACACTTTTTATCATAGTATTTTTTTATAACAGTAACCGCCATCTATACGTTAGGTCAAGTATTTTTGGGACTATTTTATAACAGTATTCAATGTATTGCATTTATAATAGTATTAGTTAACTTTAAAAAATAAATTAGATTTCTGGGGGAGGAGGGCGTTAAGTGAGATACTTGCCACGGGATTTTCATACCCTAGTTATACCTCTGATAAAGACAACAATATTTTCTATCGATTAAAAAAATTAAACAACCCACCCGATCAGTCTTCCTCAGGCAGCTTCGTTTCATAATGAGAGTTTGTAATCGTTCTGTAGACATATTTTGGAATGGCATCTGATCGCGAGGCGCTCACTCGTCTTATCAGCGGTCTGAAAATTGGACCGATTGAACACACAGACCTTATTTCTAGCTGTTAATCTTTGATTAGCTGTAATTTCGACCTTTCATGTGATATTCTCTAATCCAAAGGTTATTAATGTAAATATATATATTAATAAAAATAATGAATATAAGAAAAATTGAGAATCTTTCATTGACCAGATGTAAGCTCTGTTCTGAGAATCCATTTAATCACAGCCTGTGATCTAACTCAGATGCGTGTGTTTTTACCCAACTCAATTAAGCAATAGCAATCGACTTACTTGTAACAAGAACAAAAAATTGCTATTCAATATAAGGTATGCGCTACAGAATGACCTAAGAATATTACAGTAGGGAATGCATTTTAGTTCCAGAAGCTTTTTTCGCAGAAAGAGTTTTCCATCAATATCACGCCACACGAAGACTCAAAAGATATTAATACACCAAACATGCGTCATTATTATAAGTTGTGACATAGACTTTGGTTATCTATTGATTTCAATAGCATATATATACATATGAATGTGTCAGGATAAAATCTGGTAGATGCGCTTGCACTACGAATAGATTCTGATGTAATCATTATTTGTATTAAATCTCTGACCTTGTTGAGATTTATTAAAAACTTACCAACAAAGTTGTGCAATGCAACAATAATTTGGAATATGTTAAATAAGTAGGATCTTGGATACTCAAGGTTGATCAGGAAGATGTGGATAGAAAGAAGATGGGTGCCACACGAGCTAAGTAAAGATAACCTGGGCGACTTAATAACTGGAGATAAAAATTGGTCTATTAGGAGGGCAACGATTTCAAGACAACGCTGCGGTCAAACAATACGTGCGCAATTGGTTTTTGGAGCAACCGCTTTCTTTCTTCAGTGATGGGATCAAGAAGCTTCCTATTTCGATGAAATAAATGTATCTTCTAATGTATAAAAATGAATTCTTTTTTGTTCGTATGTAATGCGCTGCCATACCGTTCATCAAATTACGATATAACTTCGTCCATTTATTGCTAAGGATTGCGCGAGTAACATAAGCATAGTTTAATATACAAAAATAAAAATTTGTTTGTTCGTATTTTATGCGCTTCCATACCGTTCATTCCATTGCGATAAAACTTTTCCAACTTATTGTTTGCACCTTCTCAAATAATATAGATATTGTACAATTAATTTACAGCAGATCTTATATATAAAAATCGATGTTTGTATGTTTATTCCTAATTAAACAAGATAACTCTTTCAAATTTCAAACGATATTTTTTAAATTATTATTTCTTATAAAATTAAGTATGTAGAAAAATATTAGGTTGAGTCATAAATAGTTACCGGCGAAAATACCGGCGTTTTACCCTTGATTAGTTATTTGTATCGATGAGAATAGGGTATCATTAGGTAGGTATCAGTTTTTCGACAGCAGATTATTGTATTTTCGTCATATAATGGGGGCCACATAATCTTATTGAAGACACTAAAAAAAATAGAATAATCAATGGAAATGAATAATGGGTTACGTACGATAAAGTTGCACGCAAAATACGGTGATTTGATAAAGTTCAACCGCCTTTATCAGATCCTAAAGCCAATAATCGTTGTTTTTTTATTTTCTTCTCTTGATCTTCGAGGAATAATCCACCACGAGCTTATAAATCGAAATGAAACAATCAGTGCCGATAAATGTGTTCAAGAAAAATACCATTGTCTCTTTAATCGGAAAAATATCATATTGTTGCATGATAATGCAAAACCGCATACAGCAATGTTCTGGAACAGCAAAAAATTCTGCAAATTGGGTGGTTTGTCTTGCCACATCCCCTATACTCCCTGGACTTTGCCCCAAGCAACTATCATCTATTTTTGAAGAAAAAAATAAATTTGAAATAGTTATCTTGTTTAATTACGAAAGTAATGAAATTTATTTTATATTGTTGGTTTTATTATAAATATGAAAAAAACATATAAACATTGATTTTTATATATAAGATCTACTGTAAGTTAATTGTACTATACCTATGTTATTTGAGAAAGTGCAAACAATAAATTGGTAAAGTTTTATCACAATCGAATGAACGGTATGGCAGCGCATTAAATACAGACAATCATTGATTTTTTTCTATATATTAGACTATGCCTATGTTACTCGCGAAACTTTTAGCAATAAGTGGACGAAGTTTTATCGTAATTTGATGAACGGTATGGTAACGCATTTCTAACGAACAAAACCCAATTCATTTTTATATATTAGATAAATTTTTGCAGCAAAATTCCGAGTTATATTTGAATCACTTCATCTTGTCGTTAATTAGAGTAATCTATGAACGTAATCTTTAATGAAAATAAAAGTTATCGATGTACAGGTATTAAAAACACATGATTTTTTATAAAAAAAATTAAAATATAATTGAATGGCCATTAACTTTTTTCATTCAAATAAAAAAAAAAACAAGATAAGCATCCATTAAAACTTAAATAATACGTGATTTAGTCATGTTTAATATTATATTTTTCATATATCAATTACGCAAACTTTAAAAATACACCATAAACATATTAAATAGACCATTTCAGTCGAAAAAAAAATGTTTATTTAACGCACGACTTCAATATCATTTGAACCAATTCCACTGTATCTTAAAATTAATTGTGTACACTTGCGATAAAAAGCAATAAAAAACATACATTTCAGACGATGTGTAATATTTGGGCTTATATAATATGTCAAAATATCATTTTGATAGTTATATTTAAAAAAAAATCGTTCGTAATTGATAAATAATTTTATATTACGTAATTGCTTATGGCCAATTGTAACAGCGTTTGTTTGAAAGAATTGACGCTAACCCGTTGATGAGTAATCGCGCATATTAGCGTCCAGACTCGCCCATTGAGTGCTATAAAGGTACCCCAACACGTTTAAAAAATCTCTTTTTTGTCATAAAGTACAAAAGTTTTTTCTGAATATCCGTTAAGAAAGAATATCATTTCATTTCTGACAAGCACTACTTCCATTTTCGTCGAATGTGAGCAAAGTTTTCCAACTCTTGTATTAATTATAACTTTGGGTTGCGCTGTCAAATATCAAGCCGAACATACAATTTTTTTGTTCATTAAAACAAGCGCAGGTATCACATCAATTAGTCATTATTTTATAATAATGATTAAGATTGCATAAAAGTAAATATATTACAGTTTTTATGTACGAGGCATGTTCATAAAGTAAGTGTACTATGACCACAACGGGCTGTGTTTTTTTTTTGTTTTTTAAATGTGGACAATAGTGAGTGGTAGAGGAGGATCTTTTGATAAAGCGAGCATAGTAAGAACATGGTAGTAACCAAAGTCACGTTGTGGTGTCCACTTGCATGAAAGATGTCGGTAAGAAATCCCACCCCAAGTGCAAGCGGGTCAATAAGCGCCCGCGAGTTTCTTGAGCGACTTCAATTGAAAGCTCCATTGTGACTGGAGATAAAAAGTGGGTGGCTCATTACACGTCTGAGTCAAAAACAAAGTCGTCACGATAGTGTCACACCTTTATGACAAAAAAATAAAAAAACACAATTTCGGACAAAAAAAAATCATCACCTCAGTGTTTTGGGACTGAAAATGCACCATTTTGCTGGAATTTTGAGAGTTGGGTGGTGACGCACAGGAGGCGGGAGTTGAGGAGATTTTTAAGTTGGCCTTGACTGCGGGAGGACGTCCTTCTCGCAGACAGATCTCTCTCTCTCTTTCGAGCTAAATAAAAAGTTAACTAAAGAAGAGAGTCTTTTTGTTTGACGCCCGTCCACCCCCATCCATTCGTCCGTCCGGCCGTACAAGATCCGACAGAAGAACGGACCCATGCGTTAACGCGGCCATCCTGACGAGTGCGTGGGAGCGGGGAACTGCCCAGGGACTTCCGAAAGCGCCCCCGCTCCTATGTAACACTGTCAAGAGAAGTGGGCTTGTTGTATGCCATCAAGCCACCAAAGCGCTCTTGGAACCATTTGGTTGGGATGTTTTGAATTATACTCCGTATTCTACTGACTTGGCGCCTTCAGATTGTCATCTTTTCGCCTTTCGACACATGGGCGGAATTAAATTTTCAATCAACGAGCAAGTGCAGAAAGAGGTTCTGAAGAGGGGGAAGGAGCTGGCGGGAGAGTTCTTCGAGGAGGGCATAAAAAAGCTTGTACCATGGTTCACCACATGCTTTGAACGGGATGGCGATTATGTGGAAAAATAGGCAACAAATGTATCAATAATATCCTGTATTTTTCTTTTTCAAGTATACTTTTACTAAAAAAAAAAAAATTGTACACTTACTTTATAAACGTATTGTAAAATTAGTGTATCAAATCCATATCTTTTATTTTAGCTTTTGATGTACTGCGGAATTTTAGGAAGAACTTTTCTGTTTCGTATGTGAGAAAAGCTCTGTATTAGATGTATCGAAAAGTTGTGTTTTACATTTTTATTTTCAAAATCTTACAAAACATAATTTCCTTCGTTACTACCTACTATTTCCCAAAGGCTTTGTTTATGTTTACGCGAAGAAATTATCGGACATTGTGTGCTATCAACGGTGTAAAGGTGTATTTATCGATATACAAGCTTGACTCACGCTGCGTGATCCTGAGAGAAAAATGGATTTGTGGGCACGATACGTGGTGGATGTACGAATATAGCATCTGTGTTTAACTCAATTTAAAATTTACTCACTAATCAAAGGGTTGACATAAATAAAAGTGCAAATTCAATACCGAAATTATATATGATTGATATGAAAGTGCAAGAAATGAAATTGTAGGCTCGTAAATTACATCCTGCGATAATGTCACAGTTTATCAACCACCCGATATTTATAAAAGACGACAGGAAAAAATGTATCAAAAACGTTTCAGATTATATAACAGCGTACAAAGACACTATTTATTTGCAATTAAGGATGCAGCACGTTGTTTATGCAAATGAATAACAACAATAAAGCGGTTTGTTTCGCAACTGGGACAAGGAAAACGACCAAACACATACGATATATGAGCGTTCGGCTGAACTGATTTTATAATTAAATGGCATTTTAACAAGAAATGTGCGTCTCTTCTGCGATTTTTTAGCGCATCATACTTTCGCCGATTTTAAAATGGTCATTGCAAGGTCGAAAAACTTGCATCAATCTTCTGAATCCACTTTTTATGGGTTTAATGCTGGTGTACTGCCTGGGGGATTTCGCATACACGGATTGCAAAATTATGATTTCTAGGACAAATATATTATGATATCAATTAAGCTATTATTGTCGATCGATTATGCATTTAAAAGGGCTAAATGTATAATCGTTGATGTTAATTTGAATAAAATAATCATTTTTAATTTGTGACTAGCAAATACCCGGCATGCGTTTCATAAGCGTTTAATAATTATTTGAAAAGAAACACAGTGCGTGGTTTATTGCTTTAGGTCACGTGTAGCGCGAGCCGAAGGGCTAGGATCATACAATATTTTTTACAACATGGTGCATCCATACAATATTTTTACTATACTTATGTTATTCCCAAAAGTGTAAACAGTATGTTGACAAAGTTTTATCGCAATCGGACGAACGGTATGGAAGCGCATTAAATACGGACAAACAAACATTGATTTTGCTCAGCGTATAGTATCCATTTAAATTAGCTTTGTTATATCAAAAAGGTGTTTATAATGCTTAAAAACAGTTAGCTGGTATGTCACCAAGGCGATATACAGTAGACTATCGATTATCCGGGTTGATGCTAGAGAGGATTGCTGGAAAATACGGATAATCTGTGGCCTGACAACTTTTTTAGAATGACTTGTACAGTTTACTGAGAAACATTCATTCATTTTAATAATGAAAGCTTTCAAAATTACCCTATGATACTTCGATTAATCCGTGTTATTATTCTAGATATCAAATTATAACTGATCTATAATTCATTATCTTTGCTTCGTATAAATAGTTCATACAAATGGAAGACATTTTCTATCCGGTACCATTATATTGCCTCGTGAAAACGTTCAATATATCATCAAAATGAAACTATATTTATTTATGTTTTCTTATTTACTACAATATCGTTTGATATTATCTAAAACCATAGCCCAAACGAACGAAGAGAAAATGATCACCGATTATATTTTGAAGATGAATCAACGTCCATATGTTAACGCTTTGCTCTGTTGGAATAAAGGTATCAATTAATGACCGAAATAATACATTAAATATATTTATAATAGATCTTTGCATATGATTTTATCATTTTTAGATGAAATTTTCCGATTGGCAAAGTTGTTTTCGGCTTTGAGCATTTCAGGAAGCTTTGCGGATGATGTGAATGAAATCAAATCATCGATTGATCACAACGATCACAACGTTTTGATTTTATTTGATCTGAACTGCATTATGGCCACAGATTTTCTGCAATATGTAAGCCAAATATTTTTTATATTTCCATCCCTTAATATAAAAATTAATCGGTTTATTGCGCAAGGCTCAAGATGAACACCTATTTGCGACGCCTTTCCATTGGCTTTTGTTGCGGCATCGCCAAGAAAATGTATCACAAAATTCACATTATGATTGGATACGACATGAATTTAAAAATTATGATATTTTACCCGATAATGATATCACAATCAGCTTTCGAGATGCTGAAAATCACTTTACTTTATCACAATGTAAGTAAATAATTCATATATTCATACATACAATAAAGGTTAAAATTATTTATAAAATGTTTTCAAGTTTATAAGAAGAACAAAACAGATGTGATAAGCTTTGAAAGTTATGGAAAGTGGACCAAAAACAAATTGATTGATGAGCGATCAGAAAAGATCGTAGCACGCCGTAGAAGAAATCTGTCGGGCATTCCGTTAGTGGCTTCTTTGGTCATCACTGATAACGACACTCTCAATCATATGACTGATCGCATGTAAGTATTTATCCCGTCGACACAGAAGTCGCGGTCATCTCAGTAAACACTTGGGAGTGGGGAGCGACGTAGGGACGCTGTCCCGAGAGCGCCCCTGCTCTACGTTACACTGGTGTCAGAAACAGCGTGTCACTAATATGTTGAGCCGTTCTGGTGTAGTTCTTTCAGATGCAATGTGCCAACAGCAGCATGTCATGATGTCACTTTTAATCTGGCGAATTAAATCTACAAAGATTAACAGCGCTATTGCATGGGGATGCCATTTCAGCCACGCTACAAACGCAATGTTTCATAGAAACGCAGGTTTATTTCTATATGTGTTATACATTTGAGGCCCCCTGGACACATTCGGTTCTTCTGACATTTGCTAATCTTGCATCTTCTTCATTGCGAGTTAAAATATGGTCAGTTTAGTCCACCTTCACTGCTTCTGACAATATATTTCTGCTGGAGCATCCAAAATGAATGTTTCTAAGGGTTGGTGGTTTACCTCCAATTCATATTCTTCTTCACTTTTCAATAGAGATAATACAATCTGAGATCTGAAGTCAATTTGAGTGACAGTGAAGCCTGTTGTCAGTTGGTCCAAGCATTGACAATAGCACTGTTCATACAATTGAAGAAAAATTCTATAGTTTTTAATGGCATTATCATGTAAATCCACACTTCCTATGCCTTAGCAAACCCCCACACCTACTGGTGGATAACATTTGGTTGAGGGACTATGATGTGCTTCTTTTCCTTACGGACATCTTCGCACCCACGGTACTCCACGGATGGCCTCTTACAAGCCAAGACATCCTTCGCGGGTAGTGTAGGACTGTACCCATTAAACCCCTCCCTTATCCTTCTATGTCCCCCTGGTATTGTTTTCTATATTGCTTCAGGAGAACAGGTAGTCTGGCCTTAGGTGATTGGCCCTATTCTATTGTTGGAGAGGCGATCTGCGTCTCTCTCTTTCACTGCTCTCTTTGGCGCTCAGAATCTCTTCTACGCATTCGCGCCAAAGGTCCCAGCTCTTCTTGCTTTCCATCATGCTGTGGACCATGTTGTCGACGTTGAGCTCGGCTACCCCGAGTGCTTGTTTCAGCAGTTTTCTCTGGGGTGCCCAAACCTTACAGCCAATGACGGTGTGCTCTGTGTTGTCGTCCTCCGCTTGGTCGATGGGTCCATTTTCACTTGCTGGACTGATTCCATCTCCGTTGCCAGGCTTCCCTAAGTTTCTGGTCATGTTCGTTGCGGCTGCTTCAATATGTTTTCTAAAGGTCAGTTTGTTGTACAAGAGGATCCCGAGGTATCTCAGCGATTTTCTGTATTCAACCTCGTAACCGTTCACAACAAGCCTCTTGACCCTCGGTCTTCTTTTTCTTCTATTGCAGATCATTGCCTCCGTTTTTCTGCCGCCAGTTGCAGACGATTTTCCCGCTTCCATGCGTTGATTCTGGCGAGGACTTCATTGCCCTTCGCCTACATTTCCCATGGATGTCTAGCTGTCACCAACAGTGCGACGTCATCCGCGAAGGTAATGAGTTCTGCTCAGTCATACCACTTACTAGCAGATACTTTGTTGTTGCCATCAAATCTATTGTCAAAATTTCCTTTTTTCGTTAAAGTGTTTGCTATTTGAAGTGGACAGAAAGTCACTCGATTCTTTTTCGCTGTACCAGTGGCAAAGAATTTCATTTCTTGAATTGCTTGATTTATAGGATCATGAACAACTTTCAACAAGTTTGTTATTACCCTTTCATCTAAACTTAGGTTTTCATTAGTCTTTTGTGAAGCTAAGGGTCAAACCACAGTTTAAATCCAAAACTTATTGATTTACCTCCTATCTTAGCAGAAAGACATCCAAAATATAATACCATATCTTCGGTTAATCATATGGGAAAATACATTGAACTCCATATATCGTTTATTTAATTAATTGGTTAGGAAAACTTATCAGATTTGTCTAACTTTTCATTATCAGAAAGATGAATGTAGTGTTTTATTTGTTTCGTGACATTATTTTGCGTGTGAGAGGGTTCACTTTATTTTGATCTATTAAAAGTCCATTAAAATTTTGTTTGAGGGAGAGAGTGATAACCAGTTAACATAAGGATACCAATAATTTTGAAATGACCCAAAAAAGGTGTATCCCAAAAGTCATGAAACATATATTTTTTAAAAAGATTTATCGACAATATCCCATGTATGCTTTCTTGAAGGTCTTAACGGAAACCTCTTTCAGAGCTGTCGTCGCGGTTGCTTGGATAGCCTCAATGGTGTCAGAACAGCGTCCTTTGAGTGCGGTTTTGATCCTCGGTCAACAAAAAAAGTCGGCCGGAGCAGGAATTTATGAACGCGTAGCTGGGTGCATTATCATGATGCAGCATCCATTTAGTCCCATTGTGAAGCTAAGGGTTCCCCCCATCTTAGCCAACCGGTTCGAAGGGATTTAGCAAAAAATATGTTTCATGACTTTTGGGATGCACCTTGTAGGCAGAAAGCTTGTGTATGCATTTTGGGAAGAAATGGGCTATGAACGAAAACAATTTTCGTAAGCGAACTAACTTTATAAATGCAACGAATTGCATATTATCACCTAATTTAGCACTTTTTTATCAAAAAAAATCTGGCCTGATTAATAGCATTGTTACAGGAGTCGCAATTAATACGCCAGCATTCAGCAGGATGTGGTCTTTCGTTTCCGTGAGACGTAGTTTGCTCTCATTTTCTCTCGGTTATCGTCGTTTTTTTTACACTGCTTACCGCAGATTTATCCCGCTTATCTGATCAAATATAATTGCAGAGATTCGCATGTGGATTCTGTGACCAAAACAACGTACATTTTCACCTTGATATTGTCAGAGGTCATAAATATATCTCTTGGGGTTATTTATACGGACAAATGGGGATGGCAAGATGCCGATGGAAGATGGAGCGGGATGGTTGGACACATACAGAATGGAGATGCTGAATTGGCAGGTTTGTATCATATTTTAATTTCAGCAAAAAAACCGTATTATCACAAACAAATTCAATAGACTATAAGCAATTTTATATATTCAGGGACTGCAATTTTTGTAAACAACGATCGCCTTGCAATGCTGGACTTTTTAACCGCTTCGACCCGGGATAATGTTAAATTTGTCTTCAAACAACCACCCTTATCCAGCGTATCCAATTTATTCTTGTTGCCATTCTCTCACAATGTATGGATTGCTTCTGCAGTTTTATTCTTAGTCATATGTATAATACTACGAATTAATGCCACTTGGGATATAAAAATTTTACACGAAGAAAAGGTGAATCTAAATAAATTAAAAGCATTTAAATGTATAATCAAAAATGTATTAACATAAATGTATATACTTGTAGAATTCTCAAACTATGGATCCAAATTGGAGCGACGCATGCACGTTCACAATTGGAGCTGCATTTCAACAAGGGTCTGATTTAGAGCTGCAGACCATATCAGGTTGAAAGTATTTAAATATTTTAATGGCACCCCTTAAGCGTATTAAAATCTAATATTTAAATATTGTAGGAAGGGTGACAATGATATTTTCATTGATGGCAATGATGTTTTTATTCACTTCTTATTCGGCAAATATCGTAGCATTGCTGCAATCAACTACTAACAGTATAACAACGCTCGAGGATTTGATCCATTCCAGGTTGAAATTTGGAGTCGAAGATAAAATATACAATAGGCAATATTTCGGGGTACAAAATACAAACTACAATCTATTTAAATTATAAGAAATACGAGGGTAGTCCCAGATGTATCAGATCTAACAAAGAATTGATGCAAAAGCTCGTCTTTATTGCTGTAAAACATCGATTGAAATATTTTTACGACGCCGTTTTTTTTCCATTGTGAGCTAACGCGGTACCCATCTTGCGCACAGCTTTATCATGTGCAAAATTTCGGTCAATATGCGATGTACAGTAATTTTTGAAATGTCTATTCTATCTACGATCCCGTCACTGAAGAAAGAAAGCGAGATGTATTATCCTCTGTTGCGCAACGTGTAATTATTCATTTGATCGTAATTGATGACATCGAGAGAGTTTTTGAGAAGACTTGAGGCACAGTTCGGTAATGCTCAAGTAAGATCCAAGTGTTTGATTGGACCCAAAAGTTCCGTGAAGGTCTGAATGTTGAAAAACAGTGTTGGAAGAGTGAAATGGAATGAAAAATAGAGCAAAAACTCAATACAATAAATGTCGAATTAATTATAAACGATGAACTAGTTGTTGATTGAGCAAGTACGTAATTAGAGATGGTTAAAAGAATGGGTAAACACAACGAAAATAAAGTAAGACTTATTGTTGTGATATTTATTACCTATGGTAGAATTAATAGATCTATGGAAAAATATAAAAACATGAAATCCAAAACTAGTTATCTTAAAGAAGACTTCCCACCTCAAATTTTGAACCAAAGAAGAATACTAATGGAACAATTGAAAAAAGAGAAAGAAGCAGGGAAATATGCCTTCCTAAGGTATGCTAAATTATGATCCGATGACGGAGGAAAAAAGAGCAGTAGATATAAAAAAGAGAATTAGAGATAACACCTCGTAACCAAAAAGCAAACAGCACAGAAACAATTATAAGTACAGAAGAAAAACAAGACACAATCCACTTGAAGAAGTCACTCTAAAAAACTAGAACACGCCATAATCACAAAGACAATAAGAAAAATAAAAGAAAAGAAACTGTAGCGTTCGATGCTCTTCTAACATAAAGAAGTCGGCTATCTTCGTCGTTAATGTCTCGTTGTTTGCACACGAATCCGTGGTTGAAAGCACCTCGTAATGCGTGGTCGATCGCGATGCGGTCCGTAGATGGCGGTCCCGACCCACGAGTCGGCTGCGATGAACGACGGAACACGTTTATGATTTCATTCGCTTGGAGATCGAAATGAAGCAGGTGCTGCAGGTCATCAATAAAATGTCGAACAATCAGCACAGCGCGTGGGGTGCGAAGCGAGTGGGTGATGGTTCACCCGAGGGTAGATGCTTTGTAGGAACGTCTTCTCGAAGATCCTCCCCATCGGGGTCCAGAAGCGAAGATCTTTCTCCGTCAGGGGTGGAATCGAAGAGCTGATCGTCCGAAGAAATTCTTCTCTTTTTAGAAAAACAGCCGCTATTTGACAATATTTTTGATAATTTGCTGCTGATATGATGACACCTCATGGGAGGTTGGAAGTGGTGTCATCATCCGAGTATCAAAACTCCTTTGCAGAAATCTATTCTTGAAAATAGAAAATCCGAATCTGGCTTACAAATTTCCCAGGATTTCCTACCACGCTACAAAACAAAAACTACCAGAAAATGGCGTTGCAATGCCATAAGCGCTTAATAATTATTTGAAAAGAAACGCAGTACGTGGTTTATTGCTTCAGATCACGTGTAGCGCGAGCCGAAGAGCTGGGAACCAAAAGCATATGTTTTAAAGACCGACTTAACCACCGTATTGCGCGCGCATCCTTTTTTTCTCCGTCTCCGCCGCAGTCCAAACTTCATTTCACCAGATCAATATGCGCTAACATGATGCATCCATACAACATTTTTACTATGTATATGTTACTCGCGCAATCTTTGGCAATAAGTGGACGAAGTTTTGTCGCAATCTGATGAACGATATGGCAGCGCATTACATACGAACAAACAGATACTAATTTTTATATATTAGATTCACATGTAACTCTTGCAAGGAAAAAATAAAGCTAATTATAATCAAATCTATGCTTCAGGTCAAATAATTCTAGAACTACCCTCGTATATATTGGAATTCCCCGTCTATCAGTTTCAATCATTAAACTTGATTTTTATGAACAAGTCCATCATATATCCATATCTCAAATGATTTATATTTGTTTCAGGCTCAAACGGAACCAATGAAAAAGCATTTTTATGAAACCAAAATAAATCCACCGGGAGGCAAATCAAGCTTTATGAGCATGGAGGAAGGGGTGCAAAAAATTAGAGAGGTCAATATAATAATTTAATTAATGAAATACAGTATTCAATTGCTTAAAATGATTCGATTGTCCATTATAGGGCCTATTCGCGTTTCATATGCAAGCTGGCGTCGGTTACAAACTCATGGAAGAGACTTATTACGAGCACGAAAAATGCAATTTACAAGAAATTGCATTTCTACAATTTTTCCAACCTCATTATGCCCTTCGAAAGAATTCTCCGTACAAAGAAATTGTTAAGCTTGTGTAAGGATGCTAATTTTGTAAAATTTGATTTTGATTCTTTGCACGTTGTAAGATTTAACTTGCCGAACATTTCAGCGTGTTTAAACTGTACGAATGTGGACATTTCGTCCGTGAAAATATTCTCAGCACCACGGGTAAACCATCGTGTCTTACCAAAGAAGGCACATTTTTGAGCGTCGGTCTTGATGACTGTTATCCAGCAATGCTTTGGTTCTCATATGGCGCATTGTGTTCGATCACGGTGTTCGCGATTGAATGGTTAATATTTTATAAGTAAGTACGAAAAATATGTATTGTGATACAAAATGATAAGCGGAAGAGTGTTTTTAACTTTTATTTTTGTCGACAGACAATTAAGATCAGTGGAAGCACTTGAGCCGCAAGAGGAAGTTGAAGAAGATGTTGACTAACTATTTCTAAATATGTTTGATAATATACAAATGTAAAATATTGCACAGCATAATCATCATCATAATGCAACCACAAACAGTCTCCTGCCCCTGAATTAAGACCTCTTTAACCCCTAAAGGAGTACTATCCCAGGGCCTGGGACCCCCCTCCACTATTCAGAAAGAGCACTCTTGTACATTGAGCTCGGAGACAGACAGAGACAGAGAGAGAACGTAGCGCAGTTTGGGAGACAGAGACGGAGAGCTTCCCCGCATACATCGCACGATTGTATAGATCGTTAGCCCAAATTTATCGACTAATAATGATTTCGACTTCAAGTTTGTTATTTGTTCACTTGAAAAAATTACCGAATATTGTGTGCTATCGACAGTGTTTTTTTATTTAATTGCTTGTGGTTCGTCGCTGCTTGTTGAATGAGTTTTTGTCCAACTATCATTTCCTTCTTTTGTATTGTTTATTTAAAGAAATTAATTGGTCTTGTATGCTATCATCAGTGTTTATTTACAATTGCCTCGAATTGAAGATTGTCTTACGCTGATAGGTGCTGACATAAAATAATCGTTGTAAAGCGATTATGGCATCAACGACTTCATCGTGACAAAAGGTTCCTCTCGTTTTTATTCTGTTTTTTTAGGCTTCCTGGCTCCGAACCAGCCAGGTTCCATACGTTGTACATTATTATATGTGAAAGTAGCAACGGATAGTACGAAGGTAATTCCAGAAGTGGCCGACCTGACAAAGAAAAAATATCTTTATTTCTCAACATGGTTTTTTAACGTTGAGGCGGGGGTGCTCTCGGGGGCAGAGTCCCCGGGCGGATCCCCGTCTCCACGTGCTCGTCGGGATGGCGGCCATGATGTTGCTGGACGAATGTATGGAAATAGACGGGCGTCAAATGGAAAGATTCTCTTCTTTAAATAACTATTTATTCCACACGAGAGAGAGAGAGACTGATCTGGCCGCAGGAAGGACGATCTCCCGCAACCAAGGCTAAATGACGACTCTCCCGATACCCGCCTTCTACGCGTCACTCCCCAACTGGCAGCGGTGCAGGCGCAAGAAGCGATCTGTCGGTATGCAAGTCCAATGTCTCCGTAGGGCCACAAGAGATGGCGCTATTAAAATAACACATTGCACATGAAGAGAGATCGCCCACGATACAGTTTCCTTTCGAGTCGATACACTTTTCCCAATGATGTTCAATATCTTCGTTACCCTATTTATAGTGAGAACCGTCGAGTTCCGAGCATTGTCGAAAATGTTTTTTACCTGATTTCATAACTCAAACATTGCAATAAGTTCGCATAATACTCGCCATTGATTGTTTTTTTCCGTTTTGAAGATAATCAATGGAAATTATCGCAAGCACGTTCCAAAAAACTGACGCTATGACCTTGACTTCAGATGAAACTGCCTTTGACTGTTTCTATGTTTTTATGGATTACTGGACGTTCCAGTTCCTCACAGAGTACGGACGGTTTAGGGCTACGCCTTTTAGGTTAGGCGTTCATGGACGCAGATCATGTTCTGTTCTGGCGTCCGATCACGAGGCGCTCATTCGAAATGTCAGCGGTCTGAAAGGCGGACCGGTTGGACACACAAACCTTGTGGCTCCTCTTTTTGCGTTAATTATGGGCAGAAATGCATTCCCGGGCCTAACAGAAGCTAATTTACATAAGTGGCTCGCGCCAAATGAGATCGCGAGCGACATTAGATTTTCCCTCACCCATAAAACTTATATTTTTAACTATTCCATCTAGATCTAATTTATAATATCTAGCTTGTTTCTCTCCCGTGCTCAGAGCGCATGTAGCCACTCGAAGTTAGATATGGATACTAAATTCAAGCATTGCTGTGCATTTTTAGTGAAGGGTCCCCATGTTCCTTTGTTTCAGAAGTGAAGTGATGAAGCCATGTTTTATCCATGGCTATGAATCGACGCAAAAACTCGGCTTTATTGCTGTGAAAATTTGCCAAACACTCGATTGAAACATCCGCACGGCACTGTTTTTGGTCCACTGTGAGCAAACGCGGCACCCATCTCGCGCACAGCTTTCTCATGTGCAAATGTTCGGTCAATATGCGATATACACACATGATTATTTAGATAATAAACATTAAAATGTTTAAAATAAACTTCATAAAGATAAAAATAAATCACAGAAATAATAATTATTTTAGATCTTCTGTATGAAATATGTGTATAAATAAATATTTCCATATAAACAAAGTATGTATGATTTTAAAAATATTTGGGATTTAACAATGTGAATCCAAAAGAAAGACATTCAAAAATTTAAATTCCCAATGGATATATTCATTTGTCTTTTTTTATTAGAACCAGTAGTTATAATTATCGTTTGAGCAAAATTTTCAGTCCCTTTAAAAATGCCAGATTTCAACGATCCTCGTGTATTAACCTTTTATGCAGAAATGTATGAAAAAGAAAAGCTTTTACGTCTGAACTGGTATCTCAAATATAATGACGAGATAAGAGAAGCTGCCAAATGTAGATCCGACCATCGAACCAATCTCAACGTAGTAGATAAAATTTCAAAGACGGTAATTTAATTTAGATATTGAATAGCAATTTATCCAAAACAATGAGATTTTTGTATAATTCTCTTTTTTTTTGTATTTTTACGGTATTAACAATTGTGGAATGATTAGAATTAGAATAGCTATTACATAAGTATGCCGCCAGCCTTTTTAATAATTTTTATCTCTTCTTAGCGTTAGAGAATTTGTCTCTTCTTCTGGTTCACTAAGCTTACTATGCTAGTCCTTATATCAATAAATATAATGGTTAATTGCAATGCCACTTTGTGGTTTCCACGACCAGAAGGCTTATCATTTTTCCATTCATAAATAATGCAAGAATTATACTCGAGGCATTATCGGAAGGTAATTCTATTATAAGCCCTCTTTTCCCAGTGTATTAAATGATTGAGCTTGTTTCATTGGACGTTATTCGATGAACCCACCAACACTGATCAATTCCAGCTCTTCTAACGTCTCTTCAAGATCTTTACTTACATTATTAATGGCTAAACTAGGAATAAATCATCAAATAGTCAGAAATCTTATTAAAGTCTTTGCTCTGATTGAAGCTGAACTGAAAGTTTAGACGGAATTCATTTAAATTCGATAACAGAATTCTTTTTTAATTAAAAATTTATTCCGTAGTCTTGTTTCTCTTTACTGTGGATGATGATTATCTGTCTGGTGAGTCTTTTCAATTCAAATTCAGCAGCACGGAGAGTCGTAATTAAAACAGCACGTCGCTTTGAGGAATTTGGTCTGTTTATTATGCTGTAAATCTGTCCATAACATGATTTTAATGTTATCCACGCCTCTTCACAGCGTGTGACCAAAGAATTAAATCGTTTGTTATTATTTTTTCATAAGAACCAAAATTATTCTCTATATAAATTTAATCAAAATTGTCTTATTTTTATGAATCAAATGAATTATATGAATGTTATATTACACGGACATAATATGTTACACTCGAAACCTGTATTCAATAGTTAGAACCCATTTTGTCTAGTCGACACTGGTTTATACTGGATGCCTTTGTTACATCTAGAAATCAATATAGTAATATTAATTAAACTCATACAAAAATTATTGTTGTTTCAGACTGTCGATTCTCATTAGATATAGTCATCAGCTAGTATTATTTGCTGTTGTAATTACAGACCGTCTACTATTAGTACTAATTACAGCGGTTACCTCTGAAAATTCTAATATTTCCGCCTTCTTCATTTATCACATTCCATTTATTTAATCCCTCTTTGAGATCATCTTCATCTCTTATCTTCTTAGTGACATCTAGAGGCAAACATTTGATCAATTTGTAGTATTGTCTTCCATCTACGAAGGCGTCCACTATTCTAACTACATAAATGTTTTGACTGTAATGTATATACTTTTTAGAAGATTAAAACTGATAATTCTCGTGGATTATCAAATGGGACGAGTGTCCCGATAAAGCAATTAAAACGTAGTGAAAGCTTCAAACCATTGAAAAAAGTTGAATCAAGTGTGCTTAAGCTTTTATACTCGAGCGATAATGAAGGAAGGAAGAAATTCTTAAAAGAAACATATAAAAAACCTCCACGAGACAGGTAAAATACCGAATAGTTTTCCGCACAAAAATATTACAAAAATAAAATAATCGTCGCTTCCAGACATCCCTTTCCCGAGTGTTCGAGCTGGGAATACGGTTGGTATTTGAACGACGCCGCTCCTGATTTGATCGAGCGCAGAGGAAGAGTAGCGATAATGAACGCGACGTTCTTTCAGAGATCGGGGCTGACGCCCGATCCGGAGCACTACAAAGAGCCGACGACGTTTTGAGAGGTAATCAAACGAGGGGGTTGCATTAAAAAAATGAACATTTATTTATAGTTATGTACAAATTATAATCTTATTTACAATTTCATTCAAACTTATCCTGTCACACGACTTATGTTACACGCTATAAATATTACAATTAAATAATAAACTTTAAATAAACCTATAACAAGGATGACGCTATGTTATAAATTTTTAATTTTTTTCATATATATATATACGCTGCGGTCTCGCAGTGTATGTGCATATAAGGCCACGTTATGCCTCGGAGAGGCATCATTATTCGAAATAAAATTACTCAAAAGTGATTTGTTCATTATTTTTGTAATGATGACGTTGTTGATTGGATTGGTTTTTTTTTTTTTAAATTTGTTCTACGTTACATGAAAACATCGCTTATTTTGCTAAGAAAATTTAGCGTTTAAAAGGTTATTATAAAATTAGTAATTGTTCAAAAATATATCAAGTATTTTTGCGATAGATTCGCCCATTCCAGTAATAAAATTTTAGAAAAAAACGGTTCATAAACGAAATTACACGATGATATAAATTATTTTATAACTTAAATACGTTTGTGCTCTCGTTTTAAATGTTTTCTTTTAAATCCACGGCATTGTTTTAAAGGTATCGGCTTATTAAGCCGAGGGCTGCGATATCAAATCCAGTTGCATTTAATGAAATATAGATCCGAGTATTCATTGACTTATGCAATTCATTCAATGCATCACTTTAAAAAGAAAAGTTTAATAACAGTTTTATTAATATTTACTATACTCCACATTACGCTATTATGTTACATTTATTTACATTTTTACGCTATTATTCCTCAAAACAAACCTGCTTTCAGAATGTCATTTTACATTTTGAATAGTGCATTCAAGGAGAACGATGACTCATATTCAAATATTATTTGAACGGCAAACGAATTTAAAAAAATGCATATTTACAGTTTGTAGAAATACTTGTGTACAATATTATTGTTGTTCAAAATCGATTACAATAACAGAGTCGGCATCGTACGGATACATTGAAAATGTTACGTTAAAATTATGTCCTTAAACTTTGCTTAACATCGTTTAATAAATCCATACGTATTCGTTTAAATACTAAAAAAAATCTTAAACAAATTCGAAATTCAGCTGAACAATTTTTATATTGTCATTTTTAGTATAAGGAATGTTGCTTTCATTGCTTTTTCAATTTAGAAAATATGTATGCATCTACGGAAATAAATTCATTCATTAAAATGCAAATTAAAAGCATACGTTATAATATGAATTTATGTAATACCATCACAGCTCTGCTTTGGCTGGACGGACGTCTATGATTATCTACAAAGCGAAAGATATTATTTGATGTTTTCAGATGTACAAAAGATATTTTTATAGTCGCTACAAGAAACTACTCATGAACTCAAATTGAATCGACCAATTCATCTCGGCGATTTTGAACGAATTATGAAGAAAATGTTTAGAACGACGGAAGACAGCAGCGAAAATGACGATTAACCCTTTGCGCTCGAGCGGTACTCGAGAAATGTACAGAATCAAAAGAAATCCCCACAAGAATACCGTTTGTATCCGGTGAAATTCAACCTAGCACAGCTTTTACTTCGAAGGGCAGTTCCGAAGGCATTCGACTGAACGGGAAGCTGCATGTTATTTTGTTTGGATAAAAAAGGGATTGCAAGGTTTGTTTCTAACGAACTACGCCTGACCAAAGGCGATAAACTGTGTACTACTGTGACACTTGCCCCGACAAGCCAAGAATGCACCTCGGAGACTATTTTATAAAATAAGAACTAACTGTGTATAAGAGTTAACTGCAAAAAACTCATTAAATAAGCAGGAGCGGCTGACTGTTCTCGAGTTGCTGGTTCGCCCGAGCGAAAAGAGCCTCAAGCGCAAAGGATTAATAAATCTTCAATTTAAATGAAAACAACATTGTGTTAAATATTACATGTACCTACTATAATTTTGAAAATATAATTTTGAATAAACTGTGATCTTGTTTAAACGGATATGGCGTTATCGGTGCGTTTGCCCAAATTAAGACGAAAAAGTGCACACAGACGCTACACCGGTGAATTGCAGCGTTTTGTTTTGATAATTAAGATACGATCGTCTTCTTTATTGCTGGTGGATTTTGTTTTTCCTCCTTTGCAAAATCTACTCCTTCAGAAGAAAACTGACTTGCACGGTAGCCCCGTTCTTTTATTTTCGCATAAATAGGCAAATATATTTAAACAACAGCAAGCAGATGCTATGTAAATCAACATTGGTTAAGGTTCATTTATCGATACACAAATATGTTACGCGTCGCGCGGTTCTGAGAGAAAAATGGATTTACGTATGAGCACACTAGGTTCCCGGTATAGAATGGGTTAAATGAGAATCCTGCGATTTTCTAAATAAAAATACGCCTTTCAACAATGCAATTACAATTTATTCCCCATAAATACAGTAAATTAATATTAGGAAATATCTAAATTTGAAATTATATAATATACAAGGGTTGAGATAAAAATATCTTCGCATTTAAGAAGCGCTATTGCGATTTTTATTGGTCGCGTGAAAATATCCATAAGCAATACAATTGCACGTCGATATCAGACTGTTCATTTAAACGCGGTCCAGAATGTTTTCAGCAATTAACGGCTACGCAGTTAAATTTGTGGATTCATTTTAAGTCGTGGGTAATTTTTTAAATATAATTTGCTGTTAAGATCCATATATTTTTTTTAGACAAATTGTGTTAAACACTTATGTAAAAAATAATAAATAATATTGAACACAAAGCGAGAAATTGCAATGACGTTACTGGTTGTTTTAGTTAAAAAGTGCATGCAGCGCGTTTGATACTATTAAAGTACGAACGCATATTTACTGTCATAATTACGCAACATCTTACTGTACAAGCTAAAGAATAATATTGTCGAGAGAAAATTACCTGAATAAAATAAATACTACCAATAAAAATGGTCGCATAACATTATGACTGCAGATAGTAATGTAGTATTATTTTTATTGATTTATTACGTGACAAATGTGAACATTAATCCAAGTAAAATTTGATACTATTGAGTGTGTGAATAGTGTGCGTCATTCCGTTAAAGTACAAACGGTCCACTGCAGAACTATGGGCCTCTACAATATCCATTCACAAGAAGGGGTTACATCTCGTCTGTATCGTACATTCGCTCGATATTGAAGGTAGCATAACCTTCCGGTTTCATTTAGAATGCTCACCCAGCGGGTCTCCCGAATGATCGTATTGACGAACGCTTTCGCGACTGTCTCGATAGGAAATGTGAGGGGTTTGTTAAGACTGAGTAGTTTTCTTCGGGAGACAGTGACGATCTGAAGCAAAGAGTCCAGTCCCTCTTTTTTCTTTTTTAATGATAATGATCCATGTCAAACGTAATCTTTTTTTTATAATAAAAGATTTATTTTCATGAAAAATGGCGAGAACTTTTTCACACACCCAATGTAATTTTATGTCTGCATTTTCCTGTGATAAAAAATAACGTAAAATTCCATTCACGCGTTATGCATGATAAAAATTTCTGTACAGCATTATTTCTAATATCACGTGAAAATGTGGTTGGATGAATCTAATGATTAAAGAATGATATAAATATTATTTGCACGTTTTACATTTTAAAAGCTTAGAAAATGAGCGTAAAAAAATTAAAGCTTACATTCAGTTGAGAACGGATAAAAAAAAGCTAATAAAAAATAGTCTTAAAAATAATCTTACTGGACAATTAAATCAATCAAAGCATTGCAAATGTGTTGATTTCAAATTAATGTAACGAGATAAATGTAATAAATCGATGTGTCGCCAAACGAAAAAGACTTTCTTTTCGGATTAACAAAATTATATTTTGAAACCAACAACTATATAAATTTGTGTAATAAAACATCGCTAAAATTATCAATAATTAACTTTCTTCCCGCGGTTAATATTATGCAATGTCAAACGTAAACAAACATCATAGAATATAGAGAATCTTGAAAGAAGAATATTTACACTTCAATTGTTGCAGTTTTCTATTCGGCCGAAAATTAATGCACATAAAAAGAGACACTTTTTGAGTATTCACAGTCACTAAAAACTGAGATCACGTTAAAAAAAAATTAAAGAAGTATTTAAAAAAATACAAATAATGCAATTTTACACAGTCTAAAATAAAAACGTTGAACTTTATAAAAGCTCAAGTCCCGTTACATCAAAATATTTCAAAAGCTATTTACTGTATACATTTTAATAAACTATAAACGGTTCAACTCACAAGTCAAGCCGTTCACGGGCGGAGTGATCCGCTCAGCAATTCAATAAAAAAATCATCTTATAGCATAATAAATTTGTTTTGATCTGATATCGGAGAAAAGCTAAATTCAATTCACTTTCATTTATTTACAGAAGAGACGATTTAACCAATTCCTGAACGACCTTATCCTCGTTTACTTTAAAAAATATATTTTTTACAAAATTGTTTTAACGTAGAGATAAATCTCTCTCATTTATTGCGACCAAGGCTATTGGGAAGCGGTTAATCCCAATTAAATTATTTTAAATTCATGACTCATTAAGCTTAATAACATGCGAGTGGCGCAAATTCAAGTTTTAAATCGTCACAAATAAAACAAAGACTGTTAAGAAGTTCGCCGTTGGCTTCGTTAAAATCGCACCAACGTGAGAAAATCGTCTAATAGCGCGTTAAACTTAAAAAGCAACGAGACCAAGAATACGAGCCATATTAAATTTAACGTCTCCACGCAAAACATTCAATCACGCTCTCTCGGCATTTAAAACGGTGTAGAAATTTTGAAACGTCAAGGTATTTTAATCATATAATAAAAATATAAACTATCGTAAAACAGTACAAGTTTGGGTTTTAACGACCACCCAAAATAGTAATATATCACATTTCAATGCGTTTATTATTACAATTGACTACAGTCATTTTTCTCCTTCACTATTCTCTCTATCTAAAATAAAAAACAGAAACAATCAACTTTAAGCATAAGTAATGGCTATAAGCACATTTACTAGTGTTAATAATTTTCGTAAAACATTTCAAGATTCACGTTTCACTCGTAATGTACATTAAATATGTTGTCTTTTAAAATAAACATTCAAAAATACCTTCACATTGGAACTTTTGAAGTCACTTTCAAAATGAATAAGTTATCACATTTAAATTTGAACGATCAGTTATTGCATGAACATTTTTATTTCCCACTGTACGAAGGCTCTTGCTGCAGCGTCCCGACTTCCATATGAGTGGTCGGCGGTTCCGGCAGGGCGCCGTCCGTCCACTGTATCAACGAATGCTCGGGTTTCTGCGTCGATTCGAAGTGATCTTTGAGGAGCATCTGCGAAAAATTACAGTGCATCTGAAAAGCCTCGGCTTCGCGCGTCGCCTCGCCGCATAATCTATAAAGATCTGAAATAACATTTACTTCATTAAAATCACTCAAATCATTAAAAACGTGCGCTATAATTCCAATTTACCTTTGAGAATAGCCGACGCCCAGAGCTGTACATGAACGTCGGGTATTTTACTCGCTAATTGCATAGCGGGCGTGACCATGTTCATGCTTTCCCTCGAATTATTCAGCGATAGAAATATGTGGCCGAGCAAGACCAACGAACACGACGTTAATCTGTTCAAATCCTCCGCGTTTGCCATTTTTAAGGTTTCTCGCAAATATCGCCTTAAAATCGTTTTAATAAAAACACGTTAATGCAATGCAATCGATAATGGAATAGTGGTTAAAATATTTAATTCGGAACTTACTTTGCTTCATTATATCTAGCTTGAAAGAATGCTTGGAGTCCTTGCACGTAATATGCGGCTGCTCGAAGACTGTGAGAATGGGAAGGTAAATTTTCGGGATTGATGTGCTCTAATAAGGCATTTAATTCAACTTCTCTCTTTCCACGGAGATATACAATTGCAAGATTTAAATTTGCAAACGTCCACAACTCTCGTTCTTGTGATGACTGTAAAAAATAGAAGGACCGGTCAAGATAGGCTGTTACGAGGGTTGTCTCAGAAGTACAGGACCTGATGTTTAGTTTTAGTTTTAATCCAACCAATCTTAAAGCCGAGCTAGATTCTACTCTGGGGGAGACGCTCCTTTATTTACAACAGTTAAATATTGAGTGGCAGAGTATAAATGAGGCCGCACGAGCTGCCACACCACATGAGGTGACTACGCCAGAAATGGTTAAGAAAATCCACAAAATTGTATTGGATGATCATCGATTGAAAGTGTGGAAGCTAGCAGACATAGTGGGTATTTCAAAAAGTGCTGTACATCGCATATTGACTGAAAATTTGCACATGAGAAAGCTATGCGCAAAACAGGTGCTGTGCTTGCTCATAATGGAAAAACGGCATTGTGACGATGTTTTAATCGAGTGTTTGGCGATGTTTCACAGTAATAAAGTCGAGTTTTTATGTCAGTTCATAACCATGGATGAAACACGACTCCATCACTTCACAACTGAGACAAAAGAAAGAGACAGAACTACAGACAGCTTCTTATCAGTGTAAAGTGTCTTTGACCATATTACCAGTGCCGCCGTGCGATCTGTTGTTTCCCTGGACAAGCCACACAGAGACCTTTTGCTTCGCACCCTCCAAAGAAGACGGGGTACCCACAGGAAGACCAACCTAAGACCACATGTACCCGAAGGTGCGTTGGAAGAATTTAACAGTAGATAGGGACAGAAGGGGGGGAACCCACCACTAACCCGTGTCTACCACCAGGTCTACACTGCGTAGACTCACAACGAGACACTTGCAAATAGCTGCACCAAGTTTTATGCAAGAAACTGTTCCCGAGAAGACACTCATGCTCTATTTAGTGATGGAAGAAAGCGCAAAGCTGCAACAGATGACGGACTACTCTTTCCCCGTGGTACTAGTATCGGTTTGGTTATTTGTAGTACCTAATCACGGAGACAAGTCATCATTCGAGCAGCCTGATGCCGCTCTCCCTATATGCACTAGGCTGTTGAGGATAGTGGTGACGCCTTTTGCACAGATTCCACCTACTTCTATAATCAGCAGTTTCACATTCCACTTTAGTACACAACACAGGGTAAGCTGTGTACCACTCATGTTAATTGAGCTACCCAGCAGCATTTGATGAGCAAACCGAGGCTACTTTCGCGCACCTCTTCTCCACATCATTTCCCAAGGGGTTTAACCATTGCCCACTGGTGTAGGGTTTGATGGGTAGGTATTATAGAGTCTAACACGCACCCGGCTACGTTAACAACAGTAAAATATTGGGTGACTACGCCACATGAGGTGACTACGCCAGAAACGGTGAAGAAAATCCACAAAATTGTATTGGATGACCGTTGATTGAAAGTGTGCAAGCTAGCAGACACGGTGGGTGTTTTAATAAGCCCCGTTTAAATCGAGTTTTTAGCTATGCTTCACAGCAATAAAGTCGAGTTTTTACGTCGATTCATAACCATGGATGAAACATGGCTCCTTGACTTCACATCCGAGACAAAGAAACAGTCAAAACAATGGACTAAAAGGGGAAAAATTCTCAGGATAAGTGTAAAAAGCTGAAAGGAAACTATAATTGAGAAATAAAGATATTTTTGTGTTCTCTTAATCAGGTCGTGTACTTCTGGGACCATCCTCGTATATTATAAAATCAATACGTTGTAAGTGTTAATATGTATTTTTTTCCTTACAGAAATCGCTGCGTTGAATTGTGCTTCCGCAGCTTCCATACAGTTCATACTCATTGCATACAAGCCTAGTAACGTGTGTAGCTGTGGTTTATGGCGAGCGAGTAATTTTGGCGTTGCACGACATAATGCCGCTCCTGCACTTATTTCTTGCAATGCTGCAGATTTATTGCCAGTTACCAAGCGACACATTATCATGTGTTCCAATAGCATTAATTGAAAAACTGACAAGATAGGTTTATTGTCGACGACTGAAATTAATGAGAAATTATAAAATAAACAGAGAAATGCAGACATATCATATTATAAGAATTGTATTGATCTTACTTTTAAGCTTGTCTATTTGTGTAAGCGCTTTATCAGTATATTTATGCGCTTTGTCCATATAGCCGGCTTGCATGGAATGCATTACCGTTACCAAATAGACCAGCACGTAGAGATGTTCTTTAGGCATCCAAAGAAACATATCGCCAACACAGGAACCACATACAGCTAATTAGAGAAGAAAAAAGCTATTTAATTAATGCTCAGTGCTTTTTATATACGGTGTTAAAAAGAGACGAATGCAAACCTTCATCAGATGGCCACGTAGGTGACATTATTGTTTGTATACTTTGCTGTAATTGCTTTAAGCATGGCTTGACGCTTTTTACTTGACCGGCCATTAGATAATGGCAAACCTGCAAATAATTAAACCATTTAAAAAATAAACAAATAAAACACACGTTTATTTAAGAAAATAAGACCATAAAGACCTGTAACACTAGAAAATAAACTTTAAGATATTCTTTTTGATGTAAACTACCAGTCCACGTATCGACGAGATGACCGGCTTGGTTCAAAAGTGGCAACACTTCCTGAATTTTTTTGTCGATTAATAATAACTAAAAGCATTATAAAAAAATCAATAAACGCAAAATATATTCGGTATTAACATATTTATAGAAAATATAAATAGGCGTACCATTCCTCTGCTTAATAAGAAAAGAACTCTTGTATAACTAGCATTCGATATGTGAGCATAATCTACACCGACGCCTAATAGACTGCTTGCTATTTCATAATCTTTCTCCGTAGCATGTATTTGCTAGAAATAAAAATAGCCATAAGTAAAAATAAATCTTAACGTTGCATTTATTAAAAAAATACACTCACCGCTAATTGAAAAATAAGTCTACAATGCCAGTACACACTGTGCTGTGATAATTCTATAGCTTTTCTCAATATCGGTTTAGATAACGTCGATTGGGATTGTGTTTCGTACAATTCCGCTAAAACACTAGCCGCTTCGAATTTGACATCGTCGAATCCATTAATCGGTTGAGACAATAGCCACTGCAAATAAAATATAACCCTTAAAATACGCATTCTACTGTAATTTTGCACAGTTTGTATATCAAATATCGATAACGAAGGATCAAATGTCAAATGATTGCTCGATCTAATTTAGAATTGAAGGTATCCAACATTCAACAAAATTTATCGCGGCCGAGTTTCATAACATCCATTCATTTAAACGACGTTTATTGAAAAAGCCGGCTAAAAACCCACATCCGGAGGTCGGACACGCGGCTAAAGAGATGCTTTTGTATGTTTGACCTGTTTTTTTTAATAAAAACGATGTTTAACCCCAGATTACAAAAATAAATATGGAAGAACCGGGATAATTGAGTATCCACGATACAATTTCGTCGTCGATTTGTATATTTTTGGATCGTTGAAATGCTTTTAAATGACAAAGACTATGTGAACATATTTCATGGAAAAAACTTGTAGAAAAGTGGACTACATCAAATGAAGTAAATTATATTTTGATCACCCGGATTTAAATGCTAATTTGTAGGGTTTAGTGATTTAAAGTTTTACATTGCCGGAATATTAATATAATATTAATGCGGTAGAATTGTTCGTTATTTTCATTGAAAAATGTGAGCAACAACAAAAGGACAATAAGAACTAGGTCAAAACACTTACGAATGTGCAGTTTATTTACAAGACAATGCCTTTCAGACGCTAATGACACGTTTAGCTCTGATGACTTTGCAATTTTGTAATACGGCACAGAAATTACGTAAGAAGCTATCGGACTGCTGCTCGTATACATGGGCGTATTATATTAAAAAAGGTAATTAATTGACCGTGATGGCAAGGACTGTTATATTATGATAATCTCCTAGTCAAGTCACAAAACTGCTAAGATCTTCAGAAATATTTTGCATAAAAAAATAATATATTAGATGGTCCCATAATGAATGTCGTTTTTTTTCAATGCAACCTCCTAAAGATAACAGGAGAGCCGTGTACATCATATCAACATTTGCGGAGCTGTATGATCTATATAGTTCAATACTATTTTAAAAAGAAAGTGATGCAGACTACAAAGAACATCGGCAAGATTTATGGTGACATATTAGCTGTCTAAGGGCGTTAAAAAATTAAATCTGGGGATTTAAGTATTGCCAAAATATGACCCATTTATAAGAGGAATAGGCCTCTGTGCTTCAACTACAAGGGCATATCCCTTCTGAATATTGTATACAAATTATTTGCAAGAGCTTTGATCGGACGGCTGATTCCCAACATGGAGGAACACCTTGGGGAGTACCAATGCGGTTTCAGACTGGGCAGGTCCACTTGTAGACCAATTATTTAATGTTAGAATATTCACGCAAAAAATGTGGGAATACAGTGTCAATTTCCAGCACGTATTTATAGATTTTTGCAAGGCGTATGACAGCGTTGCGTTGAATGGTTGAGGACGAGGATGTGTGACGGGAGTTAAACAGGGGGATGCCTTCTCCCGATTACTTTTTAATATTGCATTGGAGGCAATTATGAGGGAGGCTGGCAAATCGGAACACGCAGATCCATGGAAGGATGATACAATGCATCTAGCTTTTTCGGACAACATCGACGTCATGACTAAAACGAGATCGGAGGCTTTGGCGGCGTTTACGTCTATCGACGGAGCTGCTGCTAATTTCGGCATTAAAATTGGCGAGAACAAAGATTAAAATTTATAGCCTGACATGCGTTGCAATGCCATGTCTCGCATAAGAAACTGCATACACAAACAATATTTTTATTGTGCCTGTGTTATTCCCGCTAGTGTAAACAGTAAGTTGACAAAGTTTTATTGCAATCGGATGAACGTTATGGCAGCGCATTGAATACGAACAAACAGAGATTCATTTTTATATATTAGATTAATGAGGCCGATAGTGGTTTACGGGGGTGAAACATGGCCCATGACCATCTGTGATGCAATACACCTAGAGAAGACGAAAGGAAAATTTCAGATCAGAATATCAGTTCTATAGAAGGATTAAAATCCACCCTTTCAGACTATTTTCAGTCAAAACCCGGTGAATTTTACGAGAAGGATCATAGCTGATTTAAGAAAAGGTGGCAGAAGGTGATAGATAACAATTGTCTTGAGGGTTCAAAAACTCAGATAAAAGCATAATCAATCTACTATGAGTTATTGATCATTATAGAGCGATAAGTTCTGTGATCGATCAAACTAACAAAAACAAAGGAGAGATGAGCACATATCGGGTAAATACAGATTGCAAGACTCAAAAGATGTGTTCCAACAGTTGTCATTGTAGAAAGACATTGCTATTTGGAAGTCATCTGTGAAAGACGCTTTGGGTTAAGATCTTGAAATTCATTAGTAACCCTTTGCGGTCGTTTGTCTATTTTCATCTACCAAAGCTTTTTTTACCATTCTGATTGTATGTCTGCTCTCAGCCACAACAACAAGGAACCGTACGAATCTTAACTCTATTCATAACTCTACATTCGTCATGCAAAACATCGTGGCGATTCAATGTTTGTTCGAAATTGGTCGAATAACTTGTAGGCGATTTTTGTGAAGGAGTATCTTTAAAACCAGGAAAACCATCGGCCTCAAATAAAGATGAAAGGCTTAATGGGAAACTGCATATATTGCGGCATTGTGAAGGTGTGAAAAGTAAAGATTGATCTGTATTTTTGAACAGAAAGATTAGGGGCGGAAGACGCCAAACTAATTATTTTTGCGATACATGTAGTCGAAAACCAGGACTGCATATTGGAGACTGCCTTCAAAGATACCACACAATACAAGAAATATAATTTTAAAACACACTATTGTCTAAACATACATCTAATGTTCAAAAATGATTTGAATATGAAGAATTTGTGGGTAGTTGTTGTTTTCCAATTTTCTATAGCAAGCCCGGATGCCACACTTTGTCAAAAGCCTGAGTTACGTCCAGGAATGCTGCCGAACAATATTTTCTGCCTTCCAAGTATTTGTATATTCTACTGAAGATTCTGTGTATTTGTTCCACAGTCACATGATGTTGACGAAATCAAATTGGTGGTTGGGTATAAGATTGTTTTTCTTCAACTACAGGCTTCAACAGGCTTAAGTCTCTTCAGTAGTAGTTTTTCAAAAAGTTTGGAAATTATTGGGAGTAAGCCGATGGGTCTTTATGATTTGACGTCATGTATATCCTTGCCTATAATTGTAATTAAATAAAAATCTTGTCCAAGAAAGTTTGTCTTTGCATTGCCATTTTGTAAAATTATTCGTATCATATTTCAGTATCAATTTTCATAGCGTCATGTTAAATTATTATTTTTTTCTATGTGTCAATAGTATCATATTCAAATGAAATTGTTTACACATGTTTTTTAATGTTTATGCAATTACATTTTTCACATTAATTATTGCACGCAAATCAACTGATTATTTCACCAGTTTGAAGACTTTCTACGCATTATGAAATTACACAACAAGCTACATCGATGATGATAATCCAATGATGCAAAAATATTGAGATCAGACATAAATAATAACATTTTAGCCCATGAATTCCTTCTTTATTTTTCTAAAGTCTAGTTTGAAAAATTTACAGAATGCATTTTTATCGTTTTGGGTGACTTTCACCAGTTGCTGTCCGCTCAGCTGACTGCCAATTTGACTCTGGAGTATAGTAATGAACCCATGTTGCATTCATTGTCAGATACCGCATAAAAAATATTTTTTATTGTGCTAAAATAGCTCCAAACAACGCTCTGAATTATGGACGCCTTGTTCTTCATGATCAAGTGTGTGCATTTACAGAACCCATTTGAACAGAGCTTTCTCATGGACAAATATTGATGCAAAATGATGAATACACTGCCTTCTGATATCTATAATGTGTCAGCTATCTCATGCAAATTTAAATTTATGATCGGCCAAAACTTTTTTGTGAACGTTTTTATGTTTTCTAGAACACGTACCAAATTTGGGCGACCAGAGCTCTACCATTTGTCTCGATGGAACACTTAAACACATCAATTGCTTTTGTTAGAGATTTCTTGTGATGATTTGTTTGAGTTGGAGCAGCTCATGATACACTACGCCCGGCTGATCCCCCCAAATACATGACATGAGCTTGGAATCATGGATATTCCGCTTTGGCGTCAATATTACTGCTTGGCCGGTCTTAGCCTAACACTTGGGATTATCGTTTCCACATCTCTCAGCTTCAATTCGTAAGGCATCCAAGATCTTTTTGTATTATTTCCAATGCTGTCAGACGTTTCGAAGCTTTCGTTTGATCACCTCTTAATGATTTTATAAATTCAGATTGCATTTCACATGGATCTTCATCGAGCAATTTTTTAGCTTCAAACATTTTTAGTGCACCACTGTGTTCTCATCAAAATCATTATTTTTGAAGCGATTACATCAATCTCTGCATGTTCTTTCCACCCGAACTAAATCACCATAGGTCTCCGCAAGGATTCTGTGCGCTTCAGCTGCAGATTTATTTTGTGCAATAAAATTACCCACAAATACGATTTATTTCGCACAAAAATCCGACATGTTTCACGCTATAAAAAAAAATGTTGTTTACACTTTAACGGAATGACGCACACTGATTTTAAAGCTAGACACTTCAATATAGATGCATCACCACTTGAGCTATATGCACACGATTGTTATATCGCCATCTCATGGTGAAACCCGCAGGAAAAATACATTCAAATACACAATTCAAATATAATTTTTATATAGAACGAACGAAGAAAAGCCCTCATATTTTTAATACCGGCTACTAGGTTAAATCAGAATTTGATTCCGAATAAAAATCTCTATTTATGATAATTAAAAAAGGCAATATTATTTGGCTTATTAAAATTAAGGTTATGTTTTAAGTATTGGTAAAATGCCAAATATTTGGACTTCTCTGACTTATTGCAAAATAAATAGTATATTCGAAATGTCAATTATAGGTCGTTTTCTTTAATAAAAAAAAGAAATATTTGCTGCAATGGTTGCATTGTTTAATTTTAACGTGTCTTTGATGTAATCGGATTCATTATTGTTGAGATGTTAAGCTTGCACAATGATTATGACTTGACAGCTGTATAAAATTTTCAAAACGAGCGAAAAGATGTTCGTCGAAGGTTCCATACGACGTTCGTCATCTGATCGGGTGTCATTGCTCCAAATTTGTACGCCTCGCATTCGAGCGAGCCAATTGTCGGGGCGCTGTTACATTGTAACGCTGAAATTTGACCGAACGAAGTAAATTGGCACCGATCCTGCGAGCAATGCAGGGGGTGACTTTTCATTATTATTATTATTATTAATTTCGTCATTTGTGAAAGTTTCAATGGAAGGTCGTCGTCGGCAAAAGATGTGGTTGGCGGGCAAACTGCATAGACGACGATGCGCGATGTTTACAATGTAAGCGAAGTAAAGACGCAGAAGACGTTGTCTGTTGACAGTTGAGCGCGGGAGCGGTGGGGAGGTGGGGGACGGGGGCGTGTTGTTGTTTGCGGGTACCGGGGGGCACTGGGGACTAATGGGGGAGACTGGCTACTGACGCTGTGCTCCAGGTGCTCCCGGGCCAGCTGCGTGTTGGTCGTATGCTGGAGGAGGATGTGTCCGAGCTGGAGGTGGGTGCGAGCTTCGACGCGGGCCGGCGGCCGAAAGGCGAACACGGCCTGCAGGCAGCGCACGCAGCCGCGGATGTCCGGCGGCGAGGCCGTGCGGAAAGCCTCCGCCAGCCCCAGCAGCGAGATGTACCACGCGTCCGCCGACGACGCCATCACCGCATCTCTGATGGACCCGCTCGCCGATCTGCGGCTCTCGGCCAACTGACGCGACGACGCGACGGCCGATCGCGACCATAACCAAAGCGACGTCGAATAAAACACGACTAAAAATTCGAATATTTATTTAAAACAACTTACAAAATATTGCAATCAAATTATGCATCGATTTTTTTAAACATGCATGTAATAATAATATTTTTACACATTTTAATAAATAATACCTTTTTTATGATTCAATATATTAATCATAATATATTCCATATACGACAGCTTGGGCGTAAAAATTATTCGTATCATACACATGATCGACAAATCTGTCTTTGGCTTGATCCCAAAGAAATGTATGCTTGATGTGAACTCCCTGCATTTTTTTCTCTCCAATTATCACGGTGACTACAATTCTGTATCTGTAAGAATCAAACAACGCATTTATTACAAAAGCTTTATTTGTATAAAATCGCTCAAGAATACCTATCGAAATTTTCGCTCTTGACCGCCGTTCGTATTTCATCCGAGAGTTGCATCGACAAATCTTTCATTCCTTGGTCGGAATATTCTAGATCTTTGAAATTTAATTCCATTATATTTCTTAAATGACATTTCACTTTCATCACATCGAACGGTTGTTTCGATTTAAGTCTATATGTATTTTGATGCGTTCTAGAATGTGACGTTTTCAACATTTTTTCAACAATTTAAAATATAACATAAACTATGTTTTATATTTGACGTGCATACACGCGTTGAACTGTCACTTTTGAGAACAAAATATACACTGAGGAAAAAGCGGAATTAATTTGATCGTACCAGGTCGTACCTGGTACTCACTATAAAGCACTAAAATGTGTCTATTATATATATTTTTTAAATTTATAAGCACAACCATTGTGAGCATGTGATGAATGATTCAAATATTTCAATTAAAAACAGTATATGATATGTATTATGTCAATATTTATGTTTGAATTATTGTCCATATTAAGTGTCGATTTTTTCTTATATTTTAAAAAATAAATAACAATTTTATAAATGAAATATATTTAATAAATTAGCTATTTATATACAATATATTTTTATAAAATATTAAAAATATGCTTTTTGATGATTCAACAAATAGGAATTTAAGAATATATTTTTTAATCGTTGTTTTGTATTATTTATCATGCAAATATTATTGGTAAATATTTTTTATAGTTGTATTACATTTGTCAATATTTGTTTTAAAAAAATCATGGTCGTTATTTTTAAGACCAATGTCAAATATCGAACCAAAACCGTCAAACTGCATGCTGGTTTTGTTTGTTTTTTAGTGCTTGTATACAATTGAATAAAATACATTTATTTGCTATGATAATAATATATTTTATTGTAATGGAGGCGTGTGTATGTTTTTATATTTGATTATTTACCAACATGCCTAAACAAAATAAAATAACATCGTACTTTTCTAGTGTTCCTGTTCGAAAACAGAACACCTCTAACTCTTTCAAAATTAGTGAAGTCAAAACGATATGCCTAAAAAATATCATAAAGAGCGAGAATGATGTTGCCTTGGAAGATGAAGGTGATTTAAGCGACTGTTGTATAATTGAAGAGAACATATCCATAGTGAGTGTATCGACAGATGAAGGTACATTAAATAATAACAGCTCCAAAATAGAGAATACCTTCGATAACGATGAAGAGAAGTGCCCCGAAGATGATAAATCGGAAGAAGCCACAATGACTATGAATCTCAAAGCGCAACCTCTTAATCTTATGGAAAAATCCACAGAAGATGTAGAAATCTCAGACATCGACGAAGATCTTATAAACGAGTTGCAAGACATTGAATCTCAGAATATGAACGGGAAAGCAAATGATATTAAATTTGATGATACAACCGCGTTTTTCTTAAAAATGTTGGATGACTTCATAGAAAAAGACACTCTACATTACCTATTTAACTACAAAGACATCTGTTTGATAAAGTCGTTCCTCAGTTTGCCGTACATCGAATCAAAAGTGCTATTTGTGCGTTTGTACTGGTTGCAGCGAAAATGGTACAAGACATCAGACATTGTTATGAAATATTTAAAGTTAAACATTAAAGAAAACGAGTCGTGTAAAAAATACGTTGAAAAATTACAGAATGAAGGATTTTTGTTGAACAGTAAGCAATCATTTTTATGTTGCATTATATTTATTTACTCGATATAATATTTATTCAATTTGATTCTTTAGACTCCAAGATGAACTTTGAAGATTGGTCTTTAGTTTTGCTCAAACCGGATTTGCTTAAAGTGTGTAGTCATTTTAAAATTAATATAATGCGAGCCGACAAGGGCGTTCTTATCGAACGACTTAAGAAGTTTTGTTCTAATAAATCCACCATTAAAAATCTCACAGTCGGTGGCACAAATTCGATGGAAAATAACGTTTTGAAAAAGTATTTATAACGTTTTTATGTTTTGAAAGTCACACAATATATGACAAACGGTAATCAATCTTGATGTTTCAGGATACAGCGGGAATTTGGAGAATGTATAAAAATTTCAGACGAGGCTCGGTCTTTATTTGATCGTTTACATTTGGTAACCTATTTAGGAACAAATCCTTCTATTCTCAGAGAGAAAAAGCTCAATCTGCTCTTAATGAATATAAAAAATTGCCAACAATCATTTCCATGCGTGTCTGTTGAACTAGATTCGCAAAAATATGTATTCCCTTCGAAGGAATATTTTGATGAGTACGTATTTGTATATTAATACGTATAAGAAGTGTAAAGTCTTTAATAAGGATGCTCGATTTTTAAATGTAAATATAGGGTGCATTCAAAAAGTAGTACGTCCAATTTTCTCCAGATGCGATAATATACCATAGCGCATTCTAACCTTTTTTTTTTCGCAAACAGGGAAAATGTTTTATATCCTGGAGAAGGCTTTCTAGGATGCCTTCCAGCCCTGGAAACACCGCTTCCAGAAGTATATCAACGCAGAATGCTATTTCGAAGATTTTTTACTATACAAATATGTTCAATACATGAGTTTTTATGAATTTGGACACATTACTTTTTAAACGCACCCTGTACGATGACTTTTTCGGGATGTATTTGGTTTTGGTGTATCTTGTGTGTATTGATATTGTGCCAAATCTGACAATTTTGCAAATAAAATTTGATGATTTGCACACATTATTCAATGCTATCCATGATAATTTGCCGTACACTACTGAACAATTCACAATAAATTGGACAGACGTTGCTTTAACAATTTGGCCGCTATAACATAACAAATTTCGAGCGTCCCTATTGAAAGACCCCATGTAATAATATCATAAATTATAAAATGATTTAAATTTTTAGATTTTTTCAAGCGTATGATTTATATGAAAAAATGTATAAAATCACATCGATTCCTCAATGTGATCATCAAGCCGTTGTAGATTTATGCAGAGAAAGCTGCAAACGATATCATGCTCTAAGCGAAGATGAAAAATTTAATTCTTGGTATGTTTTAATTAAGATTTAGATTTTTTTACTTTTATGAACTGTGTACTCTACTTCATAAATATTTGTAGGAATCCTCCTATTTGGTTGCATTCTTTTACGCCCGGTTATCGATACATCAAAATGATGGAACTTAGCATAGGATCATATAAAGCTTTAAAAGGTATTAAATATTTAAATGAAATTATGGATATCCTCACTACAATGTTGAATCAAACCTTATACAGACAGCATAAGCGTGCTTTGTGGTACAACGAAAAAGCTATGATTCTCCATATGAAAATGAAAAAGTTTGATCAGGTAAATATTATCGACAAGTTTTTAAAAATATCATATTTTTAAACGATAACCCGTTATAAAAATATTTTGCTTTTATCGTAGGCCGCTAATCTTTTGATTACGGCGTTGAAAGATCCCAATGTAACAGATGATGCTAAAGCACCGCTTATCGATCGCGCTAGAAGGCTCGCAATGCAAAAGAATATCAAGCTATCGCCTGAAATAATTGATAAACTTTTACAATTTTCCAAAGAACCAGAGGCCGACTTGCCGTTTATAGAAATATCGGCCAAATCAACAGATGGGTTTGTTTATTTAACTTATTATTATCGAGTTGTTTACCCGTTAAGGGCTTTTGAATAATATTTAAAATTTAATCATCAATTTTGCAGAAATTCACCAGGAAAAAAAGCTCGTTATATGCTACGAGATGTAATCTCAGGCGAAAGAACATATTCTTCGGTAGAGCAATATGCATTACTGCATTATATCAATAGTGATAACTATTCTGATGGTACAATATTTTTCAAGCATATTAACTATAGTTTTTATATTTAAAGTAAATTTCTGAACAATTTAAATATCGAGTGTGTGAATAAGTTCCTGCCGTTTCACCATCAAACATGTCGAATTTTGTGCCAAATACATCGTATTTGTGGGGAATATTACTGCGCTATATTCAAAAGAAATTGCAGCTGAAGCGCATAGGATCCTCGTGGAGACCTATGGTGATCATGCTCTGGCGGAAACAACATGCAGAGATTGGTTTAATTGGTTGCTCCTTCTGATTACAATTTATCCGATCGATTACTCATGGCATGGCTGAGCAGCACTTCACTTCTTATGAAGATACCAAAAAATGAGTGGATTCTTGGATAGCCTCAAAAGGCATGTCGTTTTTTCGACATGGAATTCAAATGCTGCCAGAAAGATGGGCAAAAGTAGTGGCTAGCGATGGGCAATAATTTAATTAACTTGCATTTTTATTATTTTCTTAAAATAATGGATTTATTTTTACGAAAAACGGCGAGAAATCATTCACACACCCAATATTTTATTAGATTTCAACGTATCCATTCTCATAATATTCTAATAAAGTCATCTTATTGGTTGTGTGTAATTTTTATTTCACATTTTAGGTGAACATTGGGAGGGCCGTATTATAAGTTCATTGTTTGTTCTTTTGTTTTGGGATATAATTTATTCCCCAGTTGAAAAAGCATCGGCAATATTTATTTCTCCGTATCAGGAAGCGCCGCTGGATTTATATACGGATTCTTTTTACACCAATCGGAAAGAAAAAATCGAGCTGAGATTAGCGGATATAAAAAATACTTGGACCATGGAATATTTGATCGACTTCATGCACAATGTGTTTTTGTCGAGGAAAGAGGGTACGTATAAGCTTGCGAACTGCAACTTTTTTCCGCAGAGTATTTCCTGGTTTGTTATCGTAAGTCTTCCAAAAATCTATAAATATATGGTGGAGATTTATACTGTACTCCCACATTTGTTATGAGAATAATCTCATGTTAAAAATTAGGTCCACAGTGGACCTGAAACTGCATTGGTACTGTCCAAGAAGTTGCTCCACAACAGACGACAGTCGTCCGATCAGAGTTCTTGCAAATAATTTATACGCAATACACAAACAATGTACTAATTTCATAATCTTCACAGGTGTGCACACGACAACTCACCAAAGTTTCATCGCAATTAAATCAATGATATAGGAATGCATGTGTGACAAACAAACACATATTTATTTTTAATACAATTTAAACATAAACACGCAATCATAAACGATGCGATGGAGGCCAAACATACGTTTTCGATGTATTGCTGTTGTCGTCAAACAACTTGATCCATGTATGAATTAAAATGATGACGTTTGTGTGTTACCGCCTCATTGTATAGTCCACCGTTACGCCAACATAGTGCATATGCTAAACGTCTCGCATAACAAATTGCATACACAAACAATATTTTTACTATGCCTTTGTTATTCGCGCAAGTGTAAACAATAAGCTGACAAAGTTTTATTGCAATCGGATGAACGATATGGCGGCGCGTTAAATACGAACAAACAAAGATTAACTTTTACATATTAAAATGAATATTATCATTTGATAATTACATTTTGATTTTTTTAAACTTTGAACTCGTGATCAAATGTATTAATTTTTAATTACAGGAGAGGTTTCTGTTTTTCACGATGGTATAGAATGGTTAAAAATAGAAAAGATTGTTCAATGTCTCGGTAAAGAAGGTTTATCAGTTATTTGTGGAAGATTGTGTAGAATATTTCATTATGCTCACTCGGGTTTTCCAGATCTTACAGTTTGGAATTCCGCTACAAAAAAGGTTTACTTATTATTTTTATAAATTTAATTTTTTTAAAAAATCACACATTTAACGTCTTGTTTATTTTTAGATTAAGTTTGTAGAGGTCAAAGGCGATGGTGATAAATTATCTCATAAACAAATTCAATGGATGAAATATCTGATTAAATGCGGAATAGAGACAGAAGTTTGCTACGTGCATAAAGGAACAAGATTAAGAAAAGTAGCGAAAAAGCCAGTGACGCCAAAAAAGAAAGTGCCCAAGAAAAATAATTTAGAAAATGTTGAAAATGAAAATGATGTTTTTCAAGACGATAAATCAGTTAAAAGAAAGACCCGGCGTTCAAAGAAAAATATCGAGGAAGATGTTGCAAAACAATCTAAAACTCAGGTCATAGCAGAAACAAACATTCTAAATAATTTAATGTTGCAAAAGACCCCAACAAAAACGAAAAAACCCAAAAGTACCTCATCGTCGCCGAAAAGTCCTACGGCGAAAAAAACAACCTCCCCAAAAATTAATACAATTCCACAAGATTGCTTTTTGAGATCGCCTACCAAATTCAGCAAAGGTGTGGGATATTATCTCTCGCCAAAGAAAAATGAGATCAGCGGCGGAAGCCAATTTAAAAGAAAAACCGTTTCTTTGACCAGAAGAAGAATATTTGAAAATGATACGTGATTTATGCCGAGCGAGTTTAATTTTATTGCATTACCTAGTCATTGATCCGAGTTACATCATTTACCGTTTTTATGTTTGCAATGTATATTTTGAGAGTTGAAGTTTTATATATTTTTTTACGATTATGTTTTTAATGTCCACATATTTTTTATAACATTTTGCAAATGGAGGTAGACGTCTCATTTCATAGTGGACAGTTTAACGATACATTTAAATGCTATTAAAAAAGATTGCATGCAAATATGTTGTTTAATTTTAATAAAACTATAATATTAGAACCTGTATGCGAACTGATGATCGTTTATTAGATGCCGAACGATGAAGCGGGGCTTAATTGATGGATCAATGTTAAAGTGATCCTGATTCGGCTGAATGATACTGGGATCACAATCTTTATTGAAAATATTCGAGATCAACAGATGGATAGACTGTGAAGGCGTTTCTTAATCATGTTTAATATTTTGCGTTCCAAAGATATTTTGTACGCGTGTTACTTCAGCTCCAAACTATTTACAGTAAATTTGATGATTATGTTCATGATAAAAATTGCGTAAATGTGAAATAGGAATTGAAGGTTCATGGTACTCAAACAGGAACACTTATTTCTTCATCTAAATCAGAGTCTAAGATGACACGACATAGGACCGCAGAGTTAAACAAAGCCGTACGAGCTACCAAGACGAACATCGCAGTGGTCAACCAAATGGGGTAACGACGCCAGAAATGGTAAAGAAAATCCACAAAATAGTATTGGATGACTGTCAACTGAAAGTGCACGAGCTAGTAGATATGGTAGAGCTTTAAAAAAATGTTGTACATCGCATATTGACTGAAAATTTGCACATGAGAAAGCTGTGCGCAAGATGGGTGCCGCATTTGCTCGCAATGGAACAAAAACAGCGTTGTGATGTTTCAATCCAGTGTTTGCCGATAAAAAACTAGCCAAGTTATATACATATCTATTTTAAATGAAATATATATAGGTTTTATGAGTTTGGGGTAGTCCAGTCTCACTCGCGACCTTATTTGGTGCGAGTTACCTATATAAATTAGCCTCTGGGTGAAATTATTTCTCCCCATAACTTACACAAAAAGCCTTAAAAGATGAAGGAGTGGCCACAAAGTTTGTGTGTCCAACCGGTCCGCCTTTCAGATCACTGACACTTCGAATAGGTAGACAAAGGAACAAGACGACAGACATCAGATAGCGACTGACTGGATTGGGGATCATTATCAATGGGAACCCATTTTCTGCTGCTGTACGGTCTGTTCCGGGTTACCCCGGACTAGTCGGACAAAGAGTGTTTTCCACTGATCTTTTAACCTTACGAGAAATGCTACGCATGGAGCATACAGGCGCCCACCTCTTTTGCTCCGCGGCCTCCATAGGAGGTAAGGCCAGCTTCCACCAACTAATGTAATCTACTGTTCCACACACCTCTTTATGGGTACGCAACACAGGGTGACCTGCGTACCCGACTCATGTTAGCTGGGCTACCGTAGCTGCGTTTGATGAGCAAACCCACGAGGCTACTTTCGCGTAACTCTACTCCACGTCGTTAACTCAGGGGTTCAATCGTTGTCTACGGGCGTAGGGTTGGCATTGTGAAGTCTAACATCCCCCTGGAGACAGTCACTGAAACAGTGGACTGAAAGTGGAGAATCAGCATTAGTTTTTTGGGATGAGTGGTATCATTTTCATTGTTTCAGGTTTACAAATAAACAGGCATTGATAAGAGTAACTTAAATTTTAAAACAAAAAAATCTCAACAAAACAAATTATTTTAGGATATTGAAAATAAGCATAAATAGGACATCTTTTCAATTTTTTTTATTATTAAAGTGAGGTTTTTCCAAAATAACATCTTTTTACTGTATAAAATACATGAAATGATAATTTCTTAATAAATATATGTCTGCTTATTTGTTTACATATAAATGTACTAATATCGATTAAAAAATAAATATATTATAACAAAACATTTAACATGAAAACAATGCAATAATCTTTTATTCTAAAAAAGAAAAAACAAGAAAAAAAAAACAACGTTTTAACCGTGGATGCTATATATTGTACGACTGTTATTTGACTGTTGTTTAAAAAACATTTAAATCGCTGCTGTGGTTCATTGATGTCGTTAAAAATTTCACGTAAAATTTTGAGATTCCCCGCTCTGATTTTAAAATAACAAATACACAATCCATTCCACGTTAAAACGATTGCAATAAATACGTATGAAAATAAATACATCTTATAAGAATGCACAAACATATGTGCACTTTAGTATACGTGTGACAGTTTGAAATTGAAATACGTAATTCAAAAACTGCTATAAACCTACTTAAATAGTACGGTTTAAAAGAAAAACCTTGGAATATTAAATGTTCATATAAGGCTCTCACACAAGAACACATATAATTTATGACTTACACGAATAGAGTTTTAGGATTTCTTCTAATATTAATGAAACATCATGAAAGATAGCTCATCATATATGTATTCTGAAGCAAAACAAATCAATTTGAGATAAAGAGGTATCTACATTAACAATTGGTTTAATGTTAAATAATGATCAAATACAAAAGGATTCCATTCTCTTTCTAGTAATTAGGTCATGGTCCTAAGGCACAATTGTTCCTATGCAAATTTAAGTGCTAAAATAATTTACAAATTTATTATAATATCCAGGTATTTCAATTTTATCTTATAACACATGCTTATCACTTGACGAATTTAGTAAAAATATCATCAATTTGAAAATCAATCAAGGGCTACGATTCATCTCACACATACGAAATAGGATAAGTGTCATAGATTATTACTTTTAGATTGTCATCTAACTATATATTTCTTATTACATTGTAATAAAATCAAATTTATAAATTAAAAGTGTTTACCAGATTGACTGGTAATATCAATATATTACTCTTTCAACTTTATTCATATTATATTTTAAAACGTAAGACTTTGGTAATTTCATCTAACAAAACAAAAAAAGTAGAAATAATATGCAGAGATGGATGAGCACAATTTTGCGATATCCGTTGTTTTTTTCGTTATCATCTCGACAATTATAATAACGCTCTCGGACTGCAGCGCGATTTTAATGTGCGATATTTGACGTTACAGTCGACGTGCGAATATATACGATTATTCGCTGCCAGTACCAAAGACGACCGGTCGACGTAGCGATGATGGTGACATCTAAAATAGAATTTTACGATTAAAATCTTAGAATTGTAAATTTAAAATAATGCGAGAGTTTTGCGCGTACCCAATTATCTCTGGCTGGCGGAGCTTCGTCGTCGGAATGATGTTCTTTCTGTGAGTCTAAATTCTCGGCGATATGACGAGGCCATAGCGTCGAATAGCCTTTTTCGCCGCGCATCCACGCGACTGTCGGCGGCGGTTCCAGGATGGAATTTTCAAATAAAGATGTCCTACGGAGGGCGCACTCTTCTTGTTCTTTTTCGGGCTCGGTTTTGGCGAATTTCGTAAAGTTATAGCTTGAGATCGAGCAATCTCCGTTCATCTTGCTAACTTTCGGTTTTTCATCCGGTTCGGAATTATCTTGTACAGTCTTTGATGTGGTCATTTTTGGATTGACGTGTATATCTTTGTGTTGGAGATAAGGATCCACGGTCAGGCTGATTGAATTCCGATGAATGGTCTCGCCGTTTGTGTGTGTTCCGATAAATTCATCGTTTGTATTCCTATATTCGCTCAGAGTGTTCCTTCGGCTCTCTCCCATTGTATATAAACTATCTTTGTTGATCAGATTTTCGGCTTCCAAAAGATCTAATTTTATATCAGAAGCGTCAATCGTTCCCATATTACTAGTGCTAATCCTTAAATTATCTGATAATGAAATGGAATTTCTCAAATTCTTTTCGTCCGACGGTGATGAAGTCAATTGTTCTTTACAATCGGAGCGGTTATCTTGCAAGCTCGACGTACTGGTTCGCAAATGAACAGGTTCGCTAAAGTTTGTCATTTCGATTTTTTCACCGCTATTTTCATTATTGTCTTCAACGGAATTTAGCTTATTATTATCGACTTGTTTAACGGCAGCTACGTTTTTCTTTTCTAAAGTGGTGTCCTTTTTGGGTTGATAATTAAATTTTGGCATTCTAGCAGTCCAATGATCACTATTAGATCCTAAAGAGCTCGTACTGGCGGCAGAACTGTTTGAACTGCACCCTACAAAATTTCCATGTCGTCTTTGGTAAAACAGGATATATGCGCTATTATTGATAAGCTCCGTAATGACGTCATCGTTTAATATGTGAGTAACTCTGGTGTCATCAAATTTATACCACTGTTGGTCATATGGATTTTTACACGCTGCAGTATAATGTCCCGTTTCTAAATCATTACCATGATGATAGCAAACGGCGTATAAATCATATGTATTATCATTGGGAGTTGATATTTTTCTAGGTCTTTTCCACGGTGACCAACCAACGCCGCCTAGTAACATAGGATTTGTAGGGAGCCCATCTTTATTAGCCAAATGGGGCGTCATATCGAAATTATACATAGGAAAATCAACCATGGTTGTTAATTTTGTACTGTTGCGTCCTTTTGTTTGTTGCCTAATGTAAATTAAAATTGATGTTAGCGTTTAAAGTGCATATATTTTATATTCATTATTGGACATCAATAGAAATACTTACTGTCTAAAACGTTTCAAATGAATAACAAGAATATCTGGAAGTGACCACAGCCCTAGAGTTTTCACAACTGGTAGATATTGTTGACATTGTGGGCACCTGTAAATTATATTGAATAAGTATTTTCATTAAAAAATATATTTCATTATAATATTAGAAAATAGATGATTAAAGAGCTGAAAATTATATTGGATGCGTGAGTGCTTTCCAGTGATTCAGAAAGAGCAGTCTTGTACGTTGAGCTTGGAAAGAGACAGAACGTAGCGCAGTTCGGGAGACAAAGACGGAGAGCTTCCTACTTACATCACACAATTGTCTGACATCCAGTCAAATGAATAGATTTGTTATGTATTGTTTATGCAATGAAATGAAGTGCTCTTGTGTGCTATCAACAGTGTTTATTTACAATTGACTCTGCCTCGAATTGAAGATTGTCTCGCGCTGATAGATCATAATCGATGTAAAGCGAATATGACATCAACGACTTCATCATTTTTAAATCTTTCTTTCCGCCAAAGCATGATCATAAGTCTCCATAAGGATTCTATGCGAATGAAATTCCCCGCAAATATGATTTAAGCACATAACTATTATATCGCTATCTAATGGTGACACGACAGGAACTTATTCACACACTTGATAGTTGAATAATTATTTTGCATGACACAAAATCGGAATGAATTGATTGATAATGTGGTCTTCAATGCTAGGATGCCACCCTAATAGGAAAAATATGTATAAAATATAAATCACCTCCAAGCATCTTCCACGGCCAACGTTTCAGCACGAGTGTAATGTGCGAGACAATCTGCAAGTGATAAGCGTGTCGCCGTTCCATCAGGTTGCATCACTTCACTAACGCTACTGTGTTGTTCACATACTTCATTACAGTCTACGAGTAACCTGAACGAAGAAGAAAAATTAATTTCACATCGATAGAATAAATTTCAATAAAGACATTGAATAATCTGATATGAACGTTCATACCTCTCTTTAAGAGGTTTTTCCCATTCAAGTAAAAGCTTGAGATGTGGTGGACCAGCCTTTTCTCCACACAAAGCCAATGCTTGCTCAACCCCTTCAGTAAAAAGTGGATGTTCTACCTGAAAAATCGAAAATAAATCATATTATAACATTTTAATTGGTATTCCATAAGCAAAATGATTATCACACTCGTTACGATTTATCTCATGAATATAGCTCATAACTTTCAAACATATTGTGAACCATGAACAATTAAAAATTGTGATAACCCATTCTCCGATATAATGATATATACATTATGAAAAATGTTCATCGAATGATATTTTAGGAGTCACCTTCAAATGTTTACGTCTGATTTAAATATACATATAGGGGGCAAAATGATTAAATACCTCAGGTTGTAAATAATGATTTGGGTCCGCTTGATCTGCGGCAGGATCTAAAAGACGTATTTTTAATTCTCCAGGTTCTTGCCGTGACGTAAGCACTCCCGGTGCAACCATGCTCGCCATTTCTTTCAAAAGTAATTTTTGCATATCTTCATAGCCCGTCTCTCTGGATACTTGCATTATATACGGCGAACCTACAAATAGAAAAGAACGCAATAAATACAATCGCTATTGAAATATTGAAATTTCATCATTCATCTTTAATATTACATATTAACACATTCCAGACCGACGACAAGCAATTAATATACACATTGAACAGGATATTAACGATCAAGATGCCCACTCGATTTGCAAATACTTTCGTTTATGATCACGATTCATGGTGAATCTAAATGCAACATTTCTCAACACATCTCATATTTTATGAAATAATTGTTTTAAATGGTTATTCGTTATCTCTAATAGCTCATCTTTATAAGTTTCTGCTCGATTGAAATTGAAGATTTGAGATGTGTTGAGATAATCTATAAAAATAAAATCACTCGCTATATCGAAAATAAGAAATAAATAAGCTTCCTACTACAAAATGTGTTTGTCACATTAAAAAGCAACATTTATAATTTGCAAATCACGTAAAATATTGTTGAACAGTGGGATATACAAATACGACATAATTTAAACAAATGCTAAAATACCTTAATTGTGTAACTGCAAAATTTGTCATGATGAATCAAAAAGTCTTTGAACTGATATCAAAAAAAAAATTAAAAATTATATAGTTCGGTATATTTTCGTAGGTTCAAAATGTGTAATATTTAATATTTTGAATTTTTGTCATCGACTGAATATAAACGAAATTAAATATTATAGAAGAATCTTGTCACTACCGAATCGCTCCATGTTTTTTCCGTCGGCGAGCAGATTGAGCCACAGCAACAGGACATAAGGTGCGGGCGGTTCAGTAGGAGGAGGCGGCGTCAAACGGGGTACTTCTATGCAGTACAAAGACGGGGAACTTTCGGCGGTCGTTGCTGCAGACCCCGCCGCAAAAATAGGCTGACAATCGCTCAACGTTCGAGCGAAACCTAAAAAAACATAACGCCACATGAATATTTCGATTTTTAAATTATGTTTAATTCGTTCGATAATTGCTCTATATAATGACCTGTTTCAGTGACTTCTACTAGAATGATGTCTTCGGCGGGAATTCCAGTGTCATTTGTGAGAATGGTTCGTAATTCTTTAACAGCTGCACTCGCAGACACTCTAACGCCCAAACGAACGCATCTCGGTTGTTGATTTACATAAACAACCTAACAAATAGAAAGACGTGACTAATGCGAGCGACTAAGATACGTAAACAAATATATATATATATATTACGCTATAGGGTCTTTGAATAAGGACACAGATTTGCTCGGTGTTACGTATCCGGGAGGTTTAATTTTCGATGGCTTTGTCGCATAAATCTGGTTGAATTTATTGGATGGCATTCGTTACGTTGACTTTGAGGGCATCAATTGTTTGAGGTTTATACGTATAAACCTGCGATTTAAGATAGCTCCAAAGGAAGAAGTCTAAAGGCATTAAATTACACTATCTTGGTGGCCAATTCACGTCACCACCGTGCCCACCTTAGCCCATTCAGACAGGAGCATCCTTGGCCCCATCATGGCATCTGCTTTCTGTTGTTCAGCTATTTTTGCCTATATGTTGCGATAATAAAAGGACAGGGTTACCGTGTAAGCCTACCAGTTTACTTCTGAAGGAGTAGATTTTGCAAAGGAGTGGTGATACTCGGCTAATGACGCCACTCCAGAACGGTCAAGGGGGAATAACAAAATTGATCAGCGATAAGAATGATCCAAGTATCTTAATTATCAAAACAAACGCCTGTTCTCAAGACAACACGAACAATCGAGCTTAAACTTCTAGACACTCATTCTGTTATTAGACCTTGTTCGTAACAGAGCATATTCTGTGGACATGTGCTGGGATGGCTTCCAAAAGAGAGGAGCTTCTATGCTGTGTCTGTGGGTCGTGTGAGGGGCCCGTTGGACACAGATATCTGGTTGCCGTCTTTGCGCCTTCAACGCGTGTTGTACAAGTATCGACACCAAAGGCACTCCCGGTGAATATTACAAGAAATGATGGGTTGTTCCAAACAACTCGTAACAACTGCCTCTTAAGTAAAATCAGAACCCACACTAAGTAGTAGAATCATACTCATCTCACACAATAGTAGAAGCAAACACAATTGCGTCCTCCGGTGGAGACCCTCAGCTTCCACTGAACAACTACACTGTAACTCATGTAAAGAATTACATAGCGTTAGCAGCCGCGTAGCTGAACTTTCTTCCTATCTTTTTATATCTCTCTAAACTTCCTTCCTATTTGTCTTGCGCAATGCGCTTGGTCAACAGATGGAGCAGTATGCTCTGGAGTGCGGTGGATCTCCTGTCTCCCTTTTTTTGTTTACGTATCCTTTCATCACTAATTTTGACAATAAAATTTGATGATTTGCACAATTTGATGATGCGTTGCCATAGCGTTCATCATATTGCGATAAAACTTTGTCCATTTATTGCTAAGAATTGTGCGAGTAACATAGGCATAGTCTTATATATAAAAATCAATGTTTGTTTGTTCGTATTTAATGCGCTGCCATATTGTTCATTCGATTGCGATAAAAATTGATCAACTTATTGTTTGCACTTTCTCAAATACTATAGATATAGTACAAGGCCGGTTACCAGCTAGTTTACAATAAATTTAACAGATGTTGCTTTAAGATAATAGCCGCCATAACCGAACAAATTTAGAACGTCCCTATTGAAAGACCCCGTAGAAAATATTCATTTTCAAATCTACCGAGACTTGAAGGAAATATATTAAATCAGGTACCGTAACCAGCAAAGGATGATCAGCTAGATGCGGAAGTGGAACGCTTATACAATGAAATGGATCAAAAGTATTGCTTTGTCGGTGACATCTAGGGCAAGCCAGCGAAGATCGAAATTGGGCTTGAAACACTGCCTGAACAAACGAACTATTGCATCGAACATGATTGGCCAACGTTTCGGCGGCCACCACTTCATCAGGTCGACCCACGGTATTCTAAAAAAATTGATAATGTTTTATAGTCACATGATTAATTGAACGAAATTTTATATGTGGAATTTGCATACTTTGATGGTTTTGTATTTTTTCTTGGTTGCGGTATTAAGATCTTCATGCACTTTATCCAATAGCCAAAGAAGAAATTCTTGAGCATCGTGTTGACTACTCCCCCGATACTGCGATCCGTGTCGTTCTACCACCGCCTGAAAATAATACGTTTTTTAACGCGTCTTTTATTTTTTAATACGGATATAAATTTAGAATATCCACCTTGAAGCCGGTGCTCAGCTCCGGATAGTATTGGCAAGCCCACAGCGCCTTCAAGACGAGCGCCAGCTGCTCAGTGACTTCGCCTCGCGTCCCGAATTTTTTAGAATTAAGCTTGTTTCTCCGCGATAAATCCACTTTGTATTGGTCTAGGACGAAGTATTCAGCGATTATGTCCGTGTGGGAGAGACATTGGAGAACAGCGTTCATGAAGCACGTGTTTCCATGATTTCTGATGCCAGTGGCGCCGGGCGTGCGATCCGGCGGCCACGGTGGAACTCGGTCGCCGTTCAACTCGGGAGTCTCCCTTATCTGTTGTTTGCCCTGGAATTCACGCAAATAAATCGGAACATATCAGTCTATTAGTCGTCGAAGTGGAGCGAACAAATATTTTCTATTAGATAATACGCGTGTTATCTGTCGAATGAAAATTAAAAAATAAACAGTAAAATAATTTTCTATGCATGAAATCAGTTTTGGTCATGCGATTTGAGAGGCTGTTTATCATATTTAAATCAGTACGGGATATATGTAAGATTTTTTTATCAGTGTTATTGTTTTCGTTTCAAATTCAATGACTTATTAGACCTTGTATTGTATATTTGAACACTGATAAAGATTTAACTGGTATTGCATCGTCGATTTCATTCGGTATTAATTACTATAGATTTTTTAACGCTTCAATTAGTACCGACCGAGGAGATAGTAAATTCGCAATATAGAAAATACTCGGAAAGGATGCGTAATTCTTGATGAATGAATGACTTTAAAATGTTATGCATGTCGTAAGACAAATGAAGGATAACGTAATCGTATATGACAGTGCTGATTCATTCGTACAATATAAAATTGTAGATTTTAAATAAAAATTAAGCCGTACACAGATATCTGTTATGAAACAGTTTTGTTGTGGTTAATGACGCATAGCACTCGGATTGCAAAAAATAACATCTCAAGCAGTTTTGATTCACGATAATAATAGATTTGTAAATATTTTTAAAAGGTGATTTATTTCTTATCAGTTGTTGAATTAGAAGAGGGTGAAATCGTCGGATCGGGCTACAAATACTCAATTGGTTAAATGGGATTTGAAATAAATGTTTATCTCTTTTAAAATTATTGCAAATATATTTAACTGACAGTAAATACTTTTGTAGTAGTAATTTTATAAATTCAATTTTGTAACGAGTTCATAACCTCGAGCAACATTTTGTATTAATAAAAGATTTATAACCTTATAAGTGATTAAAAAAAAAATAGTCAACGTTCAAGGTTTACAGTTTCAAATTATGTAAAAAGTGAGCGAAATTATATTCCACTTGGGTTCTATCTTGTTTGTCAGATTGAAATGTCAGATGAACAGACGTGGAAATGTTCGCAGGCGATCGTCTCCGGAGACGGATCTACGAAGAACGGAGACGGGGGCGTGTTGACTTACGGCATTGACGGTGACGGAGTTCATGCGGTGCGCGATCTTGTTGATGAACTTTTTCCAGGAAGGTCTCCTGAAGAGTTTCCTGGGGCGTTCATCCTCCCGGGGTGGCTGGGGCGGATGCGCAGGTCGGCCGAAGGGATTCCGCGGCAAGGTGAAGGTGCGGCGCAGACGGTTGGTCGGTTCGTGGGCGGGCGGAGCGTGAGGGGCGACAAGGGCGAGGGCAGCCTCGCCCTCGAGGGCCTCGCCGCTCGCGCGCCGCGCCTGCATGCGCATGCCGCCAACGAGCCCGACCCGACAACACCGACCCCTCTTATTTCCCGACTGCCAAAAAGTGCACACAATACGACCATGACCTGTTCTCATTTAGCAACGATTTTTTTTTACTTGTTATTATACAAAATTCACAAACACCCATTAAAAAAATACAATTAAAACCAACACAATAACGACAATAATACAAACCAATAAAAAACTTTAAATTTAAATTTTTGTACATTTATTGCTCAAAAATCAAAATAATAAAATACATTTTTTCCGCAATAAAAAACAAATAAATTCTAATTTTTTTTATCCAATATTAAATAGCTACTATCTTTTGTCTATATTATATTTAATACGCTATCTATTATATTTATTACGTACATTTATTTTTTAATATTTTATTTAATAAAATACAATATAATTTTCCATCATCGATTTGTTTTTAAATTATAAATTATTATATTTAAAATAGATACATCACCACTATCTGAATAAATCGACAAATTGTGGCAAATTTAATCAAACAGAACATGCTCGCATGATATGACGTTTAAACTGCGACATCAGCGCCATCGCTACGTATTCACTGCAACGTAGCAGCCATCTAGCGGTCGTATAATGCAATGTAATAAAATGTATTTTTTTCGTACTTAAACTTTTTTAGCACGAGAAAAAATGTCGTTACGGTCATATAATGCATGTTTTTAGATATTTTATGTTTTGTTGTCACACGGCGAAAATATATTATTAATTCTAGCATCGTTCGAAATCGTGAGATGGCATTGAGATTAAAAACAAATAATAAAAACAATATTTATTCAAGGCTTATATAAATATATAAACGATGTCCTTTAATAATGTTTTTGGTACGATTGTAAAATAACCATTGAATTTATTAATTTAATGTAATCATTTTTATAAGATTAAAGCATTTGGACCTAATGGCCATATACTGTATTAAGCGTCAAAAGTTTATTCAAACATTTACGTCCATTTTATATTTTTAATTTAATTATATTAATCCGTCTTTGCATTATTTTTTTGTACCGTAACGTAGATTCTGAATGTTTGATTACCCAGTACTTATGTTTCCATGGTGATTTTCAGTAACCCGTCGTCGAGCTTTTTACCACAGTCGTTTTCAATACTCCGAAGGGGAAAAGTGTTTTCACGCGGTTCTAAGTCGTTGTCATTTCACGTGTTCTAATTGTTTAAAATCGTCCGATTCGATTTGTTCGATTTTAAAAGTGAGATTTACTCAATTATATCCATTCGCAAAGAAACATTTGGGAAGGACGATAAAAGTGTCGTTAATTCCGATTTAATTATCATACATTATGATAATATTTATTTTTTACCTGTGTTCCTCGATTTTTGTCCCCTATTGATTTTTTAAAAATAAATTTCAATTTTTCGGAATTGATTTAAAGATAATATCAATATTTTTAGCGGAGCAATTCAATTTGTTTCAATTTTTTTTAAAATGATAATTTTCATTTTACGTGTTGATAAAATCAATCCCGGCTTAAATTGAATTTCGCCAATAATATTAATTCGTCGAAATTGAGCCGTCGATAATATTTACGGCGGGACATTTTTAGCTCTCTTAGGACCAAATTTTAATTGTCAATTAAACGTCAAATCGCATCTACTCGGTTTTTGATCATAAGCGCAAAAATAATGAGCGATAAAAAGCGATAACGAAATAAATGTAAATTTAAAAAAATATGTTACAGAAACGATTATTATATTTGAGAATAATTAAATATCATAATAAATCAATATGATCTAGTGCTTTTCGAATTTTTTAATTTTATAAAGTGAAAATCACAGTGATTGCAAAAATGAGTAATGAAATTGAAGAGCTCAAGCTTTCCGAAGATAGACTCATGGTAATTATATATTTTTTTTTTTGCATCCAAATATTAAAGCATTAAAAGAAAATCATATCAGAAATCCATAGACGCGGAAAAGATTTTTTCATCTCCGTCGTTAAGATGTCATGACTAATTTTAATAGGCAGCTATAATATTTAATGTTGTCTTATCGCTCTTCAATGTGAAGTATTTGACTTGAAATAGAATAAGATGAATATACATTATTTTTAAACAGTTAGATATTCGCGGGAATCCCCCTTTTATGCAAAAAAATCCCCTTACCGAACCACTTAAATAAATATTGACTGATGTTGTTAGTTTATTATGAAAGCTTTTCGAGAAGACCTTGAGGATTTTTTTCCTGTGTTAATAATTGTTTTTCCCCCCTTTTTTCCAGGTGGCCGTCCGCGTGAGACCCCTGAACAAGGGCGAGACACAAAGGGTCATCCACGTCATCAACGATAAGGTGAGCGTATGCAAATTTTTTGGCATTGTTGCTTATATTAGCCACTTCAAACACTTTAGTTCCCTTCGTCGGATATCATTAATTTAAAAAGTGGTACAATTGAGTACCAGCTCTTCGACGATTCGTTGGTTGAATGAACCTGGAAGGACGTAGTACAACGTAATGCCCACCTTGAACTTATTGGAATTGATTGAAAATATACATTTTTAATGAGTAATTGGTGTTATTATTGCGAAGAATTAATATATTAATGCAATACACTTAGATGAATAACCATAGTCATCTACAGCTGGCACAAGAGAAAATGATGAAGATTAGAATGTCATTTTAAATCATTGCAAGTTCATATGAGTTCTTGGGTCATTTCGATAGTTATGTCTTATTTGCGACCTAACTTCTTAGCAGTTTATCATCATCATATTGTCTTTCAATAAGAACATTGTTCAAATATCTGCCGTAATTGTAAATGCATAGATTTGTCCATATATATTTTTGCTTAGTTTGTGTATTGTTTATGCTTCTAATTATAAAATAAATGAGCCAAATTCTCTTTTCTTAGTGCATTTTGAATTGAAATAAACGATGAAAACTATGTATCTAATCTCGAAAATGTATGAATAAATGCATAAAATTGCTACAAACACGGTTTATGATACGTTTCAAATACATTTTTATGACATGCGCCCAGTTTATTGTTAGAAAAACGTAGAAGTGAATTGATAGTGGCAATTAAATCCATATAAATGATGATAAAAGCCCCATGCAAGCTTTTATTGATAGCAATTGGAGCATCGTCGAGAGTCCTATTTTCATCTAACACTAGGTTTGCCGAAATTTTTAAACAACTACACAAAAAATTGGTATTAGAAAATGTGTTGTAGCTGCTTTTAATAAATATTATAACGTTGCAATATTTCAATCAAGTTTCCGCGCTACAAATACAGCCACGTATACCGAAGCCCTAACCACCTTGTATCGAAAGTAGACCACGTTTATTTAACAATTATTAATGCAAACTACTTGTAGAAAAAAAAGCAGCTTTGTAGACTTTAATTTAATGCCATTTTGTAGAATTGTTAATGTTCGCGACAATGACTGAAACAAAAATTAGTTTTGTAGAAATGGGTGCAAAAGTGGGTATACAGCAAACCCGCGGTAAATCGGCTTCGGTCTAATCTGGCGCCTCTGTAGTTCTACATACCAACACAACTATAGTACATATGTACGGTAAAGCTTTGTCAATGTAAAAAATGCAAAAGTATGATTCTGGATCGCATAGTAGTAGTTAAATTGTAGTTAATATTTTGGAAGTTGGCAAGTGAGTACGGAGTAGGACGATCCATAATTTATGATACAAAAAAGAACCACAAGAATATTCAAAAGCTCGTCTTCGTCATTGATTATGGGCCAGGGAAGAGGCAAACTTTCAAGAAAGTTAAACATCTAGAGGTGGAGGAAGCTTTGTATATGTAGTTTCTTCAGGAAAGAAACAGGCATACATCTATTTCTGGGCCCATATTGGCCATGAAAGCAAATTTGTTTTACAAGGAGATAAAAAAGAAGACTTTCTAGCTAGCAAGGCATAAAGGTTTAAAATGCTTCAAAAGTCGCCATGGAATACGTTTGATGACGGTAACAGGTTCTTATTTTTTTATAACTGCTATGGCCAACGTTGAATCTGTTTAGCACCTAATTTTTTTGAGATTCTGAAAAGCAGTGCAACCTAGGGAACAATATCAATGCAAAGGCACGCTATAGGGCGTCCAGGTACCCACTCCTTTTACTCCGTGCCCTTCAGATTAGGAGACGTTTCCGCAGGAAGACCAGTTTCAGGCTACGTGCACCTGAAGGTGCGTAGGAAGAGGAAGAAAGAGGTTCTGCTAAGTTCAAGGGAGAATACTATCGCGGGTTCACTGCCACCACGAGTTCAACCTCAGTTTGAAGGGGGCTACAGCAGATGACGGACTGCAGGGGCTACTCTTTCTCCATTGTACCCGTATCGGTTCGCTCAATTGTAGTACTTAGCTGCGGACACGAGTCGCCATTCGAGCAGTCTAAAGCCGTTCTCCTCTGTATGCACTAAGCCGTTGAGGATAGTGGTGATGCCTTTGAGAGATTCCACCAACTTTTGTAGCAGCAGTTCCATACACCCATTTACGGGTATGCAGCACAGGGTGATCTGCGTACCCAACTCATGTTAACTGGGCTACCCCAGCTACGTTTGATAAGCAAACCGACGAGGCTGCTTTCGCATACTTCTACTCCACATCATTACCATAGGAGTTCAACCGTTACCCAAGGGCATAGGGTTAGCTCCCTTCGCCCCTGGGATTTTATGGGTGGGCATCGTGGAGTCTAACAGCCACCCGGAAAGAAAAGGAACAGTAACATAATCTATATTAACTAAAAACTCACGTGATTGGACACAATCCGCAGGCGCGAAGATGTCGGTAATAGAAAAACTGCTACAAGAACTGAGATTCGATACAAAAAAAGACTGAAGAAACTGAAAAAGTCGGAAGAAAGGATTACAAATAAAATAAATGATAAAGTAGATTAGAAATTTAATTTAATGAATGCCAAACTAGAATAATCAAAAGAAACCAGTAGCGAACAAGAAAAAAGAATATCTAGCATAGAAGAATATATAAGACAAAGAAATATTATATTTTTTGGCGTAAAGGAAGAAAAGAGAGGCTATGAAGAATTGGAGGGGAAAAAATACAACTAATAAAAGATGCGATTAATGTAAAAAGTGCTAAGAAAGAATAAGAAATGGTACTAAGAATTGTCAAATAGAACGAAAATAAAATGATACCCATTGTTGTAACTTTTAGTACTCATGACAGAAAAATGGATATACTGAAAAACAAAAATATATGAAATCAAAAATCATATATGTATTTAAAAGAATATTTCCCACCTCAAGTTATGGTCACCAGAAAGACACTAATAGAACAAACAAAAAAATAAAAAGAAGCAGAGGACAATGTCTTCCTCAGATATGATAGACTAGTAGTCCGGGAATCCTCTAGAAAGAAAGAATACATAGATGATGGAGAAAAAAGGCGGCAAAAACAAAAAAAGAGAATTAGAAATAATACCCCCAAACCTAAAGAGAAATACAAATCAAACAACATAGAAAAAACGACAAGCAACCACAAAGATAATAAGAAAAAGAAAACAAAAACTGCCAAAATGTTATACATATATTCACGTGTATCTACTCCTGTAAGGGATAAATAAATCTAATAATAATGGTCATTGTGTTTATGACGTTAATTATATAATATGAAACTTTTAATTATCTATTTATATCTCATCATTTTCATGTTTTTTTCGCATTAAAAGCAATCCTTTCCATAAAATTCGGACTACAAGGGGTCGTCGAGGACAGTACTCTATAGTCCGACAAATTCGACAATTCGACAATGCCTCGCAAAACGTTTGTCGGATTACCGCGGGTTTATTTTTATCGTTCGTTCAAATTCCGTCAAATTGATGAGTGCGGTAAACTAAGTGTTAAAAAATAACGTTCGTCGAAATAACCAGAAGGCACGATTCGTTCAATACTACGCTAAAAGCACAATAAAGGGATAATGATAAGCGTATGGATTTTTAATATACGAACATTCGATTTCGTGAGCGGATACGGTCGTTTTTGTCTACACGCACGATATGCTAATGCATAATTTGGTTTGTTTCAGGCCGTGGCGGTGGAAGAGTCAGCAAAGGATGGGCCCAGGAAAAGGGCCCCAGAAAAGATCTATACATACGACAGAGCCTTCGGGGAGGAGTCCACTCAGGTCGGTCGAACTTGGAACCTTCCTTCGTCAGATCTAATCGACAATTTTCTAGCTTTGCTCGTAAAAAATCTTTCGCCAAATTGTGGGCGGAATTGAACCGCGACTTAAAAATAGTTTCGCCTACGTAATCTGTAGGCGCTGGAGAAATTATTACCCCCGAAGCGTGAGAGCATTATTCACCCCCTGTAAGAGCGGTGTTTATATTTAAGTACGCCGCTTTGCTTCAGGGTCGCGAGGTCGTTGTTGTGTTATCAATCGTGATATTATTTAAATTGCGTGAAAGAAATTTTTTGACTGAGGCCACTCCAGACAAGGACGATGGGTGGATAAGTTGTGGTCAATCCACCACCGGTTTCCCACTTATTTCAAGTCAAGGTCGTTTAGCACTTTAATAAGAATAGAAACGATTAACTATGAGAATTAGCATTTTTATGATTTAATAACAATGAGAAAAAACGAAGATCGGAAAAGCAAACTTCAAATTAATGATATCAATACCCTCGGTGTTTTGGCGCTCTTTCTTGTTGTTTTATTGATAAATAAAATTCATCGACATATATGCGCATTATTAAGCATATTTTTCTTAACATAATCCAAAAATGTCCTCCTTTGACATATTTATCTTCCCATCCTTTCTGTAGACTTGAACCCAAGATGATTGAGTCACGAGTCCAACCGCTTAACCGGAGGACTACTCAAAGGTAGTTTTACAGTTTGACATGTATTGCTGCCATCAGAGCCGTAACGAGGGTATGGCCACAAGATCTGTGTATCCAACCGGTCCGCTTTTCCGACCGCTGATATGACGCCATATCCGAACATATCTACAGAGCGATTACGAACTCTCATTACAAAATGAAGTTATCCGAAGAAGACTGATCGGATGCGTTGTTTAAATTTTACAATCAGTCAAAAATATTATTGTACTGCTCAATGTTTGAGCGATAACTGCGAAAATAGGGATTAGACAACTTAGTATAAATTATAAAAACGGACAATGTCAATCAGTATTGATTCATGTAAAGTAGAATAGTCTAATAAAATAAGAACGATGTGCAACTCTCGATCCGGTCGGTATTTTTCGTTTTGCGCCCCAAGCCCAATTGCGCCCGTGGCAGGCGCCTGTTTTGTCACCCCCTCGTTACGGCCCTAGCTGCCATTTATATTTTTGTAATTATTTGTAATTATTTAATTAAATAATTACTTGATATATCTTCTCAGTATCTTTGTAGTTTATTTGAGAGTACATTGGCACATATTCGTAGTAATAATAGTGGTAGTAAAATAAAATAAATTCAAATAATTAGGATTCAGAGGATTAAAAGATAAGCTTTATGACGATGTTTTTTATTGGGCGATAAGATAATGAATTTATCCTTGGTGTCCGTAGTAGATTTTGGTCGGTCCGGTCTTTTCTTGCCTTACAAAGTCCCAGTCTCTTACTGTCTTCTAGTGCTATATTTTTTCAAAGCATATTTTCTAAAGGGATATTCTAGTGTAGAGGCTCAATAAAAAATATTTTTTACAAGGTATTTATTGACATTTTCAGAATAATAAAAAAATATTTTTTAAAAAAAGATAAAAATATTATTATTACTGGTGTAAAAAAAGTGCATTTTCTGATTGACACGATTCCATTCCTTTTCTAGACATCTAAAACAAAACAAAAAGATTCTTAATTAGTAAAGATGTCGTTATAGCAAAAAAAAAAAAAATTATCTTAAGATGGCGTCTATTAAAAAATATCATTTTTTACTCTTATTTTTTCAGTTTTAATTTTTTTAAAATAGTTTAAAAAAATGATGAAAAAATATAGAAAAATGCGTTTAAAGATTTCATTTTGGTGAATTTAGTTGCCGCGTCACTAAAATAGATATAACTCCGTAAATAATTGAAATTTTGGAAATTCCTATAAGTGGGTGTATTCTTAAAGGTCTAAAATTTAGTTGGGATCCAAAAGCATATGCACACTCCTTTTTGTCTCGAAGACCGACTTAACCACCGTATTGCGCGCGCATCCTTTCTCTCTCCGTTCCCGCAGCCCAAACATCATTTCACCAGACCAATATGCGCCAATATGGTGTATCCATATAATATTTTTACTATGTCTATGTAATTCTCGCAAGTGTTAACAGTAAGTTGACAAAGTTTTATCGCAATCAAATGAACGGAATAGAAGCGCATTAAATACGGACAAACAATTTTTTTATTTTTGTGCATAATATTATTAAGGAGAATGCTTCTGGCATTAAAAATAAGATAAAATCAATTAATTATAAGCGTTAATTGTTATGTTTTTGCATAAAGCTCGATAATATGCTGGGCGTTTCCATAATAATTATCGATAGTGTATGTCTTTATCACAACCATTCTTAAAGATGATTTCTCTTTGAAATATGAGAACATCATTTGGATACAATGACAGAAAAATCTAACATTATATTATAAGTTTTATTCCATATGTAACACTATCACAGTCAAAAATCATTTCATATTTAGACTTCAATGCGGCATTTGATGTCTAAGTTTTCTCATAAAAAAATGTGTTCCGTGTCTTCATCCAATTTTCTTTCGTGCCATTGACACCCATTATTCAATGTTTTATGTCGGTGATTTATTTATATTTTAATGGCTTATTGACGGAAATCTTGAGGGGTTACAGTTGTTCGATCATGCTATCAGAAATAGCATTTAATAGATAGAATCATTGATATAGTGAGAGTTATAAAATTAACAACAAGATAGACAGATAGCCTTCTAAATTTATGGATATATTATTTATAAAATATTTATGGATTGTGATTATTTACAAATAGAAACATGAACGACGTTGTTAAAATTCATGAGCTTCTATTTGCATAATGTTTATTACACAAGTACATAATAGTCTAAAAGCATTAAATATAGTATTGCATCAAGTTTAAATAGGATTTTCAATGAATAAAATATAGGAAATATATTATTTAAAAATAGAGGCAATGCCTAAGGATAATTCAGGAAAATTCGAGGAACGTATCATGAATTTTTCCATAGTCTCAAACAAGTATCGCATGATTTTTTAAAACGTTTTCTGATATAATACATATTTTTATCCTTATTTTGTGGTCATACCCATAATGAATAAGGATCATGATCAATCTATAATAATAATATAATACAGGTGTCCCTCGTTATGCACTATTCGAAATAACATGTCACTCAATAAGTTCGTAGGGTGATAACAGTTTTTAGACAAAATCCGAAAATAGTTTCCTTCAACTCTCTAACGATTTATCTTTGGCTTCAAAATAGGCTTTAGTTTCGACAATCATTTCTTCGCTGAAGTCAAAACTCTTTCTTTTTAAGTCTGCAAACAGATAGTAGTCGCTGGGACTCAGATTCGGAGAATACGGTGGATGGGGAAGCTATTCAAAGGGCATTCTCTTGATGGAAGAACACTTTTTTCTTCTTCGTTTGTTGTCATTTTTTCGCAATTTCTTCCGTCAATCGCACGAATAAAGCCATATAATATTCGTTATTGGCTCTTCTTTCCTTAAGATAATCGATGAATAAAATACCGTGCTTCAACGGCATTTTTCTCATCGAAAAGCAATGCTGATATGAAAAATATAACTGTAACTTTTGAACTAAATATCATATTGTTTTAAAATGTTGACATTTATTATTTAAAGGTTGACATTTTTTAAAAAATATGTAAATTTTCTCAATAGTTGCGCCAAATATATATCATCCTACAGACTTATTGAGTAATGTGTTGTTATAACTTGTTTCATTAAATTGATATAGCACCTAATAAAAGTCGTGCTAAAAACTTATGCTCTTTGATGATCATTTTTTATCATTCACAATTTTTAGGATAACATTATAATCCAGAGTTGCTAGATTTATTTGATTCATAAAACGATTTATGTATACATGTCGATCTAGTAATTGAAGGCGTCATTAGGAATTTTCATTTAATATCATTTTTCTAATTGATTCTAATTTAATAATGCACATTAGAGCGATTTTTTTAAAAATCTCTCAGTAAGCGGTTTACTAGTTAGTCGTTAATCACCAAATTCTGAGGTCGTGCAAGGCCATTGGGGGTTAATGTCGATTTTATAAGTCAAGTTTAGCAAATGAGCGATTCATTTCGGAACTTGAGCGTTAAAAAAGAGGATGTTTGGCATTGAAATTACCATATTTTCAAAACACAAAGGTCAATAGGATCATACAATTTAACATTGAGGTCATCGATGGGAATACGCACATGAGTGGTTTACTTTCGACGCAATCAAAGAAGAAAGTCGTCGACCCTCGAAGGAGCTTCTTCTATCGAACATAAAAGGGTATAATTAAGCAGCTGAATGTATTTTCGTGACGATGGCATACTCGAATATTAATAAGTTATGATGATTCTATTGAGGGACTTCCTCAAAATGTTATCATTGACATCGTTAAAAATTCTCTTTCTTGAAGGCTGTTAATTGAACGTTTATACGTTTGAACGATTGAATAAGACCTTTGGCGTTTTTATACGCTTTAAATGTGTTTCAAACGAAAAATCGATAACCACTTCGAACAATTTGTCGCATTTGATAAACACAAAGGTCTAATTGGTACCATGGTTTAAGCTACTTAGGGAAATGTACACTAAACAAAAATATATTAATAAATCTCTTCATATCAAAACAAACAGAAAAATGACAAGAAATTTGCTGAAAATGATGGAATTTTAAATCATTAATTATTTTATACTGTAAAATTACTAGAACATTTTCGCGCGCTCTTGTTTGAGTTCAGTTTGTGTCTAAAAATGGAACAATTAAATTAAAGAAGTTCTACCGTATCTTATATATTGGCCAGAATTAGCATCCTCTCATTACTACAACATATTTCGATCTTAAGAGTATTCATTCCTGGTCGAAATGGCACCCCCATGCTTCTTAAGCATGCACCGATGGTTAAAAAGAGTGCCTCTGCTTCACGTAACATTGGTGTCAGAAGTGGGATGAACGGGTATACATTTTTTTAATATAATTTTGAGCAATATTTTACCCATTTTATTCAATATAAGTTATTATCTAATATATAAAAATAAGTTGCGTTTCCCGTCTAATGCTCGGGCGAAATGGGTTGATATGCGCGTTCATCGGATTGAGACAAAACTTGGTCCACTTATTGCCAAGGGATCAGGGGGTGACATAGGCATAGTACAATTAACTTACAGTAGATTTTTAATTCAAAACTTAATGTGTGAAAGTTGTTGATTCTGACGTGTTTGAGATTATGCGTTGCTAAGGCGTTGCTAAGGCTATAGGTATATAGTACCTACAAGTTGCAGTAGGAGGCGTCGTGTCGTCATATACGCCTGCATTCAAATAGTAAACGTCAAACGTCAATGTCATTTGCAGGTTATCCATCGGCGTGAGTCAATTATATCCAAATTATTTATCGCAAGCACTTTTAAAATGCTTCATTTCATTCATCGCTTATTCACGTACGTAACAACCGAAAAAGTACGTTTGAGTGCTATCCGATAAAAAATCAGACGACCAACGTGCAACGAGAATCGAAAGTACATGTTGATTTGAATATTGCTGCATTTCAATATGATATTCATTACGATTACAGATTGCATCCCAGTGTAAAATGGATAAAGGTTAAATCCTGTTAACGAGGGGCAAATTTATTGGTAAATTGAAAACGCCTTCATTTCGACACAATGAAAACAAACAAACCTAACCTAACCAGATTTGAATTTAAATTTAATTTAAAAAATAAAAAACAAGAATCAAATGAATAATTATTTTATTTAATAACAATATGTTGACGATTGATTTGATTTGATCAGAGCTTGATTTTCAATCAAGCTCTGATCGAAATCGAAGACATTTGCTTAACCATCAACATCAAAAAATTCATTCAACAAGAATTCGTTCTGCACTTGAACAGCAGTACAATGCTAATGATTTGGATGCATTTGTCGAAGCAAAGGAACAACTTTTGCTTGCGGAACAAAAATTGACCTACGATACAATTACAAATGATCTGTTCTTCCTTGATGCGCCTGGCGGTACTGGAAAAATGTATCTCATCACTTTACTATTGGCTCACATTCGATCTCAAAATAGAATTGCTTTAGCTCTTGCTTCATTAGGTATTGCGGCAACATTATTAGATGGTGGACGAACAGCGCATTCGGCATTCAAATTGCCATTAGATATGCATTTATTGGAAGCTCTGACATGTAACATTCCTAAAGTTTCTGACATAGCTAAAGTTTTGAAAATTTGCAAGGGGATTATCTGGGACGAATGCAATGCTTGATCGAACTCTTAAAGACTTACGATCAAATGCAAAACCGTTTGGTGGCGCTCTAATTTTATTATGTGGCGACTTTCGACAACCTCTTCCGGTGATGCTTTCATCGACACCAGCTGATTCTTGCCTCAAAGCATCGCATCTTTGGAGAGACGTGCGAAAACTGACATTAAAGACAAATATGCGGGTACATTTGTAGCGTGATGCGTCGGCAGCCACATTTTTAAAACGACTATTGAACATTGGTGAAGGAAAAGTGCATGTTGATGCTACCAAGTTTATTTCATTTCCATCGAACTTTTGCGTTGTTGTGCCATCCATCGATTTACTCATTCAGAAAGTTTTTCCGCAGATTTTTAGTAATTATAAAAATCATTATTGGCTTTGCGAACATGCTATTTTGGCAGCAGAAAACACCGACGTCAATACAATCAACCACACAATACAATAACAAATTGCAAATGATTTTGTTACCTACAAATCGATTGATAGCGCCATGAATGCAGACCAAGTTACTAACTATCCAATCGAGTTTTTAAATTCGTCAGATCTTCCTGATGTGCCACCTTACAAATTGGAACAAGACTCACTATGAAGAAATTGATGCCGAATATCATCGAAACAACTATATATTCTTAATGGAAAGTCGAAAGGAGAAGATGTGCTCATTCCCACCGACGTGCAATTTGATAAGAGACGACTGCAGCTCCCCGTTGGACTTGCATTCTCAATGACCATCAACAAGGCACTTCAAGTGTGCGGAATAATCTATAAAATCCACGTTGGACAGCAGAGAAATTTATTTGTATTTGTTAAAGACGGAAAAGCCAAAACTATTCTCTACCCTAAAGCACTTAGCAGAACAATTAAGTAAGCAAAATGTATGCTTTTAATATATTTTTCTTTATATATCATTCAATATCAATAAATGTATTAATTGTCGGAAAAAATATCATTATTTATATCATTGCTAATTAAACAAGATAACTCTTTCAAATTTCAAATGGTATTTTTAGAACTATTTCTTCTGTGGCAGCAACGCGCCGGGTACCAGCTAGTTTAGAATAAAAATTCAGAAATAGGCAATGACTAAATAGGAAAAAAAAATCTTCCCAAAGCGGAATTTTATGATTATGGCATTCAAAAATAAACATTATTCATAGCACGAAATCTACGTCGACACGAATTTTGCGATTTGCGATGGCTTTATATGAGCCAGTCAATGTTGTTCCACGTGTTGCAATCCGCTCATGTCGAAGTGTTGGACTTTGCGATACCACAGCAGAATTACAGGAGGTTCTAAAAACTGAAAGAAGTAAGGTCGGGTAAATTTATAACTGTTCCTTGACACGCAATGAAATATATGACCTATATGAATAGAGATTTCTTAGTATATGATAAATACAATCGACCAGCGGCTCGACTATAATCACAAGCAAATGATATTTTAATTGATGCACTCAGAATAATGCATTCGTGTTTTACATTTAAAAGAAAAATTGTTTCGAAATTGGCGCACTTTGTTTGGTCCCGCATGTTTGTCGGCCATTTTGTTTAGTCACAGTAAATTCTTCCGGTGGAAAGGTCGTCGCGCGCTTCTGCCATCTCTCTTCAGTGCGAGATACGTGCGGTCAAAGTCTCTTTGATGATATTGTGTTGGAAAAACTTGGTTACAAGAAGTTATGTGCGAGATAGCTGCTCAGAATGATCACACTGGAGCACCGTCAAAATCACGTGACCGCGTATTATTGCACACGAGGGAAAAGTTTTTTCTGGATTCTATCGTGACCGGGGATGAGATGTGGGTGTATCACTACACCCCAGGATCTAAAAGATAATCCAAAAAGAGCTGATGGCGGAGATCTATGATACTGATGTACAAAAGCTGGTACCACGATTACAGAAATGTCTCGATCTCGACGGTGATAATGTTGAAAAATAGTTTAATATAGACTTAAACCTTTTTTTGTGGGGTATATGCGTTTGTGGGGTAGATTTTTTTCTTCCCAACAATATAATTCATAATTAATAAAGATGTCACTGTAGTCCTAAAAAAAAAAATCACAAAATTTCGACTATTTAACCCCCTAAGTTGATATGACGTATATATCCGTCAAGACCAAAGTCCATGCAAAGTGGGTATGACGGATATATCCGCATTGTGAAAGTTAAGCAAACCTCAATGGAATATGACGGATATGTCCGATTGCAGTGTTGTGTACGTTAAATGTAAGAATGATTCATCTCGAAAACTGACTTGTTCGAATTTAATGATATACTATTTTCGTATACTAGATATGACGTACGTATCCGCTAGCGGCGAAAAGATCGTATCACTACGGATGACAATTTTAACCGTGAAATGAAACGTTGAAGGGGTTAAAAAATAGTTCAGAAAAGTCATTTTTTTGGCTTTATTTTGTCAATTTTTATTTTTTTAAATAGTTAAAAAATATAAATCTGGTAGGAATAATAGAGGGTTATATAGAAAAGATTTGTACCCGTTTAAAGTAAATTAATTAATTAAAACTTGAGATGTGATGTCAACCGTATTAAAAAAGGTAGTTTCCAGAAAAACGCGATTATATTGTGGTAGGACCGACCAAGTTATCGCGCCATTAAAATAGCTGTAACTCCGTAAGCAGTTAGAATTTTGGAAATTCCTTTGGAGAACTTATTTTTAAAAGTCGAAACATTGGCAAAATGCAAAAAAAACCGTTTTTTTTTCAAGAATCTAAACCAAAATAAATGTGTAATCGTAATCCAGTGATAGCAAATGCAATATGTTTTACACAATTCCTATTTAATCCAAAACATCTCGTTACGTACTCTTTATGAAATAAAAAAAAAGGTTTAAAAAAAACCGCATAACTTCGAAATCGCATACAAAAAATCGCACAAAAAAAGGTTTGAGTGTATTTGTGAAGTATCCTGCGAATTTCAATTAAATACAAGCATTTTTCAATCCTATACAAATGTTGCAACCTTAATATCTGGATGGCCATCGTATTTGATCATAAGGGCCGATGATGATTCGTTTACTCACTGGAATATGGATTAGGATATGGCCCTCCGTTATTACACGAGTAAATATTTCCCTCTTTTAACATCTCCGTGTCACGACCGTAAATTGTTGACGAATGCCTTGCATGACCAATAAATAAATGATGCATGTAAATTGCTTCCGTTTTAAATCCTCGCCGTTTATGTCTTGCATAAAAACAGTACCAACGAAATATATTTTTAATGGCTTCCAAACGATATTTCGTATGAACTCTTATAAAATAGTAGATCGACCGAGGCGAATCGGTGCTGACCTATACAAAATCTAATCGCAGTAAGAAATGCGTGCGACCTTGCCCATTCATTTTCTTAATATAGTGTTTGTTCCTTAAATACGTTTCTATAAATCGCCTGGCAATTTTATTTATAAGATGTGACGAAATTGCGCTATTTCAATTAGCTCCGATCCGACCGCATTTGAACAGTTCAACTCAATGAATTATCATCGTCGTGCTGTTCATAATTTATTACACTCGTCCGATATTAATATCGTTAGTAAAACAAAGAAGTTCGATCGTATCTTGAATAAATATTTGACATGGTCGATATCCAAATATTTTATTGGTGCAAACACGCCATATTACAATCAGAGGCGGCGAACAATCTTTAGAGGGTTTGTCCCTGATCAAGGGCTTGGATTTTCGATGTATACACTGTCGACAATAAGTTTGGAAACGCCTGGCATATTATCGAGCTTTATGCAAAAACATGACAATTAACTGTTATAAATAGTTTATTTTATATTATTTTTAATGCTAGAATCATTCTATTTAATTCTTAGTAACGTAAAAAACAACAAAAAGATCAGAGAGCCAATATCGCAACCTGCTATACTACGGAGAAATACAGAAATTCTGAACCCCGTATCTATTATATTTCATATCGATATTCCTATTATTATAGTCGAGGTGTAGTAAATACATCACCGGTAGGGAAAGGTTAATATAACAATTTGAAACACATATATATATTCTATATATATGTATACATAGATTAGACAGTTACTGCCCCTGGGCGTCGCCTAAGCTCGCCAATTAGTAGTTACGCCACAGTTTCCAAGCGTCCAGATTTCTGCGGGAATTTCTCGATTTAGTAGCCTTCATCGTGCTGATGGGGTATACGATTTTTGTTAGATAAAAATCCTGAATTTTTCGGGATTACGTTAACTAATCCCGGGATTCATGAGCATCTAAAACTGTCCGGGATACCGGAATCGGATTCCCTAGCCACAATAAAATTAAGACTTTTCGATTAAAGAAAATGTTTAAAAAAATAAAAATTTCTATCATAGGGATGTATTATGCAAAAAGTATTGAATATATAATGTTGATATTTAGTATGTTAACTAGGCGATCTTTATTGAACATAAAAATATTTTTTAAAGTTTGACAAAGTATGATAGTGGGAGTGGGAAGAGCCACGTATGTTGATGCGCGAGCGATGACATTTTTCACTATGGAAGTCCTAAGTCCAGAACAGATGATTTGCAGCAAAAAAATAAAACATATTTTTACTATGTATAATATTGTGTATAGCTTAGACTATAATTATAAAGAAATATTAAAAAGTAAAAAAATAGTGAGCATTAAAAGAAAAAAATGTGTTTTTATCAACATTTTTTGTAGTTTTTTGTTCATTAAATAAACATTTTTGAATATTTTTGGATAATTGTAGTCTATACGATGAAGACGTTTATTATATACATGTTTGCCAAATTTCATAAAAAATGCTCATCTAAAACGTGTGGGAGCACTTCCATGGGATTGAAAAAGGTAGTTTCAATAAAAACGCGTTTAAAGTTTCTCCTCTCTTTTCTACTCGGCTTGATATTTTAGCCATTAAGTCATGTGTGTCGTTCTTATTAATACAACTCTCGAGATGTATTTTTTTTAAAGTTCATACTTGCTAAAAATCAAATGGATTAGACAATAGGGGCGCCAACTATATGTCATCCTACCAACTTATTGAGTGATGTGTTATACAGGTTATACAGTTTTTTTTTTTTTTTTTGGGGGTTATGGGGAGTGTTTTGTTTCACACATAAGTCCTATGTCTTAAGTGTCAGGGCTGTCGAAATAGATTTTTTTTCAACATTTTGAAAAAATACTCAACATTTCACCTTTTTATACGTACCTCTGTCGTGTAAATTAATTCTTTTGCGCGTCCCTAGGCAAAGGAAATCCAGCGGTGTCAGGTTTAATCACCGTGTTAGGCACGGAATAGGGCACGTCCCTAGATAAAACAAATCCAGTGGTGTCAGATCTGGAAATCATGCTTGAATTAAGTTATTTCGCGATGTACTGAGTGTTTCTAAACTTTTTGTTGATAGTGTACATACTCTATTATTGTATGCAAAAATGATTATTGACATATTTAAATTTTAGGAGGAGATATACGAATCAACCACCAGTGCTCTTGTGAGGGCTGTCCTTGCCGGTTATAATGGTGCAGTATTTGCTTATGGTGCAACAGGAGCTGGAAAAACACACACAATGGCCGGCGGTCCAAGAGATGCTGGCCTCATGGAGAGAGCCGTTACCGGACTCTTCGATGCCATGAATGCCACTCCAAATCCTGAAGATTATACGGTGAGCTTTTTAAAAAATGGTTAACGATTGAGAAACTTGAATCGTGTCGTCCAGGCGACTAAATTGCTACCTTCATAATTGCGGCATTCTGTGAGGTCGACATTAAAATATCAGAATGGCAGAGTTAACGTCACGAAAGAGTTCTAACGCTGCATGCACTGGATCAGTGCTTTCAATTCATAATTGTTTCTACAACTCACTTCTTGTTTTTTAATTGTTTTTGAAAGAAAACTGCGCCGAGGTGTGTTTAAATACAAACAATACCTTCTTCTTCAATCAAAAGTTATAATTGAAAATAACGCCTGAAATTTTAACCATCATTTATATGCAACCGCTTTTGTATTATGCATGCATTTGCACATGCAGGCATGCATTCGATTTGAATATCAAATTGCATCAAGAGGGTTTGATTTATGCTGTTCAAAATATTTTGATGTATATTTTATGTTGTAAATTTAATGAAAATCTGACGCTTGAAGCTTTCATTCCATTATGGAAATAGTGATGTTAAAGCCAATTATGTTATGGTGTATAAAAATGCATTTTCATTACAATGATTGAGCGCCGATAATCAAACACCATTCTGCACAAGGTTAGTCGTATTGACTGCATTTTGAAAAAAAAAATCGACTTCAATCATTTCCGATAGCATCAATGTTGTTTAAATATAGAGACGTTCAATCAGACGAACGTTTTCAACCGCTCGCACTGAAAATGTTAGGGCGTATCGTATGAACGTTCGGAATTCGAAGGCGGGAATTAAAATGCTTTAAACTGTATACAATATAATTTATTCAATCAAAATAGTCTCAATTAGTTTCAAAAGTATTTTGTCAATGGGAAAATTAATTGTTTAATCAAATTTTATGAAAATCCACGCTTTTAAAATCAATAAGTTCTTCGAACTCTTGAATTGCCTTGTTCGATGTAGGTACCGTGTTTGCTCACACTCGATCAACGCGTCGACAATTCGGAGCGCTGTTCGGAGGTGTTTCAGTGCAATAAAAAGTATTTTTTCATGCGATGCGAAACAATAAATGAAACATGGATCATCACTACACTCTAAACTCTAGAGTAAAACCATACTCCTATAATATATTACAGATTGATCATTCAGATCATGATCCTCATTCAGAATGAATATAGCCACAAAGTAAGAATATCGAACACAAAGTGAAGGAGTAAAATGTTGATGAATAGAGTCGAATTTTGCCTAAACGTTGTTATTTTATTAGTCATCCTACAAACTTATTGTGTGATTGATTGGCACGCTCAGCCCCCACACACCGATTTCCCGACAAATTATTTATTTTCATCGCTGCAGATGAATACTTATATACTATAATACTTTGATGTGAATCGTAATTATATTACGGAGGAATACAGAAATTCTGAACTCTGTATCTATTATATTTCATATCGATATTCCCATTATTAGAGTCGAAGTGTAGTAAATACATCACCGGTAGGGACAGATTAATATAACAATTTGAAACACATATATGTATTCTATATATATGCCTCTAGGCGTCGCCTAAGCTCGCCAATTAGTAGTTACGCCACTGTTTCCAAGCGTCCAGATTTCGACGGAAATGTCTCGATTTAATAGTCTTCATGGTCATTTTTCGGGATTACGTTAACTAATCCCGGGATTCATGAGCACCTAAAACTGTCCGGAATCCCAGGATTGGATTCCTTAATCGTAATAGCACAACATAAATGTTTAATATATTTTGCAATATATTTTTGATTTAAATAAATCATTATTTTATGCAATTGTTTTAAAAAAATACTTTTCTTTATTGAGGTTCTAGTCACATAAAATGTGCAAATGAATGATTAATGTCAACTTATAAATTCTTAGGATTAGGATTGCATTTGTGGGCATCTCTGTTGTATAAATTAATTATTTTGGCAGCCCTATTCCGTGGCTCTCCAGACCTGACCCCAGTGGATTTATTACAAGTGACACTAAAAATAAGTAGAGGAATTTGACACGAAGTTTCAGACTTTAAGACTTTAGTACTTCAGTAAAATATTACAGAGAACCTTTATAAATCACGGTCGATCTTTGACTAGCTGAAATTCCGAATCTTCATATGGTACTACGTAATAAATTTGTCTTTAATTCTGAGCAAAACACTCATGTATAATTATGCAAATATATAAACATGCAAATGAAGTTTATTTATACGTTTCTGCTTTAACATGCCATTAAGAGTTTGCCTTTAAAGATTGAAATGTTTTAGCACTCGCGAAAAAATTACTCAAGTGTCTTTTTTATGTGTGGCTATTCACGTTTTCCTTCGCGTGTTACGCGATATTATGTTTCAGCTTACACAATTTAATTCTAAATTGAAATGATTAATATATTATGTGTGGGGTTTTTTCCCAAGAAATTACGTCAGATTGGCTTTTTTCCGATTCACGCCCAAGCAAAGCTGAAAGCGCAATTTCAGAGCCGTGGGACGTTTCAAGGGTTGAATTAAAAATTGATACGACGACGAATTATGAAAAAGTGACATATTAAAGACATTTATTAGTTTACACGCACAATCATTGGATCGCATGTCGAGTGATAATTATTCGATGATATTTATTCGCTTATCGTTTGTATCTATGGAAGAAGGCCTTCACAAAGGCGATATTCTTTTACAATACGCGCAGTCATTATGGAGAATGAAATTTATGATCGATCGATACTAATATTGGTTTTTATTTACAATTGGTTACATTTTCACGGTCGAGAAGCTAATTGTTTCTCCGCTCGGCGTGAGCTTTTATTCACGAATTGATGTGTTTAAATGTGAACGGGGTAAATAAAGCGAAAGCTTTTATTCCCATTTGAATTGAGTACATTTTCTTAGCTTAACCAAGCGATGATTTTTGAAATACATCAGTCAGTTTTTATACAATGTAAATCAGGAAATATACAATCTACTAAGCTTTCAACGTTACGGACATTAATAAAAAACACATTCCGACTTTAAATTAAAGTCTACAAAGCTGCTTTTTTATCTACAAGTAGATAACGTTAATGATTGTTAAATAAATGTCATCTAATTTCGATTCAAGATGGCAGGGCTTTGATAAACGTGGCAAAAGTTGTAGCGCGGAAATTTGTTTGAAGTATTGTAACTTTCAAAGAATTGCATAAAATATTTATCATAAGCATCTACAACATAGTTTCAGTCTTAAGGTATAAGACATTTATATAGTATTTATTTACAGATCTTAAAAATAGTTATAAGTGTCGCGCAACAAGATCACGGTAGACTGTCGTTTTGTTTACTTACAATATCAAAACAACATAATAAGAAAGAATCAGATTTGTAGGTATAACTACACAGAAAATGTGTCCCATACCATTATTCTTCATGAAATGGACTTGCAATGGAGTGTAGTAATGGATCCATGTCTTATAAATTATCACATAACGCACGAAACAATCCTTTTTATTACGCTGGAACAGCTCAGGAACTGCGAATAAATAAATCGAGTATTTGATTTCGAACAAAGAAATTAATGAAAATGTTCTGAATACTGAATAATAAAGACATCTCAATGGGAACAACTTGAAAAATGCATGAAAAACTGAACATGTTTAAGTGCAGAAATGCAAGATGGTTCTCAAGAATGTTGACTTTTTTTTAAAAAGGCACTCGTTAAAATTGCTTACAAAGGATCTCAGAGATATTCAATAAGAACCGGGAACATTTTCTCTAATATTCGTTGGCTGGAGATGAAAATTGAGTTTATTACAAAGATCATGAGTCTGGCATGAAATAAATACAACGGAAATACAATACAAGGCTTTGCCCATACCTAAAATTTGATTGAATAATCTGTTGCAAATGTCATAGTAGCTGTTTTTTGCGATGATGGATGATATTTGCAGTTAGGATTTATGACAATAAAGTTATTTTAAAAATCTTATTAAAAAAATATTTTCTGGTATAATTTATTGTAGAACTTTTTGGTCCTTTTTTGTATTAAGCATACTACATTAATAGTAATGTCTAAATCACTCTCATTAATTATTGATGATTCGTAGATTAACATATTATTTTCGATTTCTGTTTCCACGGTGGGGTCATGAACTTACAATTTATTTACAGAAATTTCTTTTTAGAGAAATCTAGAAAATGTTTAGAATTTTCGAGTTTTCATGAAGGCGACTAATATAATATCAATAACATATTTTAATCATTATCTATTTAAAAATATATTTATATTTTTAAAAATTCTGTAAGTCATTTCATAGATGGCTTTATTTTTTTTTGTGCTTTTTGCGTTCAGTTAAAGTTCAATATTTAGAGCGTTTACCTCAAAAAAAAATTTCTTTCTCAAAATGGCGAATGTTTTAAAAAAGTATTTTTTTGCCCTTGTTTTTTCACAGTTTTAATTTTTTTAAATAGTTAATAAATAATTTAAATTTTATAAACTATTTTAGAGAATATATACAAACCAAGAGTAAAGGTAGCCGAAATATTTTCGACCCGGTTCAGTTTCGGTTTTTGTTCCCACCAAAATAACGGTTTTTCCAATTTTTGGTTCGAGGTCCTAAATCCAACAAATAAGTCACTGAAGCGTTGGCTTAGGGGAAGGGGAAAGGAGAGCTGCGCGCGCAACGCGGCGGTTGAACTCTGCTAACGAGAAGGAGCAGGAAGGAGTCTTGAAGGAGAGAACGAGCGCGCGCGCACACATCGTGAACTCTAGCGACACGTGGTTCGCACAAATAAAATCCAGGATTCCACAGCTACGTTTCTTTTTGCAAACCACTCGAGATTCTGCGAGAAAGAGGACAACTTCTCGCCTGCCGTCAGTGACTGTGATGTTGGACCGCGGCGAAGGTAGTATGTGGGATCGATCGAACCCTCCACCATTCTACGCTAAACTAGGTCAGAAGAAAGTATCAGCCAAGACGACCAACGAGGAAGAGACAATCGAGGAAGGCACTTCGTCACAAGGTGATCTCAGATAAGAGAATCAGCGCCTTTGCGTCGAATTAAAAGTTACCAGTATGCAAAGCGAAATGTGGAAGCCAGCATTCCAACATTAGGCCGATAAAGTACAAGAAATGCCCTGCGAGCTGTATGATGAAAATGGCAATTTTGACGATTTTGAAATGGCTTTTAGATGGATACTGAACATTTTTAGAGATCTACGATCATTGGCTAGCTGACCTGCATGCAAGGGGTAGCGGTTCATTTTATTATGCAACAATGACAGACGACAGACAGTTATTGACTGAATTGGAGGGTCATTTAAATCGACCCTATTTCCTGCGGTGCTGTATGGTCTGTTCCTGGTCACCCCGGACTAGCCCACACAGAGATCTTTTAACCCCACCTGAAACGCTAAGCGCAGAGCGTCCAGGTGTCCACTCCTTTTAGTCCGCGCCCTCCAGAGGATAAACTATCGCGGGTTCATTGTCATCACAAGTCCAACCTCAGTTTGAAGGGGGGTGCAGCAGATAACGGACTGCAGGGGCTACCCCTTCCCCATGGTACTCATATCGGTTCGGTCATTTGTAGTACCTTGCCACGGAGACGAGTCGCCGTTCGAACAGGCTAAAACAGTTCTCCCCCGCATGCCTAGGCTATTGAGGATAGTGGTGAGCCTTTGACACAGTCACCACCAACTACTTTAATCGGCTGTTCCACACTCTTTTATGGGTACGCAGCACAGGGTGACATGCGTACCCAGCTCATATTAGCTGGGCTACCCCTGCTGTGTTTGATGAGCAAACTGCCGAGACTACTTTCGCACACCTCTACTCCACATCATTACCTTAGGGATTTAACTGTTGCCTATAGGCGTAGGGTTGGCTCACCCCCTAGGGTTTTATGTGTGGGCATCGTGGAGTCTAATACCTACCCGGGTTTTTTTATTATGCAAAAGCAGGATTTGGACGAAGACTCCTTCGAAGAGGTGATGGATGCGTTAAGGAAAAGATTCCGACATGTAACATAATGCAATTCATTCTCCATTGAGCGATTGAGAAGTGAAGGAAACTTTAGTGACCTGTATTTTTCGTGTGAATGAAGTTGATAAAATCAATGTGTAATGAGTTATTAGGATATTACATTGAAAAGTAGATAAAAAAAGGTGTAGATATTCAGGTAGATAAAATATTGAACGCCTATATAGAGGAAATATTCCCGACAACAGATAAATAGTACCAACAGCGTACTAATTACATGCATTATCCTGTTGTTAAAGTACAATTTCTGAAGGATACACTCTGTAAAAGTCAAAAAAACAGAGCATTGATCGTTCTTGAAATCGAATCGCCTCTTTCATTCGATCCAATACATTTAAAATCGTACGTATTTTTCGTAGATTATGTGTGACAAGGTTGACAATGAGATACGCTGATAAATATGTCACCGAATATTGACATATATGACAAAGTAATTTCAGAATTCTGTGGATCGTTGATTTATTCATGAAATTCATACGTCTGCTGAGGAATTTATCGTCGAATCGTCGAAATGTTAAATTAATAAAAATATATATGTCGAACTACAAAACGAAGAACCGATTGGGGAGTCATGTGTTGATGTCACGTGAGGCGTTTTCAACCCCTCCGACTCGCGTTTGATGAGAAATATTAAATTTTATCATGACACAAAGTAGAATAATTGCGATCGCATGAAGTATGGTATTTGCTCAAGTATAATTGTAACATTAAAATTGTGTTTTCTAGATAAAAATAAACAAGCTCTAAGATGATAGGATTATTTTTAAATGGATGCTATTAATTTAGTAGTCAAGATAAAGCTCTTTGCCATGGAGCTTTAATAAAAGTTTTCTATCAACTACGCGTTTCTATTATATTTTTGCAGGCTTTGATCGTTTATTTTCATAAATTAACACGTCGAGAGCGTCGTTTGATGTTATCTGAAATGGTTCTTGCGCACGGTATTATAATTATTTTAAATTGGTGTATGCCAAAATTTGCTATAGTTTACTTTTGGTCGCAAATGCGGCTTTTAAACTCTTTTCCAAATCCATTAATTCATTGTGAAAATAATTTGATCGTAATTAAAAAAAAGTCAACTGATATGTCGATACAAATAGGATAATATTAGAAGAATCCGAAAGTATTCGAATATTTAATTTAAAAAATCTGGTTAAGTAGGTTAAGGCGTGCGATACCCATCCTATCCCATAACATCCATCCTACTCGTTTTACGATGAGTTTTAAATGGGTCTGGACTTTAACCATAACGATAAAAAAAATTGTTGCAATAATTATATAAACTGATGAACAAAATTTAGTTGTCAGTGATTAGATTTTACAATATTTACCTATAATTTTCTTCCTCAATATGCTTATCACAAAAAGCTCTTAAATACATGCCTAAAGAGCATCAATTGAGCTTATCTTCAAATTGTATCGTGAACTTCAAGCAAGTAGGAATTTAGTTTTGGTTTTCCGCAAAAGTTTCCACGTTATTTGACGATCAGCTGTAATCCGATTCATGGAATCATAAAAACGATCAAAGATTCTCCAGAGGAGGGTTAGGGTACATAATTTGATATTTACTGTGATTTAAATGATTTTTTCCCAAATATTGACCAATTATAAAGAGCTAAAATCTAACTAGCTTCTGGGTAAAATTTGAAAGGATAAATTTGAAAGAGTTTTGATTATCGGCATTGGACGATTTCTAAATGCCTGCACCTGCAATTAAAAAATAAATTAAATAAATTGTTACATTGGCTCCCCGCTTCCACGCGCTCGTAAGTATGGCTGCGATAACGCACGGGTTCGTTCTTCCGAGAGAGAGGGATTTGGCTGCGGAAAGGACGTCTTCCCGCAGCCAAGGCCAACCGCCGATTTCTTTCGATTCCCACCTCCTGCGTGTCACCACCTAACCGGCAACAGTTCACGCACAATAGGCGATCGGTCGGTAATTGAAGGTGCAATGTCCCCGCAGCGCCACAGAAGATGGCGCTGTTAAAATAGTATATTGCACCTAAAGGGAGATGGAAGATGTCGTTGTTAATCTGGTGAATTAAATCCGCTCAGAGCAATAACGATATTGTATGCGTTGTTGGTCTGAGCTCTTAGGTCCCTTGAATTACACGATAAGTCAAAAAGTTTTTGAGGCACTTTTTGAAATAAATAAACAGTCGGATAAGGCACAGAATAACTATGGAAATTAACACTCCTTTAACGAAGCTGTTTATTACAAAAAATATATAAAAACGGACTCTCAAATGATTCAGCGAATCTCAAACACAAGATAAACTTTAAACTGACTGTTCATAGCTTTGTTATAGTCCATGGACTACCATTGGTTGAGCAGCAGATTTTGCTGTAAAGGGACCCCTACACGTCTAAATATTCTTAAACAATACGATTCATTTTTCACGTTTAGTTTCATAAATTTATAATGGAATTTGTCCGTATCCTGTTGAAAATGATCAGGTATTGAGTCTTCTTAGATCGTTGATGGTCTTTTCAGAATCACAATAAATATTAAAAATCCATATAGATCAATTATATACTTAAAATTTTAAGATTTTATTACTAAAAATGAAGACACGTGTGTATTGTTTATGTTTACGCGAAGAAATGTACGAAAATTGTGTGCTATCAACAGTGTCATTGATATACAGGCTTCATTCACGCTGCGCGGTCCTCAGAGAAAAGTGGATTTGTGTGGATATCAATGAACCGTTTTGAGGTAAAATTACTTAACAAATTGACAACAGTCTAATAATATCATCGTGTAAAAATACTTTAAATTTGTTTGTTTTAAATTAAATTCACGCAATAGAATTTTCCATCGGATCACATAATTTTCCAACTTTCAGTACACACACGGGGGTAATACAATAATGGGTGTGTATGGTGTAAGTAAACAAATTACATTTTCACTTCAATAAATCAATCCATTCATTTTTGACAGCAATATCGTATGACGGAGGGCGTCCTTTGTGAGGGGGGTTGTTCATTATTTAGTACGCTTTCGGGCGGGACAAGTGTTTTTAAAATACACGACGTCATTAAAAAAAAGCCAAACCTATTCATCGATTCACATTTGTTTGTGATATTACGCACCTCGTCGGGGGGGTTTACTTAAATTAGTTTTTTCACAATGCGGACTTAATGGTCGGATGGGCTGTTCAAAGATGAATGTCGCAAGAGCGATGGCAATCGTCTGCATGCTTTTATCGAATCCATTTCCAGATCCATTAATGCTGGATAATTGGAGTGCTTGTTTCTCCATGCCATTTCAATCGGTCAATTAAAATTAATAAGCCATCAGTCATACGTCGTGTTCATGCCGTAATATTTAATTGCATTTCTTTTGCGTTTCCGCATCGATTCTAGTATATATTTTTTTGCATTTACAAGGATAAAATCAAAGTTAATTGGCGGCGTCCTTGACTTCGCCTCCCCTCGAGCTTTCAATCACTTCAGCCCTATTATGTTTTCTTCGTTTATTATTCTTCAACAAATGACCGATTTCCTGCGTCGTATAAAATTACGCATTTCCTATCGAATAGCCTATATCCGGCGATTAAGAAGGGGTTCTTGAATTTGATTGATCACATACGCACATGTGTGCAAAATTATTAAACCTTTAATCGATGTCAGTCTGATTGATAATGCGTTGAGTGGATAAATATTATGACTTTCAAGGTTCCGGGGTTGTATCACCATTATGAAGTTACACGCGTAGAAAATTCGAAGTGAGGGCTTCCAAGAATGTACGTTTGAAATGAAATGATAATTGGGCTCTTGCGAGGATGTCTTCCCTGTGTTTTCCCGCAGCAATAGTAGGATCTTCCGAAGAAGGCGGTGGGGTCGGTTTTAGGTCAGCGCTTGCATGCCAGTCCACCACCCTTTTAAATATTGCAGTTAAATTTAACCGCAGGTTGAAATACACACTTTGGCCGATAATATTTTAACCTAGATTTTTACCTTATCGATAACGGCTTGCATGGAACCGGCAACGAGTCAGTAAATGTCAGTAAAATGCTCCGATAGCAACTTGAATTATGGAAGAGAGCACTGATAAATAATGTCTTTCGTTTGACTATTAAATAATAGGATTGAAACAACAAGAGGGTAGCATTCATAGATTGTAATTGATTATGTTACGCTCCGCCCCCGCTATGACCCCGCTCCCGCACGTTCGCCGAGATGACCGCGCTCGCACGCGGGTACGTTCTTCAATCGGGTTGTTACGTAGTTAAGCGGAGGGGTCCTCTGCTTCTCTTCTGCGAGCACTTCAGCGAGCGAGCATTCTGCGCAAGCATGTTAACATGAGTTGGGTATGCAGCTCACTCAGTGTTGCGTACCCGTACGGGATGCTCCAAAGATCGGTGGAAGACAGCTCTGTGTTGATAGTTCGGGGAAACTCGGACCAGACCACACAGCAGCGCTGGGTAATAGGGTTTGTTATAGAAGACCCTACACCAGTAAGACGCTATCTGTTCATCTGCCGAGAGAGAGATCTAACCGCGGGAAGTATGTCTTCCCGCAGCCAAGGCTATCCGATGACTTTCACCTCCTGCGCGTCATCACTGGACCGACGACGATGTCCACCAGGTGAAACCACAGAAAATGTCACTGTTAATCTGGTGCATTGAATCTGTACAGATTAACAGCGTCATTGCGCGGGAATGACATTTCGCTCACACTACAACTACATTTTAAACCAATAAAATGAGTCTTTGCGATACTTTAAAAAAATGTTTCTGCAATCTGCCTTGTTTTCTGTTCAATTTGGATCCTCGGCTTCTAAATTATCTCTGATAAATTTGATGCTCGCTCCTGTCCACTGTTATTGTTGTGCAATGATACAATTAAAATTTAAATAAATAATTGCACTATTATAACTGTAATCTGACATGGTGCTTTTGGCAAAAATATCTATTAAGTTTTATTTCGTATTATTTTCATGACATTGGCAGTAATAATTTTGGTACTACAAATGATTGTTGTTCTTAAGTGGGGCTCGCTAAAAAAATTATACGAATTAAACTTTTTTTTAAGTAGTACAACCATAAACTGTATATATTACTATTAAATGGGGGCGGAGACGCTCTCGGGGAAATCCCCGAGCGGCTCCAAGTTCCCACATGTTCGTCAGGATGGCCGCCCTAACGCATGGATCCGTTCTTCTTTCGGATCATGCGTAGCCGGACGGGTGGATGAGGATGGACGGGTGACGAACAGAAAGACTCTTTTCTCAAGATTACTTTTTATTCATACGAGAGACGGGAAGGACATCTTCCCGCGGCCAAGGCCAACCAACGATTCTTTTCGACTCCCGCCTCTTGCGTGTTACCACCCAACCAGCAACGGTGCACGCACAAGATGCGATCAGTTGGTAATTCAGGCGCAATGTCCCCGCAGCGCCACAGAAGATGGCGATGTGAAAATAACACATTGCACATAAAGAGAGACGGAAGATGTTGCTATTAGTCTGGCGAATTAAATCTGCTCAGACTAAAAAGGGTTGCACTATATATTAAGAATACAGTAGGACACTGGGACCTTGTAAGAAAAAAAAAGACCGGACCGCCCAAAATCCACTATGGACGCAGTGGATAATTTCATTTTGTTTATTATCGTCCAAAATTAATCCTGGTCATACAGCTCATCAATCGGTCGCAAAATAGAATAAAATTAAACTGCTTTGGGTACGAAAACTTTAAAAAAATTCACAATGAATAATCAGAAAATGTCTTGTTAATGAAACAAATCCAAATGTGAAATGTTTGCCTCAAAAAGAAGAGTTTTTGTTCGCTGAACATAATCGAAACGTGCTTCAGAAGTGTTTACATTACCAAAAATTAAACACGGGTGGAAATGTGATGGTGTGGGGTTGTTTGAAGGTAAAAAATCTGGGTGCTTCAGGTCATCGAATATTAGGGCAAAATTTTACATTCCAGTAAGATACACTTCATAATTCTACACCATGTTTTTATTATACAGTTATAACCTACAATTTGATTCGAAAAGATGTGTGGGAATACTTCACACCTATATTATATATATGGGATTTATTTTGTTTCGAAGTTGACACACCTAGCGTGAAAGAGGGACCCTAGCGGTCAGTTTGTTTGGTTCCGCGTGTTTGTCGGCCATTTTGTTCAGTCACAGTAAATTCTTCCGATGGAGAAGTCGTCGCACGCTTCTGCCATCTCTCGTCTTCAAAGTTTATGGTAGCGATGTGAAGAGTTGATAACTATTACGATGTGGGCTAGGATGTACAGAGAAAGCTGTCATCAATCATTTCTGAAGAACTTGTACAATAAATTGAAGAACAATTGCGAAATTAATGTCATTTGACGTGCTAAGTGACGATTGGATTGAATCCGATGCAACAAGGGGTCGTCATCAGCGTCTCGCATGACGTCGCGCATTAAGATCAAGCCATATTAGAACCGCACGCAGCTGTCTTTCACTTATCGATATTATATCAGACGATGCGAAAATTTAAATTGCCTATCATACTATAGCTGAATAGTGTGTTGTCTCTATTAGAGCGCGCTTGATGCCTCGAATATAGTCAATTATGCGATGAATAATGAACTACAGTGGCTCAGAACGAAGGTCACAATCGGCGCGGTCATTTTGAATGCAAGAATCGCTCTCGATCATCAATCACCTGTCGTTCCGTTGGACAAATTGATTTCCTCAGAAGCGGAAATAAATGTTTTAATTATTCGTAGGATGGCGATTTTATGGGGGCATTGTGTGAATTATTCTTCGCGTAATTGGCAGCTCTACTTGGAGACTATTTACGCCGTCTTAGTTTAATTACCGTGACCGAGCGCTCGTTTTGGCTCCAAACGACGCCACTAATGGCCACTTGACCGACCCAAAATTGACTTTAAATGTCAACCAAAAAATACTATTTTTCAGCACTTGGGTGACATTTTTTCAGCACGAGCTATTGACTTTTAGAAATGGGATTAAAAGAGGTCATTTTGTAGCATTCTTATTACACAGGAAGGCTTGGTGCTTTTCTTGTGCCATTTTTCTAATCAATATTTTTGTTGAAAAATATACGCCACTTTATAAATTTAACGCCATTCGACTGATCGGTACAAAATTTTATTCGACATGGCAATTACTTCCAGATCCGTGTGGTGTCATTCTCGATCATCAAAAATTAATAAACCGCGCTTTATTCAAAGGTCACCGAAAAGGTAATGTATCGATCATTAATGGGGTTCCAATCCGATAGTAATATGGCGATATTTGATCCCCGAACCTGATATATTAATATGTACACGCAAAAGACTGTACAAAACGTGGAGTCGTAATACGTAGAGAATATTGTTAATAGTTTCTGACACCATTGGGTGATTCTTACCAAATCATGCGATTAAGTCACGAAATTGAGAGTAGACATGCGGAAAAGCCATGATAATTTCGTCTGGCAATCTTTTAGTGCCACACTTTAGGTCGAATATAGTAAATGATCAATATTTAATTTATATTGCTTTTCTGAAATCTAATTCCTGATCGATCTGAAATTCTGGAACAACCAGGTGTATTATCTCAGCGAAATATAAGCAATTCGGCTGGTTTTTGAACGCGTTCGATCGAATAATTTCGAACAACGAGTCGCCATTAGATAACGGCCATCAATTCGGGTCACAAGTACAGTTTTAAAGATTGCCAAAAGTCGCTTTTAATTGATTTAAAATAGACTGGAAGAATTTAGTTTCAATATTATTAACCCAATAAATACCGAAAAGAATTAGAAAATGAATTTTCTAAAATGTCATCTTGATTCGAAAACAATTTTTTGCAGATTTTTATTCATCTTCTCTATAATATGTTAACTAAATAAAATATCGGTGGCATCTGTATACAACATTTGATATAAACACGTTTAAGTAAAAACAATATTTAACGAAGTTTTATTTATGTACAGATTTGTGTTTACGGTATTTATAGAGTTAATAGCAAACAATTCGGCTTTCGTAAAAATCACTCTACGACCCTTAAATTGAACAGGCAGGTTGAATATGTTTTGAAATATTTCAACGGAAAGATATATACCGGAATGGTACTTCTCGACATCGAAAAAGCCTTCGAATATGTTTGGCACCACGGTCTGATCCACACACAATGAGATCCCTTAATTTTCCAACTTATCTTATTAAAATGATCCAATCCTATCTGCGCAAAAGATAACTTTCTGTAATTTTAAACAGAGCAACGCCTCAGTTTATTTCAGTGCAGGAAGCAGGAATTGACAGGAGCCGTTGAATAGCCTTAGCTGTATGAGGATGTCCTTCCCATGGCTATATATCTCTCTTGTGGGTAACAAAGAAGTTATCTAAGACGAGAGACTTTCTATTCGATGCTTATCTACTTTCATCCTATCCGCCCGGCTATATAACGGCATGAAAGCAGAACGAACCCACGTGTGAGCACGGCCATTTTGATCGGCACGCGGGGGCGGAGCGTCGATAGGGGACTTTGTCCCACGAGTGCCCTCGCTCCACCTCCTACGCTTCATTGGTGTCAGAATCGGCGGGTCGTGAATGCTGAGCCGTTTTGGATGGGAGGTGTCGTCGAATAGCGCGTGCCGACAGCACATGTCACATTCAGCCCTGGAGCAACGATGTGGATGGTGTGTCGATATCATCGGGCTTGACCGACGAGGCCATGTACAGCATCGACCACGTGGATAGATATTAAGCTGCCATAGAGGACGCCAACTTCTGGGTAATGATTCGGCCACACAGCGTGCCTTTGGTCGAGGGACCCAACGTTACAGAAAACCGCTGCGCTGCATTAGTTGTTGGGTCCAGCTACATCGAATAGAAATTCCAAAGGGAACCTTGGAGCGACGCTGAATAAAAGAGTGAGATGAGGGCGCTGCAATCAATATTTCGTCGATGCAGTGCTCTTTCGGCATCTAACAAATCATTAATCTATGAAATTCTGACACAACCAATATTCACAAGCTCCAAATATATTTATAAGCATCAAAGGGGACGCTCGCACATTTGAAATGCAAACAATTTGGTATAAGATTTTATAACTTCTTTATAATTTTGACGTGCTGCAAGATGACGTTTTTCCTATTGATGAGTTCTAGACGAGTTTGATCTCCAACAAACGTTGATACACAGTCGAGCGAGTTGATCCATGTCTTCCAACAAATCCATCAATAGAAAGACCTGAATTTGTCCCCAACAAATTTCGCAGAACGTTATCAGATTTTATGTAGCAAAAGCAAAAAATAATACAAAACTTACGCCACTTATGTTTTTTCATATTTTTTCTAAACAAAAGTATAAAAACGGCACGTATTTTTGGCATTGCTGATAAAATCTGTGCATCAATCGAGTGCAACTTTGTTTCCTACATATAAATATGGCAGTTTTTATTCGCCCCGCTAAAATAATCGTTCAGGTAAGTCATGTCAAGGTTGATTAAGTTGCATGCTTCGGTGCAACCCCGACTAATAATGCAGAAAATGAGTGGACGTGTGCTTATCCAAATCGAACGAACTATTACTTATGTGGAAGTCAAAAGTTTCCATCCACTCCCTATTCAAATAGTTTAACAATCGTAGCTTTGAAGGATAGCGTTCTATGGACGATATGAAGCTTTGCCAGCTTATTTTGCAAAGGCAATCGCGACAATTCGCAATTGAACGCTTGAACGCTTTCATTAGCATGTTTATAAATGTTGATTCATTTTCAACGAGCTTTCGTTGTGATGAGTCACGAATCGAAAGTGTTCAATGGGTGCTTTTTATCCGTGATCGCATTGACAATGTGTCGATCGATATGGACGTCGAGCAATTTTATTTGGACGTATTGTATTTTCCATAGATCACCATGTCGTATCTGGAGATCTACAACGAGATAATAAGGGATCTGCTGAATCCTGCGACGACAAGCAGTAGCGGAAGCGCAGGAGGAGGTCTGGAACTGCGTGAGGACGCTGGCGGTAGGGCGGCGGTGGCGGGACTCAGCGCCCTGCGAGTCCACAGCGCCAAGGAAGCCCTGCCCCTTTTGCAGAGGGGCGCTCGAAACCGCGTCGTCGAACCCACAGCAGCCAACAAGACCTCATCCAGGAGTCACGCTTTGCTCAGGTCTGTTCTTTTATTCTATTTTTCATTCTGATATCCATGTCCAATAATAGCGCCTCGTCACGATTAGGGTGGTAAATTATTTCAAAGCGCTTTTAATTGGCCTTGATTTTTTAAAGGTCGTTGTAGACCCAACCATATTGTAACGCGAGGGTTTCAAGTCGATTAAGCGCTAGATAATCTTATCGACCCCGTTGAAATACTGCAGAAATTGATGCAACGCACATGCGGCAAACTTGTGCAGGAAACTTTTTTTTGAGACGCTTCACAACTTAAAATTGACCGTCGAAATGCATTTATTGTTAAGATGTAACTTAAAACGAGTTTTTGTAAAACGTGTTGTAGTTGCTTATAACAAATGTTAACTTAAAATTGCAATTCTTCGAAAGTTGCAGTACTTCAATCAAGCTACAACTTTAGCCACGTCTACCGAAGCCTTAACCACTTTATAATGAAAGTAGACGACGTTTATTTGATAATGATTATCATAAACTACTTGTAGAGAAAAAAACAGCTTTATAGATTTTAATTTAATGCTGATATGTACAATTTTTTTTTAATTGATGTCCATAACTTTGAAAGCTTAAAAATAATAGCTTTGTAGAAATGGGTGAAAAGCTTCGGTTGCTGCCTCTCGTGCAACTAAAATTACGACTAGCTAGGACCGTAACTAGGGCGTGGCAAAGTAGGCGTTTGCCACGGGCGCAACTGGGCTTGGGGCGCAAAATGCAGGATATTGCGCCAGATAAGTCTGCATATCGTCTTCGCAGCACTTCAAATCTCATCTGTTGCCACATGACGGTATTTGACGGTAACTGTGCGTCAATGGGTTAAATGAAATTATTCCGAAACTGCATTTTTAAAAACAGCCTAAGTTGGAGCTTAAAAAGTTTTTAATTGACCTGGTTAAATTTTTGAAAGGTTTCTCACTATAATATTGTTAATTGGATATACACAAAGTCTTCTTCGCAAATATCATAGAGACGCTACGCGCATACGCCGTGCCACCTCTACTGTGTGTCTATGTGTGTGAGTATATACGTAGCATTAAGCAACCACTAGACCTGTAGCGCGCCCATATTATTATATATTATACAACAGACAGCTTCATCCCGATACTCATCCTGCTCACTTTAATAATACGTTTGAAATTAGCGTGCACGGTTAATGTTGAAGACGACAGTCTGTGATAATTCCTATATTGATATAACTGGCCCATAAATTTAATTGATGATGTTTGTTGCCTTGGTGGTTTATTTTGGGAGGACCTGATATTTATCAACTGTTTTCTGTGTGTCCGTGCGAACGCTCTATCGAATAGCAATTAGAATTTATTTCACAGGGATGTTTTTCAAATCAAATATCAATTTGATTTTAAATCTTTTGGATATGGGATCCGCGTTGTATTGATGGTTTCCAAGCGTTCCCGCGGAAAAACGACGAACAAGTGTCGGATATACCGATACTAATTTTGATTTTTTCCCCGATAAGCGTGACGGTGATGAGTCGCACCCTATCTGGACAGGACGGAGGCATCGGAGAGGGCGGCGTCTCAAGCGGAAGATTATTCCTGGTGGACCTCGCCGGGAGCGAGCGGGCGCACGTCGCGAGGAGTCGAGGTCGTCGTCTTCAGGAAGGAGCACATATCAATCGATCGCTGCTGGCTCTCGCCAATTGCATCACCGCCCTATCGGGAGGCGCCAGGTAACAAGACCTTCGTTATCCTCAATTTTAACGCGTCGACTTTTCCCGGGATGATATAATAAGGTACAAAACGAAGAAATAATTTCCGATTTGTGTGCAGGCTTCGCCGCACGGGTGGGTGAACTTTCAGGGGGCGGATAGTTTCGATTTGCATTTTCGCCATGCATTATGCATAAATAACGCTTTGTATTATATATCAACACAGGTATGTGAATTATCGCGATTCAAAGTTAACACGTCTGCTGAAGGAAGCCCTCAGTGGAAATTGTAGGACAGTAATGGTGGCTCATGTGTCTCCAGCTGCTGAACATCGCGAAGAGAGTAGAAATACACTTTTATATGCAGATAGAGCCAATCACATTTCCAATAAGGTATGATTCATATCGAACAAATACTATTGGCATTCGATTGTACGTCTCTTTATCTTCATACTTATATTTACAGGTCAAAAGAAATGTCATTGATACGGATTACCATGTCACCCAATATAGGACAGTCATTAATGAGCTGAAAGATGAAATAGCTCGATTGAGAACTAAAATGAAAGAAGACAGACCGAGGTATCTTTTTGCACGTACTACATTGAATGACTGTTTAAAGTTCGTAGATATTAATTATGATTTATGTTAAAAGATCGGGAACAGCGGCGGAATACGCAGCTAATAACAACCCCCAGAAGAACAGCGAGCTCAAAGCGCTCAGACACGCCATCGTAGGGACGTTCCAGGAACAGATGAGACTTAGGAAAAAATTAATGGAATTAGACAGTCATCTTCTGAGTTTAGCGATGGACGCTGAAAGGCAACATTTAGTTATAAGCCATTGGGAATCCAGGAACAATAGGCTATACAATGCACCGACGACTTCACGCATATCCACACAGCAGAGCTACAGGTATGTTGTCAATCGATTCAAGCGAATGTACCACAAATTGAACGCCATTAATCGATTGAATTTTAAAGGACATCAACGGCGGAAGAAGGAACAGTGGCGGTTGAACAAGCCTGGGCCGAATTAGCTGCGTTGGAACAGGAACAAGAACGAGCGCGAGCTGAAAGAACTGCATCCGAAAAAGAACTCGAAACTGTCCGACAGCGAGGCGCTGCTTTAGAAGATGTGAGATATTCCCAATCATTTCAAATGTCAATTATTAATATCTTCAGATTGATTGAATATTTTTTCTGTGTATCAGGAGCTTCCTTCCAGGACCAGCAGCGAAGAAGAACGAGAACTTTTGGCGTTGGCGTGTAGAGTGCACGAACTGCAAGCGGATAAGCTAGCTCTTCAGGGAGAAAGAGCCAGCAGGGCAGCGGATCTCAGAAGGCGCGATTTGCAACTGTTGAGATATGATCGCCAAAGGCAGTTGAGCGATGAGATCATCACTCGACAGAGACAAATAATGGATGGTTTGTACAAATCATTTGTATTTGATATTGATTGTGTAAAAGAAAGAGCCTTTTCAATCATTTCATTTCAATTCCTACGGCCCTTCGTTGCTTAATTCTTTCCGGTCCTATGTCTCACCTGTTGAGACATCGACATTGTTCTGATGTAGTTTCGATAATTCTACTTAGCATAGATTTAAATTCTTTGAGTGCAACACTAACTATTACAAAAAATAAGACGCAGTAAATTAACATAGCACACTAGGCAAATTTGGTCACATGTTGAATTAAGAAATATCATGTAATATAGGATGTATCCCAAAAGTCATGAAATATATATTTATTTTAAAGATTTATTGATAATACTGGTACACATTGTTAATATTCTTCAAAGTAATTTCCACGAGCGTCTACACATTTTTTCCACCGACTCTCCCATGACCGGTACGCCTTGATGGAAACCTCCTTCAGAGCTGTCGTCAAGACCACTTGGATAGCGTCAATGCTGTCAAAACGGCATTCTTTGAGTGCGGTTTTGATCCCCAGTTGAGACTGGATAGACAGCGACTTAGTGCTATGATTGATTTCTTGATGACAAGAGTCTATGCCCTGCGCTGCTGTGCAGTCTGTTCCAAGTACCCTTGGCCGTATCGCACAGGAGTGTCTTCCACCGCTATTATAGTTTTCCGAGAAACGCTACGCGTAAAGCTTCCAAGCGCCCACACCTTTCACTCCGTGCCTTCCAAATGAGGCGAAGTTCCCGCAGGAAGACCGGTGTCAGATCACGTGCACCAGAAGGTGCGTTGGAGGAGGAAGGAAGGGGTTATACTAAAAACAAATGAACTACTATGCGAGGACATTTGACTCTAACCTCAATTAAAAGAGAGCCGCAGTAAATTACAGACTGCAAAGGCTCTCCCTTTTTCATGGTACTCGTATTGGTTCGGTCATTTGTAGTACCTAGCCAGGGAAACGTTTCGTCGTCCTGGCAGCCGAAAGCCGTTCTCTACTGTATGCACTAGGCTGTTGAGGATAACGGTGTCGCTTTTTACACAAAGTCTTCCTTCCACATTCCACTTTACGGATACGCAGCACAGGGTGAGCTGCGTACCCAACTCATGTTTGTTGGGTTAACCCAGTAGCGTTTGATGAGTAAACTGACCAGGCTGCTTACGCGCACTTCTACTCTACATCATTAATCCAGGGGTTCGACTGCTACCCACGGGCGCAAGGTTCCTCCCCTCCCGGTGGTTGGTGGGAACCGTAGAATGAAATACACACACTAAGTTGGGATTGTAGGATGGCTGCGGTAGTGTTGCCACGTTGTGTTTCGCCAGGAACTCACGGACGTACAGACGTGTGGTTAGGTGCATTGTCATGATGCATTGGCAGCATTAACAGTCTCTTGGTATCGAAAAAGACAATCAACGTTGTTTTCATTTTGGGTTTGCTTATTCTTGCCTTCTTTGGTTTCGGGGACATCGATGGCTTGCGTAAGCAAGTTGTGAGTTTCGACAAAAAAGTTATCTGCTAGAGTTTTGTGCAAGATTTTATCGCCCGACGTTATTCGGAAGTATACGCCATCGCGCGTCATGATGTCTCGAAACAAGAGCGCACTAAATCAGTTATCCTTGCAGCAGACTAATCGTTGGTGTAAAGCTAATCCCTCCGACTTTACCGTTCGAATTCTGTTTCCAGACCATCCAATCTCACTCCCACATTAGATTCAAATTTGGTGTTAAATACAACACGAACTTTCAGGGTTTATAGCATCAGTGGTGGACCGGTTTTTTGATCAAATACATCTCATCTAATTGTCAATAATAGTCCGCTATGAAAAGATGTTATCAATAATGATGATTATAGTTCAGGTTGGGAAAAAATCAGTACGAATATATTGTAATATAGTAACTCTATTATTCTTGATGATATAACTTTCCCTATAAATATTAAGTTTTATTTTAACCTATTAAATGGGCATGACGTATATATACGTCCAACGTAAACAGCATTGTAATTGGTCAGGGCGTATAAATATGTCCTCGAAATATATGTTGAGGAGTATACATACGTCCTAACCAAATTCGATGCTGTTTACGTTGGACGTATATATACGTCATGCCCACTTAACAGGTTAATTACAGTATTTAAATTGCACTTATCTAATAGAACTCTAGATAGAAAGATTGTTTTTAGCCTTTTTTTAGCCATGATATTATTACAATCTTGTTCACGATAAATTATATTAATTTCATATTCTTTCGTTCTAAATTTGTAGAAGGCGGAATGAAATTACCACCCGATCTACAGGAGCTGTACACTCTATACCAGCAAGAAATTCATGCTGCCACGTATACAGACAGTGCTATGGTCTTCAATTCGTATACTCTTCCACCGATCAGCTCCAAGTATGGCTCATCAGATTAGTTATGCTTTAATGCTAAATATGAATTTATATACAATGTTGTCGCTTTTAGTATGGTGGAATCGGTTCAATGGTCCAGTGGAAGTTCAGGATCAGGTCGAGGTTCTAGCTCGGGGGGCGATAGTGAATGGTTGCCGACGAGTCCAGCTCGTCGTCTTCTGGGAGCCCCTGTGCAGCCTCCTCTTCGATTGCCGAGACTCCCTCGCACTCCAGCCTCGTGAGTCATTACTCCCTCTTTCAGCGTATGTATACGTCCTTTTTCACACATTAATTTAAATTGAACTGAATGATGATGCAAATTTATATTCAATAGTCAAAGAGCATGCACAATGTCCATTAGTCCAATAGAATTTTTATTTTTTGTGTGGTAGATTTTTGATATTTTTTTTTGTGCTTCTTACTAGAACTTAATTTCTAACATCTGTTTCTTGCTGTAATTTAAATTAATAATAGGACAATTTTATAAATGGATGTATATTATCATACACCAGATTCGATTACAGCAGGAAACGATTCAGTTTGATTTGAGGCCTTGGATGTAAAATAGTTTTTAGCTTGGTTTTTACACGTTTTTTGTATATTTTTCAGCTCTCACAGCAGAAGAATGAAACGATCGTCGAGTGAAGACAGCAATGTTGGTTCTCAGCACGAAATGGACGATAATATAATTTCGAGTCCAGAAATCGACAGCAATCTCAAATGACTATTAGACGATGTCGTTTACGATTAAAGACGATATAATCTGCAGAGACGTTGTTTAAATCTGTTAAACAAAGACGGGCGGATCTTCGGGACAAGGATGATGTCGTATAAATTTGTGGTTTCATAATCGTTCCATAAATAATAATATTTTAAGTTCACGATTTGACAACAGGGAAGAATCTATCGCATTCTTCGTCCGCAATGAGTCGTACCGATTTCATATAGTATTGATTTATTTTAATAAAAAAATCGAATTCATATTCGGTCATCCAGGGTAGATTTAATACTAGCTATAAAACTATTATTATAGATAACAAGATAATTTGGTACAATTTCTTCCGATTTAAATACTCTTCCAGATACTTCCTAATGTTTTAGTTGATTACATTCATAGAGCTTGAAGAAACCACAGAAATCAAGAACAAATTGTATATATACTATTATATAGAGTAGAAATATTTTCATAATGTTAAGATTAATTCAATAAGAAAATCCAACAAATAAATTAATATCTAACGATATATTAGTGGGACCAAAGAGTATTCGCGCATTTTAAAAATAAAGTGCACTGTCGCACATTGAGTGCGGGTATTAGTGAATCGGAGACAGAGACGGCTATCTTGCGTCTCATCATAAACTCATACATCGATGGCAAGATCGGGCTATAAAGGTACCCCTACCTTTATAGCACGACTGATGACACTTACTAATAATAGGGATATTGATATGAAATATAATAGATACGTGGTTTAAATATTTTCAGAATTTCATATGGTGTACCAAATACATATCATCGTAGCGCGTGGGTGTTTTCTAAAAAACAAACGCCATCTGTACGTTAGGTGATTAGTAGATTGACCAATTTTTGTTTTAAGATCGACCGGTCGATCGCGGTCGACCAATTGGGCATCCTTGCATTGGGGTCTATTTTCGTTCTTATTAAAGTGTCATATTTTACTTAGCTTCATTTAACCATTTACTAGATATTTATGATGTAGCGGTTAGGTGCCTATTGGCATCTACGGATTGTAACCGCTAACTAATATTTTAGTTTCAAAAAATAAAAAAACTTTAAAATCCATATTTGAGTCAGATCCATGACAAAAAATCGAAAAGATATCGCAAAGACTTGGATCCACATTTAAAACGAATAGGATGGGTATTATGGGGTAGGATGGATATTATGGGGTAGGATGGGTACCACGCGCTTTTATCGAGCGCCGAAATGCATTGAAAATCAATTGAACTTATTTTTGGCGAGCGAATACCTTTTTGTCCCCCTGATAATAATATTTAATATAAGGATGTATTGTAAAATTAATAGATGATACTATTATAAGCATCACACTTTGAGTTTGTTACATGCCATATGATAATGTGTGATAATAGAATGTATTATTATATTCGATCCTTTACACATTTTGCACGATTTTGCTTATATTTATAGCCTGTAAATAAATTACGTTGAAATAAATTACATGAAATTATTGATATGGATTATTTTTTTATGGATGGGGTTGCATTTTTGATGAGATTCAAACAATAATCGATTTGCAACGGCAATTTAATTAAATATATATAATATATTAATAAATAATAGGCTTATATATACACTCTGCTTAACAATATATCACTTAAGGCACAATTTCTACTTGTCATTTATCAGGACTGGCATATCTCACTTAACACTAATATATGCATCAATATATTGCGTCACTTAACTAAAATTAATCGTATACGTAGCATGAAAGTAAGGCACATCATTTCATTATATTATTGCTTAAATCTAACATGGACTATATAAGAATAAATAGGTATTAGAACTAACATCGTTTTTCAATACTTTGAGGCGATGTCTTGCGTATTGATCCATTTGAGCGACGTTCAACGTCGATTTCACTTGTAAGATATGATTTTTAACTATAAGATTATACCAGTCGTTGCCTTGACCAGCAAGACATTAAAAATTGGAAGATCCCTTGTGCGATCGCTATAATTAAAATGTGACCATTGAAATACTATGTTTAAATGTTGAGATTATTAAACGTATTAATAAATAATAAACAGCGAATATAGCGTAAACCTAAATGGTGTTTTTGATAAATTATTTTTGGCATCAAAATTCATTACTCGTTCTAAATAGCATAAATTATAAATGCATGAAATAATCTAATGGAATGCAGCCATGTCGCTTGCGATTGATGTGTGATCGTAAACTAAGCTTAATATTAAATGTATAATATGTAGAAAGGCACTTGGTTTTAAAATTCTCTTATCAAAATATTTTTAAAAACTATATTTAATACGTTTTTGGATCATTTTTGTGCGCCCCGTTGCAATTCTTCAGCGAATATAAATCAGCCACGCTTTCCTAATACGATTCGATGTGTACAAATCAGATCTTCGTTTGGATGGAGATACGGTTAGAGACAGTAGACGAATGTAAAATAGATGATGTTGAAGATGAGGAAGGCGATGGGGAACACCAGTCTCGATCTGGTGTCGATCCACATGGCGATCTCCTGAGGAGTCATGGTCGTCCATGTGGGACGCTGGGCGGCCTGATCTGGATTCTGGCCAGGGTTGCGACCATCGCCGTCGACGGACACGGTGACGGCGCCTTCTGCTGATCCTCGACTGCCATTCGATGCCACCAGATCGTCGTAGCTTTGCGTTGTTATCGTCGGCAAATTCAATTGAGATGGGAAGCTCTGAAATAAATAAAAAATAATGCTATTAATCTGTGCAAATTCAATTCGTCAGCTTAACAGTGACATCTTCTCTCTCGCTTCAGACGCAATGTGTCAATTTAACAGCGACATCTTCTATCGTCCTGCAGACGCATTGCATTTAGAATGACGACATCTATACATAATAGAATGACAGATCAACGCCACGTGGCTGAACTTGTATTTTAAAAGGGGGTAAAATCAATTCCTCTGATAGGCCATAAGGGTAACAAGACTGAAAAGGTTAGGAATCACTGTAAGAAGTAGGAGTGGTCGGGGGTTCATTGTAATGCGTGTCCTTTCAAAGGAACCTATAGTGCCTATAGGGAGCATTGCTGCTCCACGTTACATTGGTGTCAGAAGTGGAATGGACGGGTATAAAAATTATAATTTAAGTTTGAGCAACACTTTATCCGTTTTATAACGAATTTCCAGATGCTTATATAAAATAAGTTAATATTTCATATTATTTTGAATGATAATTAAAGAGGCGATGACTGAAAACAAAACAAAAAATTGAATATTTAAGACAAATCCTTATTTATATCGTCAGATTAATTCTGCATCATAATATGCAAAGTAAATATGCAAATTGTCTTGACATTTTTGCTTAGGTGCAATTTTTTTCAGTCGGCTTTAAAATGGTTTATTATCCAAAAGTATAAAATATGAATCATATAAATATTGCCCAATAGTATAAAGCATATGCAATATTAAAAATGAAACAAACAGAATAGGAACAACAAGCGGGCTGCGTTGAGGAGGGAAAAATGAAGGATTTGACTTTACAACGATAACGATTTTCATTTTCAGTTGCTATTTGCGATGAATTAGGAGGGTCAAGCTGAAAGTTGCACTCGGACCGAGAGATGCCATTAATTTTTGTCGCGAAAGTGCCCTTCGATACGTTCACCCAGGTGGTTCGCTGGATGATACAGATGAGATGGATGTGATCCTTTCCTATATGGGTGGATGCCCACCCATAAAGCTCCACAAGGGGAGGGGCAACCCTATGTCGGTGGGCAACGGTTGAATCTTTGGGGTAATGATGTGGAGTAGAGGTGTACTAAAGTAGCTTCATCGGTTTGCTGCTGGAGTAACCTAGCAAACATTAGAGTTGGGTACACAGCTTACCCATAAAGGGAATGTGTAACTGCTGATTATAGAAGTAGGTGGAGTCTGTGTTAAAGGCATCATATCTATCCTCAACTGCCTAGTGGATACAGGAGAAAAAACGACGACTCGTTTCCATGGCTAGGTACTACAAAACCAAACCGATACGAGTACCATGGGGGAAGGAGTAGCCCCTGCAGTCCGTCATCTGCTGCAGTTCCTTTTAAACTGAGGTTGGATTTGTGGTGGTAGTGAACCCGCTAGATAGCATCCATTAAATTTAGCGTAACCTTTGTCTGCTGTGAAGCTGACGTCCTTAGGAGGGCACGGAGCAAAAAGGGTGGGCACCAGGACGCTCTGCGCATAGCGTTTCTGGTGGGATCAAAATAACAATGGAGCACACTCTCTATGTGGCTAGTCCGGGGAAACCCTGAACAGACCGTTCAGCGGCGCTGGTAATGGGGTGTCTTATAAGATCCTGCTCACCTGTAAGACGCTGTCTGTCCGTCTGCATTGATCGTTTCCTATGAATGGATCTTGAAGAGGTGATAATGATATAAATATATGAAACATACATGAACTGTCAAATAATTGTTGTAGACGGGGCGATTCGGTGCGTTTTCAGCCGGTCCATCCAAGCTCGAACACGAATGCGATTTGGTGAGCCCCCCTTGGCTCTGGCTTAGATCTTTGCGCGCCAATTTCGGCGTCAGGGTACTCCTCAGGATGTATTTGCTGTTGACTTTCTTCAGTTCGACCACTTGCCTGAAAAAAAAATCAAAAATTACCTCATTGAAATTCCCAAAGGCGAGTCCGCATTCAAATGCTAATCGCACGCAGTAAAACTATTCTATGAAATACACATAAAACCTAATTGGCATGAAAAATATTATAATTTATCTATCAGCATGTCATTTTTTATGCTCGCATGCGGCATACTGAATCATGCACGTGCTGGCATTATACATTTGAGGAATTTTCCAGAAATAAATGCTCACTTTCTACGCCATATGATGTTGACGAAGGCGAATTCGATGAGGGATCCGAAGATGAAGAATGTGCATCCCAGGAACCAAACTTCGCTCGCTTTGATGTATGACACCTTGGGTAGCGTTTTACCCTGCGAGGACGCCAATGTGATGAACGACAACATGGTGCTTGTGCCTGTAAACCAATTTAAATTTAATCGATCAGTGCTTTCGTGATAATTCAAAGCGCGGACATGGACGCGTAAATTTTGACTTTGGTCCAAAACTCAATCAAAACAAACAGTTTGACAGTTCAAGTGTCAAACAATCGAACAAATGTCAAACAATTCGACGACGGTATGAGATAAATATATCGAAGCATGAATTATAAAGTGCATTTAATAATATATTCATGCGTGAACGCAAATATGTCGGTATGTAAGCATTTGACATTTGTGTGATTTGAATAATCGCGGTCATAAACAGCATTAATGCGGCCATCTCATAAATATATTTGCATATCGCAAAAGCACTGACTATTAGACCACGTGATCGCAAACGTACCGAGAGTGATCCTAGGAGCAGATTGATCGGCCTGCAGCCAAAATGTCACCCACGAAATGGCGACGATCATCATCGAAGGTATGTAGTAGTCCATCATGTAATAGCCCATTTCGCGTTGCAATTTGAATGAAAACTTGAGCGAGCTGAAGTTTCCAACTGTAAATCAAAAATAAATATAATAAATACATACATTCAAACGATTAAACAAAAGGGGGGAAATAATAATATTTTACCAAATCCGCCATGTCTGGGATCATCCCAATCGGAATGCACTAGAGATTCATTTATCCATTTATCAAGCAGTGAAAATTCTGCTAAATGCAGTTCAGGTGCTAAAGTCACCGGAGATTTTTCTTCCCAATGAAGTTCAACTTCGCTCGCGCTGTACATCCCTTAAAATTCAACATTTAAATGAGCACAAATTCAAATAATTTTTTTAATATCATCATACATTTGACACTCACAGCTTTCGAAATTCATGGAACAAGTCTGCTCGTCGAAGGGGAACTTTTGCAGATTCATCCAGCAATAAATGACTGCTTGGATTCTTCTGCTGAAGAGGACGACCCCGTCTGGCGAAATCGATACCAAGACGTCCTTAGCATCGGTTCCCATTATCGATGACTTTTGTTCGTTAGAGAGAAAGACATGGGGAGTCCAAATTCCAGATCTTAAAAAAATAAATCAAATAAAAAAAAAAAATTATATCGTGGATAAAATGTAGATTTTTATCGCGCGGAAGACATTAAATTGTTAAATGGGCGGGACGTATATATACGTCCAACGTAAACGGCATCTTATTGGTTATGACGTATATATACGTCATCGAAATATATGTTGAGTCCTAAAGCAGGCGGGATTTTTTGTTTGTTTGACGTTGGAGTGGACGTGTATTTAGTAAACGGTGACTAGTAGCATAAGGTAAGATTCAAAGGCAAACTTATAGTTTTAAAATGGAAGGACAAAAAAGACGTATTGATGCTCAGTTCAAAAAACACAGTAAAAAGCCAACCTTTAAATAAACAGCATTACACCTAAACCCTCACGCTTAGTTGAAAGACTTTTGTTAATTTCCCTATATGTTTATGTATCTAAATAAATACAAAAATAAATAAAACTTTCATTCATTTTTTTATAAATTTTAAGCATCGTTAAAAAATAATAATAATATGAACCCACGCCAGGTGGGCGGGACGTATATATACGTCCTAATGAAATATGCACGCCCACTGTATGTTTCGTTTTTGAAAAGGAACAATAGGACTGCTTAACAGGTTAAGCTAGGAAAAAAAGAAGACTGCCTAGTACGACTAGCCCCTCAAAGAAGTAAGCCACACTGTTGTGTCCGAATTCCAGTGACTCATAAAGAGCATTCTTACATGTTGAGCTCGGAGACGAATAGGGACGGAGAGTGTATCTTTTGTACATCGTACGATTATATAGATCGTTAACCCAAATTTATCGACTAATAATGTGTGAATGATATAATTAATTGTTTTTAAGTGTATTGTTTATGTGAACGCAAACAAATGACCGAATATTGTGCAATATTGACAGTGTTTATTTATTTATGTACAAGCTTCATACACGCTACGACGGTCCTGACAGATAAGTGGATTTGTTCGGATGATAAGTGGCGAAAAAGCAAATGTAGCATCTAAGATTATGAAAATTTTAAATTAGCTCATTGCTCAAAAGGCTTGTATGATACTAAATCCCGACGGAAAAGGATCTCCTCACACAAACTCAAACAAGTTTGATTCCAGATACCGACGACGGGGAAGAATCTTCGAGAAGACGTTCCGCCGAAACATCTTCCCTTGGGCGGGTCATCACTCCATCACCCATCGCTTCCTTTGACTGATTTTCCAACCATAAGATAATTTAATTAATACGTCGTACCAATTGTTCGATATTTTATTGATCACCTGCCTTATTTCGACTTCTATCACCGAATTAATGAAGTCCTAACGTGTTCCGTCGTTCATCGTAGCCGACTCGTAATTCGGGACCATTATCTACGGACCGCGCTGCGATCAAACACATTGAGGTGGACACAACAACAAAGATAGCTGACCACGTTAAACGGTTAGGTAAAACGGTCAAATATTAGGTTATCCCGAAAGAAATCCATTATTTTATTTTTTTACACAAGTCTATATAAAATATAATCGCCCTCATTATTAACTAATAGCTTCATAAATTTAATTAATTGTTGTTTGTGGCCTTAATTGCGTTCATTCCCTAAGCAAAAAAAAACAGCATATAATATCGAATATGTTCATTGTAGATTTTGAACGTCCTCATGTTTATCCTTAACACTCAGGGATCCGCTCGTGCGGAAATACCGGTTGGAATATCATTTGAGATCTGTTAGCACTCTACACAATACGAATATGTTTTTTTTATTATTTAACGACTCACTATAGTATTATTTATGATGTTTTGTGTTTTTTGCAATAGCTCACAATATTTTGGTTTAAAATGGTCCTTGAAAATGTTTTGTTGGGTCGTAAATTATCTAGTAATTACACATAAACTGCTCCGAACTCTATTTATTATTTATGAGTGTAACGACATTATCCTCGTTGTCTACTCTAGTCTTAAAAAATCGAATACAAAGTAGATAAATATGTATATATCTTTCAAAAATTAAAACGGATTTAAAAAAATATATAATGTATAAAAAATGTCTCTGCGATGTATTTACGAAGCATTTCGTACAAACTTGTCCACAGTTTGGGAATCGCTCGATATGATAAATATGTGGCATCATATAAAATAACTTCGGCAATATTTTATTTATGAAATTAATAAAAAACTATATGTGTTGCTTCTTCGGACAAATGTATAAACAAATCATCGTTTTCTCAACTTGATAGATTTATTTACATACTAATTATATTGTATATTTATGCAATATATTATACGCTTTATAACACTTTTTATTTTACCAAATTAACATGAATATAAAACGAGTTATGAGCATTTTTGTGAAAGCCGCGCGGAATAAAAAATCGTCCGAATTCAACGGGGCCCTGAGTGTTAATTTAATAAAATAAGAATTATGATACAAAAAATAAAGCTGAATAACCATATAACAAGAAAATAAATTGCAGAAATGTTTCCTACGCTGTATCTGTACACAGACTGAACTCAAACGAGAGCTTGCGAAAATAATGGACTACTTTTGGGAGGACCTTATATTACATCAATGATTCGTTTTTAGTTTTACCTCAATTGATCTTCTCCCACGATGACTTTTCTGTTCGGAGCATAGCTCTTGTAAGCAAGTCGCGGATCGAAATAACGTAGCTGCAGTAAAAAGTGCAGCTTGAAGTGCTGAAAATCATAAATTGGATTACAATCTAAATTTTAATAAACGTACGATGAATACAATTTAAATTTTATAAAAGTTACCATGTCATGAGCATCTGTGGCTTGCATGAAGTATACATACACCCTGGCCAGGACGGAGACAGGACCATCAGTACCCGGTCGCAGCAATTTGTCATAGCGACAACTATTGACTAGCCTGGCCATGAATTCAGATTGGGTGAGTTTGTCGCCATTTTCTATGGAACCGCATTCTATACCACCTGGAGATCTGTAAAATAAATAAATTCAAATTTAATATTTTATCATCAATTAACGAACTCATCGGTTTGTCGGCCATTTTGTTCAGTCATAGTAAATTCTTCCGATGGAAAGGTCGTCGCACGCTGCCATCACCTTTCACCCGTGCGAGATCCGCGCCGTCATTTTTTTTACTTTTAAGAACAATACCGACGATAAATTTAACGGAAACTCATGGAAGTTTCTGGCAGTGATGTAAGAAGAAGGCCGTAATTTTCTGACGAACTTATGCAAATAATTGAAGAACAAAAGCGAAATGATCGCCATGTGATGCTTGACAACCTTTATGAAGAATTTCCTGACATTTATCGAAGCCTCCTTGGTGATATTGTTTTGGGAAAACTTGATTACAAGAAGTTGTGAGCAAGATTGTTGTCCAGAATGCTAACACCGGAGCACCGTCAGTTTTTGGATCGTTTAACACAGGAGGGTGGATGTATCACTACATTCCCGAATCCAAAAGATAATCGGCGGAGGTCTATGACACTGGCATACAAAAGCTGGTACCCCGACTACAAAAATGTCTCGACCTCGACGGCGATTACCAGGGCCATAATAAGATGGTGGCAACGCAGGCGCTCGCCACGGGCGCAACTAGGCTTGGGGAGTAAAACGCAGAATACCGACCCAATTGAGAGTTACACATGATTTTTATTTTAGTTGACCATTCTAGTTTACATGGATTAACACTGATTGCCTCTGTCTGCGTGGGTGTTAGACTCCACTCTGCTCACCCATAAAACCCCAAGGGGGGGGGGGCTAACCCTACGTCCGAGGGCAACCGTTGAATCCCTGGGGCAGTGATGTGGAGTAGAGGTGTGCGAAAGTAGCTTTGTCGATTTGCTTATCAAACGCTGCTGGGGTAGCCCAGCTAACATGAGTTGGGTGCGCAAGTCACCCTGTGCTACGTACCCATAAAGGGGTGTGTGAAACAGCCGATTACAGTAGTTGATGGAGACTGTGCCAAAGGATCACCACTATCCTCAATAGCCTAGACAAACAGGTTTTAGGCTGTTTTAACGGCAACTTGGCCGATACGAGTACCATGTGGAAGGGGTAGCCCCTGCAGTTCATTATCTGCTGCAGCCCCCTTCAAACTGAGGTTGAACTCGTGGTGGCAGTGAACCCGCAGTAGTATTCCTTTGAATTCAGCCAGTCCTTCCTCCTCCGCCGCACTCTCGGATGCAATATTCTGAAGCTGGTTTTCCTGCAGAAACGTAGCCTCCTCTGAAGGGCGCGGAGCAAAAGGGATGAGCACCTGGACGCACTACGCGTAGCGTATCGACTTGTCTAATTCCTCTTTTCTTTGTTATCGCTCAAACATTGGGCTGACCCGATCACTTTTCTTCAGACATTCGTCATATCAGCGGTCCGAAAAGCGGACCGGTTGGACACACAGACCTTGTGGCCACTCCGTCCTCTTTTAAGACTTTTTGCGCCATTTCCTGCTAACTTAGCTACTTTTTTAGATTTAAATTACAGCAAATAGCTACTTGGAATTGAGAATAAGCATATCCTTGCGAACATGGATATTGAATTCAGCTTTTGCACCTTGCTGTGCTGCACTTTTGCTGAGCGGGTTTGCGGTCAGGTTGGAGTCAGCTGAGGGTTCCCATGTCCCCTTGCCTCAAGTGTGAAGTGATGGTCTCGTGTTTCATCCTGAATTGATGCAAAAATTCGTACTTATTGCTCTGAAACATCGCCAAATACTCGATTGAAATATCATAACGACGCTGTTTTTGTTCCATTGTGAGCAAACGCGACACCCATCTAGCGCACAGCTTTCTCATGTCCAAATTTTCACTCAATATGCGATGTACGGCATCTTTTAAAGGTCGCTTTGGCGATTACGTCGAATAATAATTGAATTTATTTGTGAAGTATCCTGTGAATTTCAATTGATTCTTCGATCCTACACAAATGTTGTCACCTTACTTTCTGGATAATTCTCGCTAGTCTTATTATTTAGAATTGATTTTCCTTTCTAATATGCTGAAATAATCCTTGGCACTCAAAGACCCTGAAGTTAACGATCGTCTTATCAAGAAAAATACGAAACCGTTACAGTGGTAATGAAATATTTTTTATGACCAAATAATTGCCAAGTTTTTAAATGTAATTATTTGGATTTGCAACGATTGCGATTGGAACGATAAAATATCCCTATAAACCAAAACATGACCTCAGGTAGGTTCTCGCACTTTCATAGCCACTCATTGTTTCAAATTCCGATGAATATCTTTTCATCCAAAATGGTGATGCCATATTTAATTAATGTATGTTACAATTAAAACACTGATGGCATAAATGCTTCCATATTATTCATGATGATACATTTGCAGAATATATTAAATACATTTTATGATATGTTTTTAGAGCAATTGACGCAATCTCAAAATTTTATGTATTTAGACTTGCAATACAATCCACGATAATTTTATGCAAATTAATTCATAAATGTTAATATCGTACGCTAATAGTGGCGATGGGTTAATGTACTTCATCCATTCTGAATTATACAAGAAAGATGAATATTTTCAGGCTGAAATTTAGCAATATTTATCTCACAATCTATGATCATTGGGCTTCTTGCGTCACATTGAAAATCTTGGCACTGTAATTTCAATTAAGCTAAATATCCATAGATGAACACTGGATAAAAGATAGTGTGCCAAGTGTTTGCGATGTAAACCGAGAATAGAGTCAATGTAAACGAGACCTTTTACGAATAGATAAAACGCTTCTCTTGAAGATATATTTAAACCGTAAACTTTCAGTAGCAAATAAAAGACTATCATGGTCATGTACAACATCTTAAATACTGTATAGACACGTGTTTATTACAATCGTTCTAATGTTAACATTTTTGTAACAGTCGCTGAAAGCTACAGAACACGATCGATCATATTCAATCCTCGATCTCCAAGATGTCTATAACAGAAGAAGACAGACAGACAAGTACAGATTTTTTCGGCATAGTGTTGATGAAGCACTTGGCAATTCTAAATCAATTTGTAGAATATGCGAAGACATGTTGGTGTTAGTTAGCATTAAAAATTGCCATTAAAATCATTGCGATCGAAATTTAAAGCACAATTACAATCGCATTGCATATCTATTTCATGCTTAATAAAAATTACATATAATAAACAAGGAACACTATAGATTACGTCGATAAAGCTATGCTAAATCAATAAAATAGTGTTAGTCATTCATATAAATTGATTGCGTTTGGAGGTCGAATATTAATACTTTCAGTGGTCAAATGCATCTATTGATATTATTGATTCATCAAAATTAGGCTTAAGTCTAAAAATATTGCACAATGTCAAAAAATAAATTATATTTTGGATGAATTTAAGCTTTAAAATGAGGATTATTAAAGCTTTAAAATGGATGAAAATTTCAATGGATATTATGAATTTTTTGCACTATATTTTAAATGGATTTGTGCTGAATAAGTATTTTTTTGCGAAATTGCATGTTTGAAAGAATTTCATCAAAAAAATGATGACACAAATGCGATATAAAAATATGAAATTTGCGGCGGCGCATTGATTATTCGGTGGTGTCAGAAGTGGTTCAAACAATTTCGAAGTGGAAATTTTGACTTGAAAAATAAGCTTCGAAATGAAAAAATTGAATACGCTTGATCTAGTATACAATAATATTTAAAAACGATTGGCAAAATTCTTAAACAAGATATGTGGTTAATCAAATTTGTTTGCAGTTGTATACTCCAGGGTCGTCTAGAAACTAAGATTACAGGGACTCCTAAAAGACAGTTTGTCGGCCATTTTGTTCAGTGGCATACAAAAGTTGGTGCCCCGACTACAGAAAAGCCTCAAAAAGCTTGGGGCGCAAAACGTTTTTATTTTACTGGATCATTCTACTTTACATGACCACCTATGACACTATGCGTTTTTATAATATCGCTCTTTTCTTTGACATCGCTTAAACATTAAGTCGACCCAGCCCGCAATAAAAAAAGACAACTATATTTTATATCGATTGTAAAATTTACATGCTCGAGTATCGCGAGACGTTCATTCGTCGTGTCAGCGGTCCGAAAAGCGGTCCGATTGGACACAGACCTTGTGGCCACTCCGTCGTCTTTTAGGGTATTTTGCTGGATTTTCTGGGATAAATGCGTACCCGGGGCCGTATGTATGATCACAGAAGCACTCAATAAAACCATATATTTATCCATTTTACTAATTTATATTTCTATCTTAGCTAGTTTTTTTTAAATTTTAAGTTGCAAAATCTACCTAGTTTCTTCCCAGCCTGTGTGTGTCCTGTGAAACATGGATGTTAGATTCAGGGTTTGCAACTTGATGTGTACTTTTGTTGAGCGGATTGGCATGTATACCTATTTTTGTTCCATTGTGAGCACACGCGGCACCCATCTTGCGTACAGCTTTATCATGCCCAATTTTTCAGTCAATATGCGATGTACAGCATTTTTTGAAAGGCCTACCATGTCTGCTAGCTTGCGTACTTACAGTCAAGTCGACTCTAATCATGAGAATATCGATATGAAATACAATAGATACGGGGTTCAGAATTTTTCAGAGTTTCATATGGTGTACCAAATACATATCATGGTAGCGTGCAGGTGTTTTTTTTAAAATAACAACCGCCATCTCTACGTTAAATCTGACACTTTTGAGATTTTCTTAGTGATCAGCTAGAATAATTAAAAGAAACAATTCCGGCAAAAAGTATATATTTAAGGCGAATTTTTATTTAAAAAACGAATTTTTTGTCCGGTATCCCTGATAAATATATCTTTGATGCAACTATTTTTGCAGTATGTAATAGAAATTCAGATTTGAATACAAAAAAATGGAAGATCAGAAGTATTAATACTTCTAACCGATTGTTTAACCGATCCAGATTTAGTCTGATATCCTGGATGCGAAATGCTAAGGCGATTAATAAATTTATGCAGGACTCCCAATGAGTGACTGTATTTGCAACAATAATTAAATATCATATAAAACGAACGATAATTTTGCTATGCACTTATAGATCTTCTCCCACATAAAATCCCTATTAAAATAATCCTATTTAAATTCCATACGGCAAGAAGAATATGAGCATTTTATATTGCATTTTGAGCAATTTTTAAAGTATATTTATATACACTGCATAATATTTGATTGTATGATTGTAAACACATGCGATGGTAATAAATTATTTGTATTGCTTTGTATTATTTGTACGTTTATATGCTTTTTTTGTATGGATCTTGCGGAATGTTCCCCCATATTAGTATGAGTTGTGCCTCGATTTGGATGCTTTGTGATGAAAAAAGTCCATAGTAATATTGTTGTTGAATTCCGAGATGAATTAATCATATCTGCGTGTACTTCTTTGAGCAATATCTGGTTTTGAAGAGCAATACCTCAATATGTTGTTCATACTTCCTGCGCAATTTGCATAATTAAATAGAGTGCTTGTAACACATAATGGCGACATTAGTGAAATTGCAAATGCTATAAATCTGTCTTAATTGTGTGCAATTTGTTATTATCGTCATGTGACTTATCGTCCTTTGAAGAGCTGATTTTGCATGGAAAACAAGACGTTTTGCCATTGGACAGGTGATTTTTTTGAACGATTGTAGCATAGTGTTTTGATCTGTGTGCCATGAAAAATAAAGAGCTGTAAATGTTGAGCCATTCCGTATGTAAAAGACAAAGGCTTGCAATTTGGACTATGTGATAAATAGATCCTCGTTTGTCAAATCGTTTGAAAAATGGACGTCTGCTGCGCGTCTGCTTTACAATGGTCTGATAAAAGAGTCCGAAACGAACATACACCATGAGTGACGACCCTCGTCGATCCATTGAAATGTCATCGAAATATGATCCAATTTTTTTAAAAAAAATCAAAAACATTCATCAAATCCATCGACTTTTGTGCAAATCCGAGGTTGCTGTGCGAATTTTCAAGTAAACATTTTTTGCGATAAATTTTATAGCCTCCGTGAAAAGTCGCAGCACCATTGTTCCATTATAAAGACCATTTGCATTCTCTTACAAACCCATAAATAATAGTAAAATGCAATTTTATTGTTTGTTTTTTCGTCGATATTACGATTCTTCTCGAAATAGCACCGAAATCATTCCGCGTCATGTTTTCAGCGAATGGTTTTACTTCCCACGCGCTCTACGATGGAAGTACATTATGCCAACCATTTAATGGGTGGTATTGTCTGTTTTATGGTGTAAATATTCAGAAGGCAAAAAACTGATTAGATCTAAAAATATTTATGAATTCCTTCCATAAAAAAACGTAAACACTAGATACAATAATAGCAGCGAATTAGCATTTTTTTAAATTTCAAGCGAAGAACTTGTTTCGTGCATGGATCAACATGCTCTGAGATCTATGTTGGACGACCTCAATAATTTGACCAAAAAGCTATTTAATTTCATTTGCACACATTTTAGATATGGTATTATTTGTGGAGACGTTTATAATCGCTTTTTAATAGTAGAACTCATAAAATATTAGGTGGATTCGAAAGTATTCGAACATTTTGTGGTTTGCATAGTTTGATTTCCATGGATCACTGTGCAAAAACATTTAAAACGAATATGGGATAGGTTCTAAGTCCGGAAAATTTTTACAAAAAAAGCAATGGGAAGATTTTATAATGTTGAATATAACATTTTTGTTATCAATCTTTTTTTGAACACTTTTCACCTAATAAACGTGTCTCAGAATGGAAGGCATTATGCCATTAAATATCATGTGGATTTTTGTCAAAATGAATCACCAGTGATTAAATTAGCTGAATTTTAAAAAAATCCGAAATAAATCCTAAAACCTTGTATGTAAATTTAATGGATTTAAATAATAAAAATCTAAATTTTTACGTAAGTATCGTTATTAAATAATATGAACTCTCTTCTTAGACATGCTATGATGTCATTCGGATACATAGATTGATCTGTCATCATAATAACAGGTGTTGTCTGTCGGATGAAAAACGTGGATGTCTTGTTGATAATATTGTACTTGAACGAATTATGAACATTTAGTGCCTGCATATCGATTTTAATTATGGTATTCACACGTCCCTAGGCAAAGAAATCCAGTGGTACGTCCATTGACAAAAAAATCCATTGGTGTCAGGTCTGGAGACCGTGCGAGCCATGGAATAGGGCCGCCAAAAAAAATTACATGACAGAGATGCTCGCGAAAGAAATCCGAATTGAAGAAATAAGCGCCTAAAACAAATCTATTTTGACAACCTTGACTCTTAGGACGCAGGGTTTATGTGTGAAACATAACAATAGACTCCTCTAGCCCCTAAAATTTTTTGGTAGATCCATGTGCAAAACACCCTGTATGTTAGATGTTTAAAAAATCTTATAAAACACAATTTCTTTCATTATTACCTACTATTTCCCATGAGTTTTAGAGTTTTTCAATTACTTTTTTGGAAAAAAATTCTGCTTTTGAGTCGAAATATGTATAAAATACTAACTGGTACCAGGCGCATTGCTGCTACAAAAGTAATAATTCTAAAAATATCATTTGAAATCTGAAAGAGTTATCTTGTTTGATTAGGAATGATAGAAATATAACAAATATAACAAACGTCGATTTTTATATATGAGATCTACTGCAAGTTAATTATACTATACTTATATTATTTGAGAAAGTGCATAAAATAAGTCGGAAAAGTTTTATGGCAATCGAATGAACGGTATGGAAGCACATTAAATACGGACAGACAAACATTGATTTTTATATATTGGACTATGCTTATGTTACTCGCGCAATCTTCAGCAATAAATGGACGAAGTTTGATTGCAATTAGATGAACGATATGGCAGCGCATTACATATGAACAAATAAGAATTCATTTTTATATACAAGATGATTTTCGACGCTTTCCTGATCCTGATAATACATATGTGCACTTATTATTTCGCTTGGTTTCATAAATTCATAATGAATAATTCCTTGAATATCCCACCGAACGCACAATGGAATCTTGCGGGTCGTCAATCCGGGTTTCGGAGTCGGAAATGCTTTTTGTCTCAGCGAAATCCATTGACGTTTACGACTTATGTTATCATAAACGAATCATTTTCCATCCCCATTCATTTAATTTATGGCTTTCGTTGCCTGGCTGGACACAAACTGATTTCAAACAGACGTCTAATATATATTTTAATCAAAGTATGAAAATTTTATTCTAAATTTTGTGTTGCAATAAACAGCCATTGTATAAAAAAATCTATTCAAAGTTCGTTCTTTCTTCAATTGTTGCGAAAATCGTTTTCTGCAAAAAAAATAATGCAGAAATCATCGCATAATTGTAGTACGTTTTGTAATTATGCCATATTGTCGCTCGAGGAAGTCGCTCATTTTGGTTCTTTGACTTTTAGAAAAGAAATCGGTACGAAGCATGAACATTTTAAGTCTTGGACATTGTCACGTTTTTGGGAAATTGCGTGATCTCTGTCAATGTTTATCGCCAATACTCCAACTGACAAGCCCAAGCAAATAGCTTTTGAGATTTTATGATGTTTGCATATTAATATTTTTGCTCAAAATTAGCCATAAAAACACAGTCAGATTCGATTTCGAACAAATTGATTTTTTATGTCCTCTTTTTATATTCGGCAACCGTTAGTCAAGGACGTTTCATTGGCTGAATCGATGATGGAAGTCACGATTAATCGGTCATTTTCCGGTCTTGCAGCTCTCAATCTTCTAGTCTTCAGTTGTAATATGTCTTTTCGAATGCTGCTTTTTGTTTGAGGTTCGATAAGAAAATGTTTTGCGCCTACTAAGTGGAGCACGATGTACGTTCTGATGATTTATGGATTCGCGTAAAAAATACGGCATGAGTGCTCGTCAATCCTATGGCTGTATTAAAATGTCGGTTTTGTGTCTTTTAAATATGCTGGGAATTGTTAAAATGACAAATAACAGAGCGTCCGCTAAATTATTCGAGACCACTGTCTATAATTGACGACGGTTATTTTTTAGCGTCCCGATCGAGAGAAAACAATGAATATTCAGCTGAAGAAATGCAAGACAAACGGCTCCTCAGCTATACGTTCGGACACGGTCCATTTACATGCATAATTCAGAAAGGAGCCTTGTCTTCAGCCAAGATTGACTGAACTATTCCGACGATTTATCGCGAATCGTTGTTTGCAAATGGAGTCGCCAATGGCGGATATTAAAGACAGATGATCGCTCCTCATTCAGTTTTCATGCTAATCTACGCGTATTGCGATGCAAATTCCGATTGTGGACCAACAAAGACACATGTGCTTCAATGACGAGCCACCTTTCATGACGATGGACCATCCGAGAAACTTACAATATGAAAAGACGGAGATGGCGCTCAATGACGCAATGGGGGCCCACCATGTCGTTCTTCGGCAGCAGCTGCTATTTACTGTATGAAATGATGGCATTCTATACAGCCGAATCGAAATTGGCATGTGAAATTCATGGCGAAAAAAATTCCGCAAATTTATAATAGCATTGACACTGATCGCAACTTCGAGCGAAGAACCCGTCATTAAGTTTCGTTCAACGAAGAGAAATTTTTTTGGACCGCAGATCTCTCTTTTTCAATTCATTTAATGCCTTTGATGTTGTAAAATCAATCTCATTTTATAGTGCGTTTCGAATGCGAATATAATCGCAGGAAGGAAAACACATTTGCTTGAAACTTGACTGCGCGCGTAAGAAAATAACGCCAATTGCTAATATAAAAAAGATCCCAATTTCAATGCATGAGAATAAAAAAGAACAAAAACAGTCCATGGAACAATGATAAAATGATGTCCACAACAATAATAAACCGGAAAACTAAATCCAATGACCTGAACCATCATTAGGCTGTGATCATTAGGTCATCCCGAAAGAAATCCCTTGTTTTCGTACACTCTCATTTGATTTGATTTTATGCTCAAACTTATTAAAAAAACATATCTGTCCTATACTAATTTTGGTTTAGAATCTTTAACCCATCGATTGGTGAGTTAATTTTAAATTGATGCTGTATTCGAATGTGCACCGCTTATCGTCCACACAAATCTACTTTTCTCTAAGGGTCGCGCACCGTGAGTCAATCTTGCGTATCAATAAATGAACCCTAACACTGTTGATAGCAAACAATATTAACATTATCGCTTGAATACAGAACGCTCCTAAATCGGGACCATCTTAAAATTTTGATGCTGCGTTATTAATAATTGTATCAGATCTCGTTTCAACGCCAATTAAAACCAAAACCAGAATCGACACTTCAGAAGATTCTTTATCTCGTTATTTAGTATGATTTTTTTAAACTGGACGTAACAATCGAAGATGAGTTATTTTAAAATATTACATATTACGATGCTTATAGCAAAGCACATTTTTCTAAAATATTTTTTTAAATACAATTAAATAAATATTTTATTCAAACTTAAGAACTTACAGAAGAGTAGCGTTTAAACAATATTTTACAAATTTTTCATCCAAAAATCTTGAAAATTCAATTGATGAGACTTGGTTTTCGGAGACGCCCAAAAAAAATAACCACGCGGTGGACAAGTTAACTCATGATAGCTTTGTATTAAATCCAGAGCCATAACGAGGGTATGAAGCGCCCGTGGCAAGTATCTACCTTGCTTTCGTGATAGCACATATCATAAAAGGCCCTGGGTACTCATTTACCCCTGAAAATGTCGCAAAAAGCCCTAAAAGGAGGACGCAGTGGCCAAACGGTCCGCTTTTCCGACCGCTGATACGACGAATACAGAACGATTGCGAGCTCTCATAACAAAACGAAGTTGTCGAGAACGAAAAAACGAAAAAATATTTAATTTTCTTTTGAATCATCTAGTTTCTTATTATTTCTTAGACTTCTTAGATTATATTTTATGTTGATTTGCATTAAAAAAATAATATTTATTGTTTGGCGCAAAAGACATTTCTATAAGAATTGGTGTGATTTTCCAATGACAATTATCATGCACAGTTGTTTCTTGAACATGACGACGATAAACCAGAAATTTAAGACCAGTGAATGTGACATTGAGGAGGAGGTTGTTTAAATCTGATTTGAAAACTGACAGACCAAGACGATAACAGAAAACACACAAGCAATGTAAATCAAAGACTTCCGACTTAATTGAAGACAATTGGTTCTATAAAATTGTGATGAATTGATTTATACTAGAGCAATTTCGTCTCGACAATTTAGCATTGTTGAAGTGCTCTTATGCAGTATTTTTTATACAATATTTCATGCTAAAAAACGATTTTTTAACGAACAAATAGAGCATTGAAATATTTGCATCTATTTTTTTTTGTAAACAAAATTGTTTTTATAAAAGAATAAATCCTCCATTCATTTAAAACAGCGATCACTATCGTATCATTCCAGAGTGTGAATACGCTCATTGTTTATCGCGTAAGAATATTTGATCGGACCGAGACCGGAGCGAGATCGAACCGTTACTGGCATTATAGTGTGGATCGGGCCTAAAGCTCATGTTGAAGAATGATTGTATGCATTTTGCACTTCCATGCAATAAATCAAATTTTATAGCCAAAATGTCACTAGTGTAATAATTTGAACACGTCTGTAATATTGAAATTATAAAGTAATGCATGCAGAACAGATTTGTAACAATAGATCAGAAATAATCAATCAATGGCATCATCTCCTAGCCTTGCACATCTTTGTTTCAGCGAACAATGATATTTAATTACAAGCGTGCATATAAAGGATGAGACTGTCTCATTTTTAGCGTGCTTCGATGCAATAATATGCGATCTTAAAGTGAAAATACCCGGTGGATTTGATTGGAAGTCCTTAAATCGCTCCAGTATAATATGTGGAAGTGCTCATCATTCCAACACTTGGGCAAACAACGAAACCAGTATTTCATATGTCAGGGTCACAAGTCCATGGAGAAAAAATAAAAATTAAAAAACGAATCAATTTGTCGGCTTGTTCTGAACCTTCTACGACAATTATGCAATCAATTATGTGTAGCGGAAGAGCCTTATTTAATGATCAGAATGCTTTTTGCTGACTGTGAAAAAATTGCGTTATTATCCCATAAATCAAATCAATTATAAAATTTAAAGAGTCAAAGATTTGCGTATACTGCGTGCATATTATGCAAAACTTGAACAATACAGATTTATCCTCAATCAAACGATTCAAAATTGCATATATTATTGCAAGATATAAATGGCAAAGATCATACATGCTTTTTCCCTTTGGTATTTTAAAATTGAAAATAACTACCATTAAAGATGTATTCATTGATTCTAATAAAGTTTCAGCACGCGGAAGAGGGAAAATCATCGACAAAAAGTTTGGAAACACTTTGTACTTAGTGAATAAAGTATAAATCATCGTATATTGACATTGTAAAAAATATGCACATTTTAAGCATATTCTCCTTAACATAAATGCATAATACATGCATTTGAATTATATCACAAATTGGTCCAAAAAAATTATTATATGGTACTTTCATCAAAATGTCCTCCTTTAGCGTGTATTATTGCATATTTTTGGCATCATTTGGTGATAATTCAATTAAATAATCGCTTGATAAATCTATTCAGTATTTTTGTAAGTTATTTCGTGTCATTATATTGCTAGATGAATGAATGGATATTGAAGAGGCCCATAGTTCTGTAGTGGACTGTTAGTGGCTGCGCTATGATGATGATATTGCTAGAATATAAATGTTTTGCCCTAATATTCAAAGACATGAAATTATGGTTGATTAAAACCCCAGTGATTTAGCCTCTAAAGCGATCCCATACCATTGTATTTTCATCTCTTTTAATTATAAATAGGGATCCCGGGCAGTTTTAGGTGCTCATGAATCCCGGGATTAATAAACGTAATCCTGCAAAAATCTGGACGCTTGAAAACAGTGGCGTAACTACTAATTGGCGAGCTTAGACAACACTCAGGGGTAATAATTGTCTAATATATTTATACATATATATATTGAATACATATATGTGTTTCAAATTGTTATATTAACCTTTCGCTACCGGTGATGTATTTACTACACCTCGGCTCTAATAATGGGAATATCGATATGAAATATAATAGATACGGGGTTCAGAATTTCGGTATTCCTCCGTAATATTATTACGAATTACATCAAAGTATTATAGTATGTAAGTATTCATCTGCAGCGATGGAAATAAATCATTTGTCGGGAAATCGGGAATTTTGCAAAATTTAGTCCGTGTCTCAGCAGAAAGGAATTTTATCAGTCACATTTATGGTGTTATTCATAGTAGATTTTGGGCGGTCCGGTCTTTTCCTGTCCTTCAAAGTCCTATTCTCTTTATGTCTTTTAATGGTAAAACCCATTCGCTTGTTGGAAATTTTGCATGTCATTTGGCTTGATGCTATTTCAACATACCGACATGAAGATCATTTACATTTTTCCGCTTTTATGAAATATATTTGTAGCATTGGGATCTACTCCTACGCATACGCAAAATACCGTTAAATATTCTTTCATGTTCCAATCATCATATTACAGTAATCAGCAGCCCACTTTAGACCTATGACCTTTTCAATGCAAAATAATGATCATAAACATGCCATTCAATAAATACTTTCACCCAGACATACGCTGGATGTATAAGACTTTATTATCGTCATGTCAATGTTATTTTGCAGTGCACACGAGGATAGTTTTCAAGCACTTACTAGCTCTACTAGCTTGAAAAGTAGCCTCGTGTGAACCGGGCATTATGGCATTGGAAGCAGACGATCGTTTCTCGCCATAGCATTTAGAATTTTCATCATCATAACAGAATCTGGGATGACCGAATACAATTTTTTGCACATTACCTCATCATGATCGGCGGTCATTCTAAAAAATGTTCGCAACGTCGTAAAAACATAAAACTTCATCAACAATAAATCGATGATAAGCCACGATCATGTTTGATATAAATTGGTGCAAAAAATATCGGTCAATGTCAAGTGGGCATTGCCGAGGCATTAATGACCAACTTGGCTATAAATGGTGCTCGAAACGACTTGGGTTTTATAAATGGTTCGGTCAAGGGTTCACGAACTGCAACTTATAGAATTCAATACCTGCGTCCGATTATGCATTTTTTCATTCAAAACAGATTATAGTGGTAACACATGAACAACCGGTTCTTGAATACGTAGATAAACCAATGGACGACGCATGGAAATCCTCCATCGAAGACATCATGGGGATTGAATGCTGTACTTTACGTCACATCCCCGAATTGCGTCAAAACTGGTGACGATATCAATGAATGAATCACAGTCATTTTGAGATGTTTTATTGCTGACATTTTGGAGATTTCTACGAAGCATCAGCGTTTGGGTAAACTTTCGATGACCTTTGTAAATCCATTGAATTGCTTCCGCACTTAAAAAAAAGACACGGAATTTGGATGTGGGGAAAATTGTGTATTAAGCAGTTGATGAACCCGGAATCGATGTAATGGATTAAAATTATAGTTAAATTTTGTACAAATTTAGTCATTTCTGCGACTTAACAAACGCGTGGGTCGTCGTTGAATTCTTTAGCGCGCTAATGTAGATGCCTTTCCGAGAAAAAAGTGCGGAAAGCACTATCGGAAAACATAAATTTAAAAGAAAACACAAAAACATTGCTGACATTGGCTAACTAAATATAGTCCGAAATAAGGCGAAGGCAATGTTTAATCAGTCTTTGTGGAGCAGAAAACAAAAAACGGAGTTAACGAGGTATTAGATAGCATCACAGAAGCAGAGCTGAAGTTACAAGAGAAGAATCAGACGTCGTCGGATAAATCCTCATCAAACAGAGCATAGGTGCAAAACATCAACGCAGATTATTTACGATCTCAAATAGAAGTAAAAAAACGGCAAATTTAAAGCCCGAAACTAATAATTATAACGAAGCTTGGGTATCATTAGATTTATGGTCTGCTAAATCATTGTGGCCACTGTGTGTGTAATTTTCCACTACCCTTGTAAAAAAGAAAGATTACATTTTAAGTGTTCAAGACTACAGAGATGCTCTTTTTTATCATATATTCAAAGCTTTAAAACCAATTACAATGTAATCTAAATATCGTAATTTTAAATTAGCTTCAATTTCATGGCAATTGATCAATAAGAATTTAACAGCATCTTAAGCTATGCAATTCAATGTCACGACGTCCGTGACTGAAATGGATCTATCTTTTCATGCAACATAAATGGTATTTTTGCTAAAATTTTTATACGTAAGTAGATTTAAGAGAACAAGCTATGCCTGAAACAATGCACACATGGCGACAATAAACAGATTTAAAGACTATTTATTAATGTGTAGCAATTTCATATGGAACTGTATGCTGATGCAGTTCCACGTGGAAAAAATACGCCAATTAAACCACGAACTGGTTCGAAACTGGATTTTCAAGGTATTCGAACAAAATCATTACATTTTTCGGTGTTTGAATGCAATCCTCCCTCCTCTTTATTCCCCCAAGAAATTTGGTAGGATAAACACTTTTTGAGGATAGACGTTATTCACAGCATGCAATTGCCAACATGGCAGCATAAGCAATAAAGAACTCCTTGGGCATGATGGCAATAAATCAGAAATTTAAACCCAATGGCCTGATTCATCAGCTGAAAGGCTTAAATGTCGAACGGTGGCTACACCGTGACATTGGTGAGGAGGTTGTTTGAATCTGATTTGAAAGCTGGCAGATCGAGACAATAACGTAAAAACATGTACGCAATGAAAATCAAAGACTTCATTGAAAACAATCTATATTAGATTATAGGTTCCCAACCTGTGGGTCGCCAACTTATATAGGCAACTGAAATAAATATTCACTGTAATGCAGTGTAAATATTCAGAAGAATGTCTGAAATTCGACTTTACTAAATTGACTTGCAATGAAATAGAAGAACCATAATGCGTATTGTGCAAAGTTGTTCTGGAATTGAAGGTCATCTAACATATGTGAATAATTTAATATTTAGTTTCTGGCGTGTTTCTGGACTGCCATTATGACAGTCTGGCGACCGAGTGCCGTTGGAATTGGGTTGCCAGACTATTACCATCTTGTTAAGATAGTGCCAGACTGGTTCAAACTGGCTGAAGCTAACCAGAAAATGATGTCAATTTTAAAACGTTGGAATAAATTATTTTTAAGCCCTTATAATAAATAGTTTACGTTTATAAAAACGACAGACTAAATACATATTGTTGGTTTTTTCGTTGGTTTTTTTTAAAGTTATTTTATTAAAAATGCCCTTTTCAATTGCATCTGAGTTGCGAATCACATGGCTTTTATAAAAAGGGATCGCCACCCGAAAAAGGTTGAAAATCTATGACCTATTAGATTATGATGATTCGAATGATACTAGAGTGATTTCTATTCATTATTTAGCATTGTGCAGTATTCGTTTCGTCTGGTCTAGAATTTATGTGTCACACTCCAATTATGCATCAGTGACAATTAACTATTAGCATGAATGGAAAAACATGATCAAAATATTATTAGAAGGACTGGTAGGGCTTTCAAAAACATTCAACTTGTATCGTGCATGAGCGAATATTTAGCAAATGTGTCTATAATTTTAAGACGAATAGAAGGCGATTGATCTATAAATTTATCAAATCCGTCATTTATCATCCGTGCAAATCCATTTATCTGTCAGGACCGTCGCAGCGTGTATGATGCTTGTACATACATAAATAAACACTGTCGATAGCACATAATATTCGGTAATTTATTCAAGTAAATATAAACAATACACTTGGAATCGATTCATTATATCATTCACATATCATTATTAGTCGATAAATTTGGGTTAACGCAAGATATTCTCTCCTTCTCTGTTTCTTTTAAAACTCAACGTGCAAAACACTTTTCGTCTCCGTTTGTCTTCGAACTCAATGTGTAAGAACGCTCTTTCTGACACAAGAATTCGCTCGCAAATGGGCGACTGTACTATCATACATGTTAAAATATGTTTGTAGAAGAGCAGTAAATAGTTTTATAATAGATATGAATCCTTTTGAAGATCAATGATCGATTACCAAACAAGATCTGATGCGAAGACTACCCAAATGATGAAATCAAGCGCTCGTGTGAAAATTGCTAAGGATTATGCAAAACAGGATAGAGTCGTTAGCACATTAATTCCCATCTCATTACAAACTTTACAATATTGGGACAGCGCAATAGTCTAATCCCCAAATATTAGGCTAATCTCTTTTTCGAGTCTACTCTGCATTTAGCAGCATCACCTTGTGTACAGCGGCGGACGAAGAGGCAATAACCGTCTTAAGATTACAACACCCGTTTATAAAAAAGCACGATCATTACCCAGATTTGCCATGAAACCAGCACGGTCTCGTGATTTTGAACCTCGACAATGACGCAACAGATATAATATAGTTATTTCATGATCGAACATACCCATAGGCGATCTATGTCTAATCACACGACCGAACAAAAGGTCGAATGGGCGTACTCGATCGACATGATGAAAATTCGACGGAAATTCGCACCCATTGTGGAGATCAATTGGATTTAATTCGTATTTGATCCCAAGCGTGATTGAACATCTCGTACATTTCTCTGACAGGTCTTGTATTATACATAAGCCCCGTGAGTTATATTACGAGGACGCTCATTACCAATGGCTGCTAGCCTTCAACTAATTCCCAAACACTCAAGGTTTCATTCTTATAATGCGTATAATATATATAAATCATGTTCCTTGTGAATTGATTCGATGTATTTGTTAAAGTAGGCAGTTTTAAATACGAGTGGCAGCGACATTATTTGTGTAATTATTCTTACAAAGCTAATTATTTCTCGTGTTGTTGTTTTAATATTTAATATTGTAATGCTTTGAAATTTGCATTACTACAATCAAATTGCCACGCTACAAATTCAGCCACGTCTATTGAAGCCCTAGCCGACTTGTATTTAAAATAGATGACGTTTATTTAACAATAATAAACGTAAACTACTTGTAGACAAAAAATCAGCTTTGTAGATTATAATTTAATGCCGGTATTATATAGTTAAAGTACACTAAAGCATGGCTTAATAGAGCTTTTTAATCTTTGTAAATACAATTAAATTAATAATTTTAATCAAATATGCCTAAACCGGATAGTTTTAAGTGATGATGAATCCTGGGATAAGTACACGTAGTCCCGAAACTACTAAAGACTACTAAATCAAAACATTCTCGCCGAAATTTGGACGCTTGGAAACAATGGCGTAACTACTAATTAACGAGCTTAGGCGACACCTAGGGGCAGTACCTGTCTAATTAATGTATACATATATAGAGTACATATATGTTTTTCAAATAGTTATATAAACCTTTCCCTACCGGTGATGTATTTACTACACCACCACTCTAATAATGGGAATATCGATATGAAATATAATAGATACGGGGCTCAAAATCTCTGTATTCCTCCGTAATATAATAACGAATCACATCAAAGTATGATAATATATAAATATTCATCTGCAGCGACGGAAATAAATAATTTGTCGGGAAATCGGAAATTCTATCAGTCACATTGATGGTGTTATACAAAAATGGGAGCTCACGTGGTCATCAACTCGAACTAGCATTTACATATCTGATGACGATACCTTCAACGAGTGTGGAGGCTGAGCGTTCATTTTCAGCAGCAAGTTGCCTGGCTACCAAAATCAGATCCAGACTAAATGACGAAACTATAGGTACGCTCGAAATTTGTTTGGACATGGCGGTCTTATTGTTAAAGCAACATTTATCAAATTTATTGTGAATTGTTCAATAGTATATGGCAAATCACCATGGATGATTTTAGCATTGAATACTATGTGCAAATCATCAAAATTTTAAATTCAAAATAAATGCTTCGCTCGAAAAACGTTCCGCTCATTAAATTAATTTTATCCTCGCTATAACCGTACTGCCGAGCTGATTAATCGACGTTTGGGATCTAAATTTGAGTCATTTGGTTCAATAAATAATCAGGTAATACCTGTACGTCAACAAAACGCAAGGTCTACTGAAAACATCGCTGTTGTGCGTGAGTGTGTACGGGAATACCCGAGTAGAGCCATAACGAAAATTTATTAAATATTATTATAATGCATATTTTAAAATAATGTACGAAGATAGTCCTAAAATTATCCGACTCAACAGTAAGATGTTGGGTGGCAGAGTTTAAACGAGGCCGTACGAGCTGTCAAGGCGAACAGCGCAATGCTCGACCAAATGGCGTTGGATGACCGTCGACTGTAAGTGCACGAGCTAGCAGACATGGTAAGCTTTTCCAAAAATGCCGTACATCGCATATTGACTGAATTTTTTGACATGAGAAAGCCGTGCGCAAGACGGGCGCCGCTTTTGCTCACAATGGAACAAAACCAGCGTCGTGATGATGTTTCAAGTGAGTGTTTAGTCGAGCTTTTGCAAAAATTCAGGACGAAACGTATCTGATAAAATGGAGCATGTTTAAGCGATAACGAAGAAAAAAGGGATTTGACAACTTAGTATTATATTATAAAAACGAATAGAGGCAATCAGTGTTGATTCGTGTAAAGTAAAATATAAAAATCATGTGCAACTCTCAACTGGGTCGGTGTTCTGCATTTTGCGCCCCAATCCCAGTTGCGCTCGTGGCGGGCATCTGCTTTGCCACCTCCTTGTTACGGCAGTCAATTTCTCGTCGTTCGCAAGAACGCCTTTGACTTCTTTTTTTTTGGATGCCCTCAAAGTCAACATAATGAACGCCATCCGACAAATTCAACTAGATTTATGCGACAAAGTTAACAAAAAATTGGAGCTATCGAATACGTGCCAAAGCTGTGGCGGACATTCGAAAGAAATTATATTTCATACTAAATGCCATTTTTTTTTTTAAATAAAGCAAAATTGAGTGGATGTCTCACTCATAACATGTTTTATTTACATTTAAAAATCGAACGTCCCTATTTAGATCAAAATAATTGGGCAGTCAGCGTGAATTTTGGCCCCGACAACTTTCGTCGCGGCCATGACCGGCGATCTCCTCTTTTCGAAAAATCGCTCAAACTGAACATTGTGTCCATACAATGAACGACGCATCGAAATAGAAACAGTGCATATATGACTATTTGTTACCGCTTTGTTTTGATTGCGATTTGCATCGCTATTTGTTTTAGAAACGGAATTAATTCCAGCGATAACGCGCAGTAGAACAAACACAAAAATCAACTGATTTATAATCGGAAGATGCTACTGGTCATGCATTTTCATCATCATCAGCTCTGTTGACTTCAATAAATCATTGATTATAAATTATACGCTGAATGCACAATTGACAGCCGGCATGTTGCATGAAATTCAAATTTAATTAAATACACGAAGAAAAAATATAATCGACGATAAAATCTTTATGAACGCTCAATGAATGGGATGACACCATGTAAATAAATCTGTGCGAAATTAATCAATGATGTTAATGTCAATGGTTGCGAATTAATTTATTACGGTGATTAATTTTATTTATAAAAATATTGTTTATGCACGCGCGCATTCTCGGCGATTGTCTATGGTAATGATTTGTTTACTTTGTCGATGCGTCGATAAAAGTGACGTTTGTAGTCGTACGCATTATTTGGCCATAGCACCTCAGCGCACGGATAGCATTTGACGTTTGAATATGGAATGGCCCGAATGTATTTCCATTTCGAAAATACGAAATGCAAATATCCAATGTTTTCAGTGCCATAAAATAATAGCGCGGGGTCAAACATTTGATAAGTACATTCCGGATGGAATAAAATAGCGATTGTACACACATTTTTTAAGGAATCTCTGACGCAATGTGTGTATCATTGCACCACCGTAGATAATACGATTTGCGTCCGAGGAAGAAAAATTAAACAGAAAAAGAGCGGCAAATATTTACACGATTTCAATATTAGACCAACAACGTTACGCTTCAGAGCCAGTGCATTGAGGTTCTTCAGACTCTTCCGAAATGCCTCATAATTATCCGCAAAAAATCCGTTTATTATCATAGAGTGCATTGGGGTCGAATCGTTTATTTTCTTTGGCGTTGATTGCTTCTCCTCGTGGATAGTTTATTATTTTTATTTACTTCCACAGGTATATTAATACACTTTAACGCTCTAAAACCGCAAGTCTGACGCGCGCACATCTTCGAACAATCGTCTTTTATATCTGCCGTTCTAGAACAAATCGACCACTTTGAAGACCAAGGTTTTTGGACGATTCGCTGCAGAAAAAAGCCAGGGTCAAGTGCAGGTGAACTATGGGATCCGGTATCGTTTTTGAATTTCTAAAAGCGTATCCGTAGCATTTTGCGTCATTGGAGATAAAAGTCTTCGATCAATAGACACAGAGCGTGGCTATATGTGGACCATTTTTATTTTTGTCAAATGAATGGATTATCTACCAAGGATTCCATTTAATTGCCGTTGAATATTGCATGTCAGATCTGTCGGATTGATGTTCTAATACATTAAACGTGTCTTCGTGTTTGATAAATACATAATTGAGCCGCTGAATACATAATTGCTAAGTTGGCTCTATCCAGTTGATGAGTAATCGCGCATATGTGCGTTCAGATTCGAGTCATCACATCCAGGGATGCAACAAGGGGCTGGCAAAACAAGCGCCTTAACTTGGGGTGAAAAATATAGAATAAAGACCCATAGTCGAAAGTTGTACAAGGCTTTTATTTTACTTGATTGTTATACTTTGCATGAATCAATACTGATTGACTCTCCGCTTTTATAATATATATTGAATTGTCTAATCAACCCACAACCCACTCGTCTTCTTCGGACAACTTCGTTTTGTAATGAGAGTTCGTAGTCGTTCTGTAGACATGTTCGAATATGGCGTCTGATCGCGAGGCGTTCATTCATCGGGTCAGCGGTCCGAAAAGCAAACCGATTGGACACAGACCCAGATTCCGTCCTCGTTTAGGGCTTTTTGCAGCATTTTCAGGGATAACTTTATCTCAGATGTAAACTGGATCCATGTTTTATCCTGAATTGATGTAAAAACTGAGCCTTATTGCTGTCAAACATCGCCAAACACTCGATTCATTGTGAGCAAACGCGGCACCCATCTTGTGCACAGCTTTTTTATATCCAAATTTTCAGTCAATATACATGCATACAGCATTTTTTGAAAGGTTTGATTTGATTTTAATATATTGCATTTATAATAGTCAAGCTTCTACAAATGCATTATTTTGTTACTAAAACTGCAGACAGACATGTGTATTAATTATATTTACCCCAAAAAATGAACAAATATTGTAATGCTATCAACAATGTCAAGGTTAATTTATTGATACACAAGCTTGACCTACACTACGCGATCCCGAGAGAAAAGTGGATTTGCGTGGATGCTAATTGATGGACATTAAATCTAGCAAGACTTTCGCTCTATTTAAAGCTTTTTTGATTAATTTATATTATAGCTACACTCCCTATCGAGATGATCACGAAAGCGCCCTTCGATACGTTCCTCATCCTATGAATGGACATTGAAAAGGCCCTAGTTTTGCAGGGGACTGTTTGCGGCAGCACTACGATGATGATATAGAAGCCAATGCTCGTTTCAAATATGATTTCGCAACAACCAGTGTCATTGTAACGATTAATCAAACAATGTGCAATAATTTTGTTCGAATATTATAATATATTAGTACATCCAGCACTCTAAAAGCGTAACTAGAATTTGAACACAGAAAATTAATACTAACGTAGCAATATTGTAAAAAATCCTATACTTTTTTGCTATTGCAGAAACATCGTTTTTGCTTCCAGATACTAAATGTTCAATGCAACCTTGCGAAATTTATGACTATTTAATTTACGCAACAAAAGCAACAAATAGCGCAAATAATTAGCAAATGATACGATTTAATTTATATTTTATCTATGAAAAAACCGCACTATCTGACTTATGAGCAATTCAAATTATGGCTTCTAGTCGTTTTTAAATTCATGTCGGGATTCGTTTCGAGACATGTTCCACCAATAAATTCGTAGGGTGGTGTATAGTTGACGCCACTATTAACAAATCTATATGATTTTTAGCAAGTGCCAATCTTTAAATAATAGGTGTCAAAATTTCATAGCAATCTGATATTTAGTTTACAAGTTTTCAAGGATTTAGTGACGCTACTTTTGTAATTTTTATAACATTGCTTCAAGCAAGGCATTGCTTTTTAATGGGTAAAAATACCGTTCAAGTAAAATAATAGCTTGAAAAGAGATATTCGGACCTTAAAGATATTAAGGAGGCAGTGTATTTCACGTTTGCTCACATTCGATCTAAAACAACAACGCGTCCACAATTCGGAGCGCTGTTTAGAGCTGTTTCAGCGCAATAAAAAGGATGTTTTCAAGCTATATGTGACAAATGCACCACTGTTAATTTACATTGGCGCTTATATAAATTCAATGATAATTTGCATGCTGTATTTGCCATATTGTCGACATGAGATAAATATTTTTATCAATTTCTGGCTTAACTCCAATCTAATTCGAGAAATGTAAGACAAAGTCAGGACAATGATGTTTATAAATATTGATAAACATTCCGGATACACATTGGATTTAGAATCTTTGATCAATGGATGAATTAATATAAGAACATCAAAAAAATTGGCAAAGCTAGGTCAAGAATATTTCGAAGAATTCTTCGATCTTATGATTGAATCCAAAAGATTCACCTTGGCTTTTTTTCAAATTGTTATTAATGAAACACCAAGTCATATTTCCATTTAATTTCTGTATTTGTTTTTGAAATATTTGCTCAAGAGTATTTATTTTGCATGCCGAATGTCAAATGCCAAGTTCTTCGCAGGATTCAAAGATAAATTCTAATAAATGTGATAAAAAATCATGTGATATTCGACATATCTAGGCTAAACCACGTCCGTTGATCCACATATTTTCGCTGGGCAACCTTAAGAAACGAGCGATTAACCGCTTTATGGGGATCAGACGACGTTAATGGGATGCAAGGGCGACGACGATGACATTGCCCTGAGCTTTATACACTCGAATATGCAAATAATAATCGACTGGATATCGAAATGATCTTCATTATGGAAGAGGAAGGTAGGTGTTAAATCAGCATCCGCGGAGGTCAAATCTTCCATTTCTGGGAAAACATACATTCTGCCAACGGCAATGAGTCAGATTTAACGAAAGGATCCGATCGACAATTTCGCAAAATCGCATTTTACGATACGGATATATAAAAATGGTCAAAATATTGACTCACACGTGTTATAAATGATGAAAGAGAAATGAGGATAATAAAAAAATAATGATCGCACAGATGTAAATTTAATTTTTCTATGTATGTATAAATTGGAATTGCTTGAAATAAATGTAAATGTGTCGATTTTTACACAATAACAATTGTTATACAAGTATACAAGGAGGGTTTTAATCGCCGAAGCGATGTAATTTGAGCGTTATTATGGCGTTAAAAAAATATTATATTTTTAATCGGCATTGCAACCGATGCAGGTTGTATTCGTATATGAAATATGTAAATTTTATTTTTTGTCGTTATGCTTTTTTGTCAAATTTGTTATTATGGACGTTAAAAAAATCAATTGTATTATTCGCCTTGGCAACATTGTCTTTGAATATTGGGCGACTCGAAGTTCATGGCTGTAATTTTGAACGAATAAAATTTGACAGCTGACAGGGAGAAACGGTGAATCCTTACCTAGGGGTGGTGGAGTACTCCTGCGCCAGGAGAGGTATGAAGATCGCCAGGAGGCACAGGCAGAGTCCCGGAAGTCCCCGGCTGGCCATCCTGACCGCGCGGGGCCCGACGAAGCCTCTCGTGGAGATGCGAGTGCGGAGTCCCAGCGGAGACGTCGTTATATAAGACTCCCACCCCGACTGCCTTCATCCCGCATCGGGCGCTCTGTTTGCGGGCCTCTACGCCATCACTGACATTATCTTATCTCGCGATCGCACTCCGAGTCCGACTCTATTATTGTCACAAGCGGTCTTCAGTAACGAATCGATTCTCTCCAAGAGCGGAAAGTCTTCGCGCTGAGACTGCAGCGATTACGATGAATATGATGACGATCGCGTCCGCACTCTTCGACGGCCGAAGCGACAGTAGTCGACGCTCGACGACTGCAGCAGTCGTCAGTTCGTCTTGCAATTTTCCACGCATCGACCGAACCATCGTCCCCTTAAAAAAAATCCCTTTCAACTCTTCAAACGCGTCATTTAATCCATCAGCTTTTATCATTGTATTCCAACAATACACTGAAACAATACACAGTCACTAAATGTAGACAAATACATGTATTTATAAACTTTTTTTAAATATTAATATGGCTTAATAATACTTTATCATTTATACAATGTTTGCATTATATCTCAACTATTTGCATCAATCTGAAATCTCATGATTCTCTACAAATATAGTGACTAAGTCATGACGAAGGTAGATCGACGTTTAGGATGAAACACTTTCTAGAATGGCCGTAATACGTTGTTACACATGAAGGTTCGGAATTTCGCTGTAAATTTTATATACAGTTCCATTAATTAGGAATACATTTATTCCATCGGATAGAAAGCTTCTGGATTCTGTCACTAAAAAAATAATGCAAAAAACAGTATCATGTGTTGCGCAACGCGTAATTATACGTTTTCATTTAAGCAGCATTAGCATCATCCAGCAGCTGGCAGTGGTAGGCTGCATTCATCGTAGAAATCAGTCAATAAAATACCGTAGTCATCACTTTTTCAGCAGAATGTTTTTCACTATCAAACCTTCATGAAACAACGAAAGGACCCAATCAAACACATTGGTCTTATTTAGAGTAGCATCACCGAACTGGTCTTGGGGCGCAAAATACACAAAAACATTTTTATTTTATTTGACCATTCTACCTTACATGAATCAACACTGATTGATTCTGTCCGTTATTATAATATATACTAAGTTGTCTAATCAAACCACCCTATCAGTCTTCTTCGAACAACTTCGTTTTGTAATAAGAATTTGTAATCGTTCTGTAGATATATTCAAGTATGGCGTCCCATCGCGAGGCGCTCATTCGTCATGTCAGTGGTCCAAAAAGCGGACCGGTTGAACACGCAGACCTTTTTTACCACTCCGTCCTCTTTTAGGGCTTTACGATCACAGGAAGTTTTAAAACGGCAACCACCATTTATACGTTAGATCGGGTACTTTTGGGACTGTCTTTGTATATTATTATAAAATATATATAATATAATAGTATTTAATATATTGCATTTATAATAGTAGTATTTAAGTTTTTAAAAAAAATTGGAGGAGGGAGGGCGCAAGTTAGATACTTGCCACGGGCGCATCATACCCTCGTTACGGCTCTGCTTAGAGTAGCATCACTGAACTGTGCCTCAATTCTTCACAAAATTTCATTTGATTTAACGTCTTCCTTTGTGAGAAAACGAATAATTACGCGTTGCGCAACAATAGAGGATGCTACATCTCGCCTTCTTTCGTCATACGGCTAAATTCCGGATTATATTTGAGTCTCCCTCGTACTTGAAAATGATTCTATGCAATATTTTACAATTTCGACCATTTGAAACTGACAATCTTCAATACGTAGTCATTGTTACTGTTTCAATTGTTCTCCATGATTTTCAATAGGATGGCATTATTTAAAAAAAAACATTTGTTTGCGCTTAAATACACATTGACACGTCTATTTTTCATCATCTTGCTTCAATAGAAAATATTATAAAGATGGGAAAGTAAGTCTAATATGAATTTTCAGCAGGCCAAAAACTGGGGCATTTACGCTACTTTTTAACAAATAAAAAAATCCGTAAACAGGATGAGGCAATTCAAAGATTCAAAGAATCTATTGGTTCTGAAAGTGTGATTTTTTATAAAAATGGAATAAGCAATTCAGTTTCTCGTTGGCAAAAGACTATTGAAGCTAATGCAGATTATGTTTGATTGAATAAATTATATTTTTGTAAAGTTATGGCGTTTTAATTCCCACCTACGAATCTCGAACGTTCATATGGTACGCCCTAATAAGATCACATAATCGAATAAACAATACTGTCAAGATTTATCCTATACCATTTCCATTTTTAATGCATGTCTAATAAACCCAAGGAAATAATGAAAAGGAAGCGTATAATATTTCATTAGAATAAAAAGCACAAATTTTAAATGTATAAAATGCAAAGAAAGAAATTTAAAATACAAAAATAGTAGTGCTTAACTATCTACAGCATGGTCCCTAACTTGACGTTATAGAAGGGTTGACTGTATCGATAATGCTTGCAATGATTTCCAAAATCAGAAATGATGCTCACTTTCACCTAAATTCTTGTTTGTTCATTGCCATCCATGCTACCAATAAAAATCTTTTTTTTTATTTACTGGCAAGCCATCCTATTGGATCTAATAGTGTCAGGTCTGGTAAACGTGCGAGCGACAGAATAGAGCACATCCCCAGACAAATAAATCCACTGGTGTCAGGTCTGAATACCGTGCCAGCTACGGAATAGGGCTGCCAAAATAGTTCATTTACATGGCACAAAAAAAATTGTCAGTCCATGTGCAAAATAATCTGTATATCGTCACGCCGCATTTTTTTTTTTTATATAAAAAGAAAAAAATCTGCTTTACACTCAAACAGTTGCAGTTTAGATAGTGTTTTTATACGAACAATTACAATATTCAGTCTGATTTCTGGAAATAGCAATGGAGAGGAAGTTTCTGATCAGATCGGCACTTGACAGATTGAAATTGACTCTTAACGTCCGAAATTGTTTTGATTTGAGAATGGCTATATTATGTCAAAAATTATGTAAATAAAAAAACACTGATGTGAAACACTGAAGTAAAGATGTTTCTTATGTAGTGCAAACAACCAATAAAAAATAATATGGCTCAGTTTCCGGACCATCAAATCCCGCCCCCCATATTTGACTCTGATTCTGATGTAGAAATTTGGGTTCCTATAAATACGATACGAACCTTCAGGGTTTACAGCAGCATGATGAATCAGATTTTATATACTTACCCCGAATACTAATAGTAGTTCTCTATGGGAAGATGATTTCAATAATGATGATTAAAGTCCAAATATACATTTTCTCGTTGGCCAAAATTCAGTAGGGCTTTAAATATCATGATCTATTCATGGTTAATCCACTAAATTCGCAGAAGAAGATATAACATTGGAATTTAAATTCATAACAATGTGGGTAAATAGTATCATAAAATAGAATTTCCGATTCCATTCCGGTCTTGTGGTGGATCTAGTCATACTCATAGCCTAATCGCCTTTTTATTCTATGTCAATTAAATGCTTTTAATTGTTTTATTTGTTTTTTGTACTGAATTCTAAGTTCCTAGAGTTCTTGGAATGAGAAATATCTTGAAGAAAAAACATTTGGAAGTGATTCATGTTGTTTTTCGACTTGGATTCCAATGCGATAATCCATAAATTTAAAAGTGCAGGTGTATGCAAACAATCAATGTAATGATCTGATCATCGACTGAAAATAGGATGATGTTGATTCTGGAGAAGATGAGGCAAAAAGCTCACACTCATCGCTCATTTTATATGTTCGATTTCGCAAAATGCGATGATATATTGGATTTAATTATTTATAAACGTGTGTGACTTCATTTCATATGAATGTTGAAGAGCTCCTTAACAAGTATTTAAAGTCATGTACGTACATATATTTGATTAAAATCAGAAAGCTGTGAGCATTTGCATCATCTGGAGCCATTTAAAGCATCACTCAATAAGTTTGTAGGGTGATATATAGTTGGCGCCACAATTGACAAATTCATGTGATTTTTAAGAAGTACCAACCTTCTTTTTAATGGGAAAAAATATCGTTCAAGCAAATCAATGACTTGACAAGTGCTATTTGGATTCTGCTCCACCGAGACAAATAGTAGAGAAGTGATTTGCTGATTTTGCTTTACGCTTTGCTCGCCCAAATTCGGCACTTGCTTCAGAAATCAAACGTGGATTAAATATTTCGCTATAAATAATTTAGAAATATAAAACTGATCGTATAATATATTATAAAGACTCTGTCTTTTATCGGCAGTCCTCAAGTGACCTCGCGTTGCCATTTCTACAGCCGAACAACGCGTCGATCGGTTAAAACCGCAGCAACGAAAAAGGAAGTCGCACAAGAACAATATGTTACAAAATATCTTTACTTATTATACGTATGAATTTTGGGTTAATTTTAAACAATAGCAATAACTGTATAATTCATCACTCAATAAGTTCGTAGAATGACACAGTCCACAAAATAGTTTTGCACAAACGTAAATTGAAATTGCGTGAGATAGCTGACGCCTTAAAGATATCAAAAGTCAGTTTATTCACCATTTTGCATCAAAATTTGTTTGTAAAAAAACACGTTTGTCCGCACTCAATCAAAAAGAACAACGCGTCCACAATTCAGAGCGCTGTTTAGAGCTGTTTCAGCTCAATAAAAATGAAGGAGACCATTGCCGCGATTACATTGAAGAAATCCTGAGCACCAAAGAGGGCAGTGAGAGAGAGGCGTAGAGCGGCTCTCCAACACAAGATGATCTTGACTACCTGTTCTTCTGAAGCAATGTGAAAAACAATACCAGGAGGACAGAGACGGACAAGGGAGGCGTTTAGTCAGTAAGAATCTGACAATACCCTGGGATAAAACCCAGAGTGTCTTATGCAAGATTCCCCTCCCACAGGAAAAAAAAGTCTGCTGAGTGGACAGCAACCGATGACAGCCACCCAAAACGACTAAAAACAACAAATGTCAACTGGTAAGGATTTGATCTCCGTATTTTTGTATTGTATTCACCGGATTACCTTGAAAAAGGAAGAATCATCAGTGGCGAATATTATATGGCGTTATGGGTGTGTTTGACGAAAGAAATTGCAAACAATTAGATCTTTTTTGATGAATAGATTCAAATTTTGCCAAAAAATTGTTTTATTAGTAATCCTACGAACTTATTGAGTGACATGTTTTCTAATACCTCTTCATATTTTTCGCATTTTTCTTACACTGTATGTTTCAATTCCTTGAAACAGCTTCAGTTTCAACTTTGAATTGCTTCCCCATCCACTGCATTCTCCGGATCTGACTCCCAGCAACTTTTACCTGTTTACAGACCTAAAAATAATGCTGCAGGGAAAGAGATTTGGCTCCAACGAAGAAGTGATTACCGAAACTGAAGCCTATTCTGAAACCAAAGATAAATCATTCTACAAAAAAGATCTCGAAATCTTAAAAGAAGCACAGAAATGAATGTTTCACTCTTGAAGGGGATTGCTTTGATGAACAAAGTCGAATTTAGCTTAAAATTTGGCGTTTTATTAGCCATCCTACGAACTTATTGAGTGATGAGTTATTTGTTTAAAATTTTAAAAACGCAAGCATTTAATGCTCAACCTCTTGTATCTTTTCGCAATAATTTATAAACCGATGAACGATATTATATGAATGGGGGCGAATCCGATTTATGGTTTGATCAAAATATTTATGTTTGTAAATTATCATAAACGAAAAACGGGATTAAAAAGTGATTTGCTTACAGATAACACCCATATGGCATTTATTTTTGTTCCCGAAAACATCAACAATCGTTTGATATGTTGAATAATCGATTGTTTTTTACTTGAATATGAGGAAAACTATGCATTAATAACCACCTAATCATTTATACCACAAAACTAATAGGAATCTTGTCTTAATTTATAAGGACTTTATGAATATATGCTGGTTATTGGATTTGCCCATTCAAGGAAAAATATAACAGTTCCATTGCAATCCATATTTGACATATTAGACTGTCGTAGACATATTTTAATTTTCAAAAATATAAGTACAGCCATAATCGAAAAATTGTTTGAGCATAGCTTTCGTTGTTTACTATTGTTTAATAACTCATTTCCCACTCGCTACAAAAAATATAATCCCTGTACAAATAAAATTGCATAGTGATATTTGGAGATAAAAATATGATGGTTCTGCAAACAATCCAAACAAAAAATTACATAACTCAAATTTTCTCAAACGGATTTCATAAAAGTCTAATCCAATTCGATTTTTAATATTTCACACAGTATAACACAGTCGTACATAATAAATGATCATTAAATACGCTCCCCTTTCTCTTTTTCGCTCTAATAAACGCTTATCTTTTGGCCCAAACGTGTAATAAATCGACCTTTATCCGCACAAAACACAATGACACGAGACGTATTCATCTATATTTAAATATTATAATTACACCATCGAACAGATATTTGCATCGGAGGAGGATCTGTGCATCTTTGATGTCAATGTTTTGACCCTATTACCCCGATAAAGCTTCTGCCATTAATATTAAAACAGCTCAAAGCAGATCGGAATATTTCAATTAAATATGAATTCAAGTCGAATTAAAATTCGTAACACTCGTTGGTTGCGGCCGTGGTATTTATAATTGCAAGGGTTAAATTAATTGATAATCGAGGCAAAATGCGCTTTGTATTATATTTGTTGTTCGTTTAAAAAAAATATTTGCAATACGTTCATATTGTTTTGCTTTATTATTGCGGCAATAAAGATAATCGATTGTGCAAGAGGTTCTTTGGAATAATGCACGCAAACAATTTAATTCGTGTATATTTATTTTAAAAACCAAAACGGTATTGGTCGATAAAAGACGTGTTATGGTTCGTTTTGAAGGTCGACTTCCGGTTGAGCGCTTCTCAGCTGTCATTTGCGAGATTATTTGAATGGTAAACGTCATAAAATCATTTTTGGACGATTAAGGCCGATCGAATTTCGGTAAGCGATCTAAAATAACGTTTATGATTTATGTAAAATTATTATTTTGCTTGCTAGTATATTGCAATCATTGCTTTGGAATAGAAATGTTGAAAACTGCTCTTAACACTCAAATTGCGGGGGCACTTCGTGCGCGTCTATCGTCTGCCTTAGCGTACATCAAGTATTTTATCACTATTATAGATATCGGAGTTTTTAAAGTCCTTATACTACTTTTAAATTATGTCTAACTCTTACAAATATACATATTATAGACAAAATTATTATCACATAAATGTATTTTAATGTTTAAAAATATTTTATAAGTCAAAAGGGCATATTTTTTATTTTATTAAAAACATGTCAGTCAATAGTGGATATAATAAATAGCTTGTGAATAATAAAAGCATAAGAAATCCGAAAATTAAACATCACTCAAGAAGATATTACAAATGAAAGGGAGAATTTCTTGTAATAAATAAATGCCAATTGTGTTTTAATATTTGTTGACTTGATTTGCTTGTATTTAATTAAAATTCACAGAATACTTCACAAATATATTAAACTATTTTTTAATGTAATCGCCGTCGACATCGAGATATTTCTATAGTCGCGGCACCAGCTCTTTTTGGATTCTGGGGTATAATAACACTCCCACGTCTCATCAAAAACGCTTCTCCCTCCTGTGAGCGTTCTGGGCACCCATCTCTTCTGGGCAACCTTTCAATTTTTTGCACAAGTTCGTCATAAATCGATGATGGCTTTCCACTCCTTGCCTCGTCGTGAGCATCAGTACAGTTCTCTCTGAATAACCTAACCCACTTCGTGATATGTTGTCGACTCATCACAACACTACCATCAGAGCCGAAGCGTATATGAAAAACTAGCTAGATTTTGTAACTTAAAACTAAAAAAATAGCTAAGATAGTAGCATAGATTAGTAAGATTCACAAATATCCTTTTTTGGGTAAACTTCTCCCATACTCATTCGCGACCTCATTTGATGCGAGCCACCTATGTAAATTAGCCTCTGAGGTCCCGGATATATATTTATCCCCGAAAATGCGGCAAAAATCCCCAAAAGATGACCGAGTGGCCATAAAAAATGCGTGTGTTCACCCGGTCCGCTTTTCGGACCGCTGATGTCAACAGAACTCGTTATAAAACGAAGTTGCCAGAAGAAGACTGATCAGATGGGTTGCTTAAATTTTTAAATTGGTCGAAAATATTGTCTTTATTAATTGCGCGCTTATGCCGGTTGGTTTGACCCAATGTTTAAGCGATAACAAAGAAAAGAGGGATTATATAACTGTATATGATAAAAAACTGATAGAGTCAATCAGGGTTGATTCATGTAAAGTAGAATGATCAAGTAAAATAAAAACCATGTGCAATTCTCGGCTGGTATTCTGCGTTTTGTGCCCCAAGTCCAGTTGCACCCGTGGTGGGCGCCTGCTTTGCCATCCCCTTGTTACGGCCATGCTACCATAAACTTCCACGAGCTTCCGATGGATATTCGCGGCGGTATTGTTCTGCAAATTCTCTTTTTTTTGCGAGGTAGTGTGGGATTTCTACTCACTAAAACCCCCCCTCCTCTTCTGCTGTCACCCAGTTACTAGCTAAGTATTGCACAAGGGTGACAGCGATGTGTCCCTCTTGGGCTCTTCTGTTGTCTTAATGTCAGTTCAGTAGGGTTGATTCCACTTTTCTTCTAATTCGTTCAGCGTTCTCTTTCTGCTACAAAACGCACGACGGCATTCCGGGCTTGTCTCTTTTCCTATTCTCTTAAAGTAGCTGCCAGAGCAGCCATGCCCGGTGGGAATCTGGGTCAGGTGGTAATACATTTGGCCATCCACAATTCCAGGTTTGGTATTAGTTCATGTGTCCACCGACCTTTTTTGGAGCTGTCCCATCGAGACTGCCACACCGCCATGGTAGTATCTCTGACTGCCTTCTTAAATTTCCCTTTTTGTATCGCCAGTCTCTCCTGAGCGAGCAGATCAATTGGCGGTATAGCAGACAGTGCCATGATAGCATCTTCCTTTACTGTGTGGTATGCAGCAGTCACCCTGATCGCACATCTTCTTTGGGCTCTGGCCAAGTCGAGCCCCTTTCAACTCGTAGTGCCTTGGCCCATACTGCACACCGTACAATAGCACCGAGTGACCTACTTCATTGTAGAGCTTTGCAAAGTCTAAAAATGGATGACCGCGCGATCTCGTATTGACGGGACGTGGCGGGAGCGCGCGATGACCTCTCCATCGGAAGAATTTACTGTGACTGAACAAAATGGCCGACAAACACGCGGGACCAAACAAACTGACCGTTAAAATCTCTCCTACACTCCATATGCCTTGTAAATTATCTTTCTAGATGAACCTCTTAGAACCTTCTTTTTTTCGTAGAACCATTGTTAAAAATATTTTTTATGAAACAGATTTTTTTTATTGTCGAAACTGACGAGGTTCACATTCTGCCTTGTGTGCTCCTTTTTGATTTGGGTTAGAATGTCATAAAAACCAGTAAAACACTCAAAGATATTTAAAGTGAAACAATAACAGTCCACAGATACCAATCTTGTAACTGGTGAAATATACAATGAAAAAATCTATGGCTTTCTTAAAAAAAAAAATGAATAAATTCAACAGAAAGCAGACGATTTTTTCAAGTCCATGAAGCATATCCTTGAAAAAAAAAACCTTTTAAAAATGTAGCTGAAGTGGAAATGCACTGAAAATATTTTTGCTTTTAAGCTGGAAAGTTTTAACAAAAAAAGGATCAAAGGACTGCGTTGGGAAGATGTGTGGAATAATGAAGACAAAATATAGAAAAATCAATTTTATTCTTACCTTATTTGCAAGTAAGAAAAAATATTGTTTAATCATAATTCGATATGGAACATGTAGTATTTTTAAAATTTTGTAATAAAATCAACGTTATCCGGTGCTAAGAGTGTTAAATGCAGTGATATAATGTCTAATAATACTAACACTATAATGTTACATATCATTAATTATTATACAACGCTTCAAATATTTTCAAGTATTTTTGGACGATATTTTCACTTATTTAAAAAAAATCTTAAGCTCCAACAATTTTACACTTACAGCTCCCCAATTTAGATTATTCATGCTACATCTGATCTCGTTAAGTCTATGAATAAATAAGATTTCATTTTGCGCGATAACAGAATCATTCGTCATTCTGCGTATGAACTGTATTTTGGATTTATTTTTCCCAATTAATTATCTCTTTCCGCGAATACCGCGTGTATTACTCGTGCACTGAATCATATTAATTTTTGAACGTCGATCAACGACGCTGTAAATACCTATGTACAATAAAATACACGCTCGATGCTTCCTAGCAGCACGTTATTATTTTCAAAATAAAATTAATCATCGATCGATGATATCTCAATTTTTAATAACCCAATGCTAAATCTTTGCAATTATAAAAGAACCCATTTAAGGACGGCAATAAAATTGCTATCACGCGACACTGAAGTATTGAGATTTTTCGCGCTTATAGCTGATTAGAAGCCGTTTATTTTGTTTAAAAGGAAACAATAAACCGACGAATTGATTAAACACCTGTTTAACCATTCGAGGAAAAAATCAATCAATTAAAAAGGCTAATTACAATGAAAATGAATCATTTTTTGATTTCAACGAAGCGTTACGAGGATCTCGTTGCGTAGAAACGTCTCGAATTATTTTATTTATGCATATTGCATTTGGATTCACACAGTTTTTGATAAAACATCAGAATCAAAGCATAAATAATTCATTATTTCTCATTGCTTAATCTCAATCAACATATGCACGCATGTTACGCCCATGACATATCAACCTAGTTGACGCTATTGAGGGTCATTAGAGCTTACGATGCATAGACTTACTTCCTTATCTGGGTTGGAATATGTATTATTAAGATTATATAATAATCAATTGCATTGATCATATTAAAAAACATCGATAAATATTAAAGATTTATTATCATTTCAAATTTGTGGCATGTGGTTGCATGCAATTAACAGTGAACGTTAAAAATTGTAAATCCTGAAGCATCGACGTAAGTCTCTGCATGTGCCTCTGTGTATACGGTAATAGAGCACGTACTGAAGCGGCGGAATTTGCGCTTAATCCGCCTTCAGATAGTAACGCCTTCATCACGATCTGTGCTGCGTGACAATTTTTAGTGTTTGTATTCCATTCTATGCAACATTTTAATAAAGATTCCTTTTGATTGGCGTTCAATTTATTTATGGTCGATACGAGTATATTTTCGTCGTCTTCTTTTAGCAATTCGTTGATAATTTTAAGCGCGTGAAACGGTTTATCCAATCTTAAAGCCAATTTCAACGCTTTTACTAATTTTTTCTCGTGAAGTAAATTACTCAATTCTTGTTCCTGGAGTACCAATTCTTCTCGTTCTTTGGCTTCGCGTTCTCGTTTTTCGGTGGTCACATCTTTCCATTTGATCAGCAACGAATCCGCTCCGCCTGTGATTATATTTTTCTCCGAATGCGAAACGGCCATTGCCCAAACTCTCCCGTCATGTTTATCCAATGATAATATGCTCTCAGACGTTTTTATATTCCATACTTTTAATAAGCCATCCGCACCGGCGGATACTATTTGTAAGCCTTTCGATATAAATTCGCCTTTTAATACCGAGCTTAAATGTCCTTCGAGTGTTTTTAAACAATTTAACTCAGATAAAGACCATAATTTAATAGTACAATCGGCGGATGTACTCAATATTACTTGATCGACGGGAGAAAACCGAACGCACCAAACGCCTCGTTTATGTCCACGAAGGGCTCCCAAAACACTCAAATCATCGACAGACCACAATTTTATAGTCTTATCCTGCGATCCAGTCGCTATAATTTTATCATTCGGCGAGATAGACACACAATTTATGTCCTTGGAATGAGCTACTTCCGTGTGAGTACATACTAACGTATTCATATCGGTCAACTCTTCGATTGGCGGTATTTTCCATCTTTTCAAACACGAATCCTGACTGACAGAAAAACAATATGAAGCGTCCATAAAGGGCATACAGACGGATCCAACGGAAGCAGTATGTCTATTACCGATGGCGATGCAATTTATTATTTGCTTCGTCGTATCCATCAACCAAATTCTTATCGTATTATCTTTACCGGAAGAAATCAAAATATTCGGATTGAACGGACTTTTAGCCAGCCATAAGACCAAATCCGTATGTCCTTTAACTAATTGACAATTCATACTGGCCAATTCGTACACTTTTATATCGACGCTGTTTGTGGCGATGGCCGCGTGCGTATCATCGTGTCCAAAATATACGACGTCTAATATTTCATCGGTAAATCCTACCATTTGCTTTGAACACTCGAACGTGGATAAATCATAAATGATGATATTGTGATCGGCGCTGATTACTGAAAAACAGGATCTAACTTCGTTCAATAGAAGATCAGTAACGGCTAAATTTCCTTCTTCGGAAGCCGGCGATATAACGCTGTTCGTTTGAGTGTATAACAATCGACTAGTTGATATATCCCACACTTTTACAACGCCTTTTTCACCGGCGCACGCTACGAATATACCGCCATCACTTTTCTTCACTTTAAATCCGGGAATTTGAAACTTTATCGGTAAAATAATAGAACCTTCGATGCTTTCGTATACGGGTAGTGTTCGTAACGCTTTGCCAAGCTTAATGTCCCATAAAATTAAAACTCTGTCTCTTCCGGAGCTGACCATTTGCGTTCCATCAATCGTGAAATTGAGTGACGTTATTTTACTAAAATGACCGGAATACGTATTTATCTGTTCGCCTTCGTCCGTTTTCCACGCTATTATTTTTGCATCGTCAGCCGATCCAAATATAGTGTTTTTTGTAATGTCCGGATGAAATTTCAATATGTTAAAAACGCCTTGGGATCCTTTGAGGGAATGCGTACAAGTCTGCTGCGGAATATTCCATAATTTGACGGTACCATCAGATCCGCCGGTCGCGAGAGTATTTCCTGTTCCGTCGAAGGCCAACTTTGCTATGGGACCTTTATGAATTGAACGCCACAATTTGACGACTTTGTTTTCGGCCAGGGACCATAATTTGATAAGACCGCTTTTATGCGCTGAAGCAACATATTGGCTATCCCTCGAGAGTGCAAACGAATAAATGACATCTTCCTCCACGTCCTCTGTATGATCTCCCAAGCTTGATGACACTAATCCAGTTCCCAAGTCGACAATCTTAATGCTGTCCGTGCATTGACAAAGCATATGATTACCATCGTTCGTCCATTCGACGTGTCCTCCAGTATAAAAGGCCGTATATTCAGCCTCAACGTCGAATCTGCGCAAATATAAAACAATAATTTTATTAATCAAATAATAAATGTGTATTTATTGGTTATGCACACATGAGTTTTGATTTTGTATCAAAATGACTGACATAACTCAAAATAATACAGTAATGAATAACACTTACGCTTCTTTTAGATTGTGAGAAGCCATTTCGTATTATTTAATACATAACAACGTTAAAATTCGAATAATATAAAACTTCAAAGTTTGACAACTGAACACGTGCGTATTCAAACACACATTTTGGTCTTAAGTGTGTTTTTTTCGATGCATTGACGAAAATATGGCCAAAAGCAATTGACGATGTAAATAAATACGTACAGATCTAAAAATGTATTTAATTTATTATTTACAGACAAAAACGATCTAAATATTTTTAACTGTATAACATGCCTTATAGAAATGTAAACTAATTTCATTTTAAATATATAATTACGATTTATTTTTATATTAATGCAAAATGCATTTTCATTTGATTTAAATATTTTTTCGGGGCTTCCGAGATGCCAAGCATTTTAAATGCATCTAATATTAAACCTTAATGCCGTTATAAATATTTTGCAATTGTGATATAATTAGAGGCATTAAAATAAAAGTACATCAATAGACGGCATAAATATAACAAGCATCCGATTTTATCATTTTTTTATTAAATTAATGCATTAAATAAAATTGGCGACTGGAGCAAACTTATCAAAAGTCGTGGTCAATCATCAAATCTATTTAGACCTTATTTAGAACTGTCAAAATAAACGTGATAGGTTAGATTTATATAAATAGACAGACGGTCGTTGCTAATATCAGATAATCAAAATGTGGGGTATACTAAGACATACTTGTAGATTTAATATTTCTACTACAATTTCTCTAGCGAGACCCTTGCAAAATAGCCATTTAATATGTGATTCATATTTTAAAAACTCACATATTGGTGTGAGAGAATTTTCAACTGAGAAGCCTCCGGAAAAATTCGTACCGATTTACAAATTTAAAGAAATCCAAATGTTCTCAGCGATGAGCAAATTAAAAATCTATCAAGCAATTTTCACGTGTATTGCCGTGCCTTCAGTTTTAGCGTTGGAAAGTAACCAAACACTCCCCGAAGGCAGTTCTTTAGCCGTTTTATATGCAGGTATCCAATGTTTAATTCATATTTATGTTATATACCCATAAAGGTACTCGTTAATAATTTTCTGTTATATTTGAAGGTTTATCGCTTACAATATTTCTGACGTCTACCGCTTTCTTCTCAAAAAATACAATTGGGATTATTTATGTGACAGAAGATTTACAGACGATAAAATTGTCCATTTTGAATTTTTGGGGCAATCGACAAGAAATATTGTTGCCGGCGAACGAATGGGTGCCTTTGTCTGAGCTACCTGGCGTGCTTTCGAGAAAATTTTATTTGACGACTATGTCTTATAACTCTGGAAAAAATTGGAAACTCTTTATTCAAGGGGAAGTATTAGATAAAGAAAAATTCGACGAAGTCATAGGAATACTTTAATTATAAGTCATACGAGGGTAGTCTCAGATGTACCCGACCTGACGTGTAGATAGTGATTGTTGTTTAAAAAATGACTATGGTAGAAAGTATCTACCTTATAATGTTTATGTTTGAAGACTTTACATTGTTAAGTATTTGTTTGGCAGCCATCAATAGTGAACGTTCTCAGTGAATTTGTGAACATGGAAAAAATTGTTCATCATTATGTAATGCATTTATTTGAAGTCTCAGTCCAATATCAAAATGAAGCTAGATTCTACTCTGGGGGGTGGTAGAGTTTAAACGAGGCCATACGAGCTACCAAGATGAACATCATGGTGGTCGACTAAATGAGGTGACTCCCCACGCATATCCCACGTCGTCAGTTTTTTGGGATATGCGTGGAACAATTTTCATTGATTATCTTCAAAAAGGAAAAACGGCCACATTCAGATAAAAAGAAAGTGTCGTTACATCAAGACAATGCACCAGTTCACAGATTCGTTATCGCGGTGGCCAAAATTAATGAATTAAAGTTCGAATTGCTTCCTCGTGCACCCTATTCGCTAGATTTAGCCCTCTCGGATTACTTTCTTATTAACCCTTTGCGCTCGGACGAACCAGCAACTCGAGAGCAATCAGCCGCTCCCGTTTATTTAATGAGTTCTTTACAGTCAACTTAAAATAATTTTAAACACAATAGAACACTTTAAACTTGTATATTTTAACATTGCGTTCTATACTTTTGCTTCTTATGGTATTTTATAAAACAATCTCCGAGGTGCATTCTTGACTTATCGGGACAAGTGTCACAGTAGTACACAGTTTGCCGTCTTTGGCCAGGCCTGATTCGTCGGGAACAAACATTGCATTCCCTTTTTTGTCCAATCAAAATAACATGCAGCTTCTGTTTTCTTTGTTAGGTCAAGTATGTAGATTCAAATGAAAGTTGTCTTAAATGTCATGACTCTATACAAGGTAACGATGGATGGATTACTGGAATGGTCAAAACTCACCCAAATTATATTCATATTTAGATTACAAAAAATGTTAAATAAAACAGATGCGATACAGTAGAGGATTTTTAATTTCAAATATTTCTAAATGTAACATTTTCTATTCTCATTCAATACAAAAAACCAACAAAAACGGTGTCAATGAGAGTTCTCAAATGTTCTTCAACCAAGCTGTAATAAGCACAGGCAGTACATATGTAAAAGGAACAATTAAACAACATTTTAACAATACTGTACAGAATATTTTGATTCATTAGATGGACATAAGTCTCGCCACAGGCAAAAATACATAAATTCATACAAATCCTAGATTATATTTTTTTGCATTTTTATCAAGTAGTAGTATTTACAATCTTAAGCTTTGTAACTGATCTACCTCATAAGACTTGATTATTTTCCTTTTTTTCATTAACTATTAAAGTTCACTATATATTATATACAAATCGACGATCCGAGACGCGAACCCCGGACCGTTCAAACTTTCAATCTATTTTTCCAACATTACGTGACATTTAAAAATATTTCTTGTCCAAAACCTTACAAATGTTTACTTACTTATATGCTCAATCAATAATGCAATATTGACATAACATTCACCTGCACAAAATACCTATTTCTGAAACATTCTTAATACGTCCTATTTAGAGTTTTAATATTGCTGTTTTACATTTTTTTTCTAGACGCCCAAATAAAATACAGTATGAAATCGTAGTAATGAAAGAAACGGGTGATTATTAACGTCTACGAACATAAACAAAGAGCAAACTTTGCAGATCAGTATTAATAAATACAAAACGACGAGATTAACTCTATGAAATGTAATTATAAGAACGAAATACTTTAAATTCTTTATATCATCTGTATATGTATGTCTATAACATAAAAATTATACAAGAAACAAATAACTAATTATCACAATTCTACATTGAATTACATAGGATAGTTTGTATTTACAATGAATAGAGTGATAATAATGTATGCAACCGCAGATTATCACAATTTTATACAACAGGATTGACTGATTGTAGTTTATTGTAAGATTTATTATATAATAATAATAAAAACTTAAATAACGCGTCATTACGACTATCTTTAAGAATGTATCGATTAATCGGATGATCATTCGTATGGGTTACGAGGAATAAGATTATCTAGAGAAATAAAGTCTTGATGAAATAAAAGCGTCGAATATTCACGTGACTGTGGATTTATAATAATTCTATTAGACGGTTTTAATTCAAAAATTAACGCTATAAATTTACGTCCTACTATTCAAATATACATCATGTAATTACCGTTAAATTACTATTATTTTTAAAACGAAAATAAAAACATACAATACCGAACAACACAAATTTTTATCTATTATTTGTATATCACAAATCGTGTGGTTATAAAGTACTAACGGCACATCGTGCCGGGTGTCAATAGAAAAGTGAAAATTCTTCAACGATTTACAAACTCCACTACTATTATTAGTGTGACGATAGAAAAGTGTGAAACATTTGAATGTGGACGTTTTATTCAATAGGAAGAAATAATCGAAAAGATTTATATTTATAAAACTACTCGACCCTAGATATTATCATCTCGGTGTCCTAAGTATCTAGAGATAAAATCATGACTACTTTATATGACTCACAATGATAAGGAAAAAACTAAATACGTTTTTAGCTATACTTCGGTAAAATGACGTGCGAGTTTTTAAATGCAAATACGAACCAAAGATTCTTTTAATTTTAACTGAGTAAAAAAAGGAGAATAATTAGAACTAACTAAACCCTGACATCCCATCACAGTATAAATAAAAGGATAAAATTAATGGTTTTTTTTTATTGAACGACTATAATTTTGATTGTAATTAGCGTTTAAAATTTCTCACATTGCATTGTACACATAATTTACATCCATCAAGCGACTCGATTACACCATTAAAATCGTACATCCATAAACTTTCTATAAAATAAAATTGAGTCAAACCTAAATAAAAATAAAATATAAAAAGCCGTATAAAGATATTTCATTATAAACATCTGTTTCTTAAAAAAATGCATACGTTTCTGTCAATTTCAATAAATAAATACGAGGAAAAAAGTCTCCCAAAAGGATAAAATGAAACTTTCCTCCGCGGAGACTCTATAAATTCAAAAAAATAATATAGTCTCTATATAAGTTTTCTTTTCAAGATTTATTGTTATATAAGTAAATGATTTTTCCATTAAGTAAATCAATTCTCTCCGATGCCATTTATAAATTTTGATTTTTCATTTAATGAGATCTAATAAAATAATTTTATTCAGGACAACATACATAAATAAAATCGATAAAACGATCAAAATAATTTCTCTATTTAGTTGACGCAGAAGGACCGAAGTCAACGAATACTTAAATTAAATTTGTCTTACTGTAATAAATATCTATCAGGTAATATTCCTAGTAATTTATCGACGTAAGATACCATACCACATCATATATATTTATAATATATGTAAACAAAATTTTTTTTTGCAAATGGGTGGGTGATATTAGTGTACTATTTCATTTAATATTGTTTATAATAACTAGACATAAGATCCAGATAGCAGGCGAAGTAATCTGCCACATCGTAAACTGTCCTTTCTCCGTTTCTAATAAACGGATGTTCTAAGAGTTTGCTATATTTGGGCCTTTGACTTTCTTCTTTTATCAAACTAAAAAAATAAATTTAATTAAAAACATATACGTACATTATAAAATTATCTATTGTGTCTTTCAATAGGGACGCTTGAAATTTGTTAGGTTATAGCGGCCACGTTGTTAAAACGACGTCGATTAAATTTATTTCGAATTGTTTAGTAGTGTACGGCAAATCACCATGGAAGGCTATAACGTTGAACAACGTGCGCATCAAATTTTATTTTCATAATCGGTGCTCTATTTGAGATTAGTTAATGCCATAAAATATTCTTGAGTGGATATCTCACATATAACTCGTTTTATTTACATACAAAAATTAAGCGTCCTTATTGTAAGATCCTATATATTAAATTTAATAAATATAATATCCTTCTTACCATGTATTAACAAAATCGACAAATTCTGCTGAAAATTGGTATACACTGTTTTGGGTCAGACGTGGGGGATCTCCCTGCACAACTTGTGATAGTTGTTCAAATACAGAACCCCAACGAGGATAAGGAAAACGTCCAGTCGCTACTTCCATTAGAGTAATACCCAAAGACCAGACGTCTGATCTTACATCATAGCCTGGTGGCCTCATTGGATCGATCCGCTCAGGCTAAAATACATTAAAAAAATTTAATACAACACAAATTTAAACGCATAAATAATAAACTAATACGAATACATACTGCCATATAAGGACGACAACCGGCATCTTTGGTACGAGCGATTGAATCGACAAGTTTTCCCGAAATCCCAAAGTCACAGAGTTTGATGCTGCCCCACCTGTCCAGCAGGATATTTGAAGGCTTAACGTCCCTAATAAAATAAACATCAAATTAAATAATATCCTTGTGATAACATATAACTATTTATATAAAAATAATAAATGCATACCTGTGTATTATCTTTAATTTTTCCTTGAGGTAGTTTAATGCTTTAACTGTTGCTACTGTAATTTTGGCTATTATTATTTCAGGTATTCTGCTGCGACGAATCCCGTACATATATTTGTAAAACTTGTCTAAAGAGGTGCCCATTAGTTCCATACAAATCCAACAGTCGCCCTTGAATATAAACATCGATCAATATAATCGGCGTAATAAACGCGTACATAAAATTCCAAGCGTGATTAAATATAAATACCTCTTTAAAAAGTGCTCCATAGAATTTGACTATATATGGACAATCGTTACTTCTCATGACGACGTCTAGATCCATTAAGAGTTGCTTCTGTTCTTTTTCATCTACTGTAGATCGAATTCGTTTTACAGCCATTGTATAGCTTGATCTATTTGGGAATGATAATGTAAGATGAACAAATAGGAAACGGTTTCGTGCGTTTTATACAAAGCTTAAAAAAAATCTCGTCTTACTCGCGATGCACCATTTTGTTCACAGCCCCAAAAGCACCTCGACCGATTTCACCGAGATCTTGCAGATCTTCAGCTGTGAAATCATAGCACATTTCCCCGGTTAGCTGTAGTTTTCCGGTTGAATGCATCGACTGGCACATCCGTATCCTATTTGTCATAATTTTATATTTAAATGACAATGCCAAAAAAATAGGAGATTGATTACATTTAAAAATTATTAGACGATACAGAAATATTCTATATAAAATATAATTTTAATGTTTATTCTAGCGTATTATCATTTATGATTTGAATCATGTTTTTAACGTGATTTAAGAATAAAACTAAATACATATTTTGTTCTTTACATGCTAAAATGATCGATTGATGGTAAGAAGTTTAAAAACTTTAAAAGGTATTACAAGAATATTTAATTCCCTAATAATTAAAAACAGGGTCCGCCGCCAGAACAAGTATTACCAATTTGAAATGTTACTGTTTTTGGAGAAATTAAATTAAATTTCATTAAATTTAAACACACGTATATCATCCTATCCTTTTTAATGTGTTTTTATCCCTTTTGCACTATCATTATTGTGTTTTGTGATGTACAATTGAAATTATTAACGTTACAAAATTATTTTGTCCAAGATCAATCCAATAGCTGGTAACACTTAGTCTGGTGAACCCTATATCTAGCGATTTGACATGCTAAAAGTAAACAATCACTTATTACGAAGTTTTTAATAGCTAATGTGATCCAAAATTAGTCTTCTAAAATTAGAAATTGAATTAGCAACACTGAAAACAACATTGAAAAATAACGGTTATTTTTTTAGTTGTTTTGATGAATACATGTACTAGTTTATTTAAAAAAATATATTTTCTCTTGAAACCTTGCATAACACAGATTCAGAATATAAACACCATATATTAGGGGGACCAAAGAGTATTCGCATATTTAGTATACATCATCCCATTGCTTTGGCAGACCATCGGTCCCTTTTTTGTAATAAAAATTTCCAGCTTAACCCTTTGAGTGCCGGAGGCCGATATATCGGCTCTTGTTGCACTGGCGAGAAGTGCCAGAGCCGATATATCGGCCCGCGCCTTGTAGCGCTTTACTATTTGCATTGCGAGAAACTCTATCTCAAAATAAATTTAGAATAAGTTATAAATTATCTAATTTCATTACGAGAGAATTAAAATAAATAGTTTTTCGTTTTATTTCTTTGACGACAACATTTTCCTATCGCTTGGAGGTACCAAAATCTAACATAAAAGTTCAACAAATGTGCCACGTATAGGCGTGCGGAAACTTCCAGGAAATTTGGAAAGAGTTTGCGTGGTGTGCAGCAGAAAGGATGGTGGTCCAAAAAGAAAATCACGCACAATTTGTAATAAGTGCAACAAAGGATTGCATGGAGCGTGCATTAGCAGCCACGAATGCTAAATAAATTATTTGTGTGAGTTTTACAACAAAATTTTACACATTTACAATATATAAATATAAATATTTATGACAACATAATTTTGTTTCAGCAATGTTATATTACCTATACCAATTACATATGTCGAAAGAGATAATCCGCCCGGCGCCTACCATGTACCTTCGAGTTATGTTTTATTTTTGTTATGTAGTTTTGTTTATTTTGGTACAAAATGCATTGGAAATGCAAAGTATATACTTCATAATAATTGGCCCATATAAAATTATGATGGAAAGATGACTGTTTATATATGCAAATATGTTTTGTATAAGAGAACTCAACTTTTACTTTATTTTTAAACATTTATACTTTTGTTTTTTCTAAAATTTTAATTGAATACAAACAAACTAGTGCCATTATTTTGTTCTGTATTTCATCCACAATATATGGTTTTTTGAATCATGTAAATATTGTTCCTCGTTTGGTTTTTATAAACATTTTTCCGAATCCTTGTAAAACTGTAAAATTCGGCTGGTTTTTCTCGCATAGGTACCTCTATTTAGCCCGGCACTAAAAGGGTTAAAAGCAAAAAACGGCCCTGAAAAGGTGGAGATCCATCGGGACGAGGTCCAATGAATAAGGAGGATGCGGTTACTCTTCCCAGTTTAATTCCTATACTTTATCCAGTGTCAATTTTACTTTATGCACATTATCATGAAGCAATAACGTCTGCTTTCTGTTCAATACCTTCCGCATCATATCCAGCGAGGGCCTGCCGGTGCTGACCCGCATGCTTCCGCTGGATTTAGAGATCCAATACTGTGTGGCAAAGTTTGTAGCCGAAAACGTTGGGACTCTGGAAATCAGCGGCAGAGGCATATATATAGATGCACTCGGCGACATCCATTGTCGCACAAAAGAGGCCGCGATAGCTAGCTGGCAGGAGAGGTGGTCCGCGTCTACTTTAGGCCGCCACCACTTTCTTTTCTTCCAAAGTGTTAGGTACTGCATGCAGTGTCGCTGGACTGTCCTAGATTATTGGACGTCCCAATTCCTCATGCGACAGGGGCGGTTTAGGGCTTCTCTCCACAGGTTCAGCATTTCCCAATTCTCGTAGTGCCCATGCAGTGATCCATTCATGGACACAGACCATGTTCTGTGGACATGTCCATGCATGGCATCCGATCGCGAGGCGCTATTTCGTTGTGTCAGCGGTCCAGAATTTGGACCGGTTGGATACGGAAACCTTATGGCCACTCCTTCCAGCTTTAGAACTTTTTTTTAATAAATTTGAGGAAAATGCATTCCTAGGGCCTTCTACGACCTCAATTATATGTACGTTAATAAGGCATGCGGTATCTATCTTATTCCATAATACCCATCCTATTTGTTTTGGTGATGAGTTTGTACAGTGGTCCTTGGGGATATGTCTAAGTCACTATATTCAAACACAAACTGAGCTCAAACATAAGGTCTCAAAATATGTGAATACTCTTTGGTCCGCATAATAAACGCATCATACGAAGGCCGAGTGTACTATATATGATAACAAATTATCATCAGCATCGAAAAAAGAAGCAAAACAATGCTTTTATCATCAAAATTGTGATTCAAAGAACTATATTTTCCTAGCGTTAAGTCTAAACATGAAGTTTAGCATGCAACTAAAATTTTCGAACTATGTGTGTTTAAATGTCAATTTTCACACACTAATTGCTGATAAGACTTCATTATTTGAAACCCCCTTTTTTCAATATCGGATTAATACTATTCAATGCACGTTTTATATAGCAACTCTAATTTTACTACAAATTCTCGTTAGCATAATGCATATTTATAAATTAATATTAACTTTAAGCATATCAAATATCACAATAACAGTTTTAATCAATTAGTACACATCCTTCGCCATAAAAAAAATTGTTGCTACGAATTTATATATATATAGTTATCTCGTTAAACACTCCAATTTAAATATGAAAAATTTAATACTCTCCTTTAATCGAATATAACATTTACCATACCATAAAAATAATCCAATCAGTCGTAAAATATTAAGGGACGTTTCTACCTTGTTGATTCAAAAAAAATCTTACGCTATAACCCGCAATAGATACGGATTATGATCGCGTCTTTTTTAATAAAATTTTAGGAATTTGTAGGAAATATTTAAATGCCTAGTAAAAGATCTATTACAGAAGTAACTGTCTTAAGAAGCTTCCTCAGTACAATCATACGCATTGTCATACGTGACTTCTCCCGTTCTCGCTACCATACTTTGTTAAAACTTTAAAAAATATTTTTATATTCAATAAAGATTGCCTAGTCAGCGCACTATATATCAAAATTCTATATTTAATACTATTCGCATTAAAAATTGTTAAAAAATCAATCACTTTTACAACAAGATAGAAACGTCTCTTAAATAAGAATATATATTATTTGTATTTTGTAATTGCACTATTCATGTATTATTGGCATAATTTATATTATCGTGTATTTTTAGAGTCGATTCATTATTTGAATAGTTAAGATTTTTATGAAAAGCATATACAAAGCATTAGTTATCCAGAATATTTGATTTTGGATATTTATATCGAATATTAGAAGCGACATGGAATAAATAATAGTGGAGTCAATGGCAAAATGTGAAACATAAACATCGCTATACCAAATAATATTGGCACAATCTCGAGACGGATAAAGATCAGTGGTGTGTAGGAAAAAAAAAATCAAATAGAAAAAAATATGAAACAAGAGGTTTGACCTAAAATGGCCGGAAGTGTTGACAGCAGCCGGAGAAGGGCTGCGATGGAGTGGCATCCTGTCATTGCTGAAGCCTCGACCCCTTAAAGGAAAAGAGGCAACAATTGTCAAGATGGAGAAGACGATAACGCATTTATTAATTTGTACAGGATTCAGAGAAAAAAAAAACTCAAACGTCACAAACACGAAACCAAACCACATTTATTAATTTCAATGTTTTAACCACAAGTAAGAATTACGTATTAGATTACACACCAATGAAACAACGCTCGATGAGATATTAAGAGAAAATAATATACGACACGAGATGATACTTGTTTAATAGCATGCATATAAAAATCGAATATATCCTTCATGCCGTGTAACTGCATGGTTATTTAGTGACAAAGATAAAAAGCCTATTGTTCTGGAATACCTCAAACGGTTACGACGATGCGCCGAGTTGTAACTGAAAATTTTAAAACGTCTATTTGTGGGCAGTATAAAAATTCTCATATGCCGCAGGCATAAATCGAAACGAATTGATTTTCAAATGTAAGTGTCGATGTAAGAAATGTAGCTATTTTCATATTCAAATAAGACATAAACATAATACATAGAGACGCGGATAAAGCAAATAACGTTACTGTGTATTGGTGTCGGGCACGACGTCCGGCGGCGGTCGTGTTCTGCCATGGGGTATTCGCTGTCGGGATCCGGAATTTGAAACGTCGTTGGAGTTTCCGGTGAACGGCATGAAACCTCCGCCGGGTTGCGGAAAACTCCCGCCGCTCCCCTGCCCGAAGCTGAGCTTGAGTTGTTTTCGTTTTTCCGTCGTCATTTCACCGCCTTTATGATTTGATTGAAAATCAAAATGAGGAATGGGAGGTCGGCTTTGACCTGTAAAATAAATTGATTGAAGGAAATTAATTACATAAACATAAAATGCGATATGACAATACAGCGAACAAAGCAAACAATTTTTCATAATCGAAATTTGTAATAATTTTCAATACACAAAATAAAATAGATAACAATGTCAATTTTATTGACCTAACTATTGAATAAGTGTATAGTTCAGATAACCAGTCAGTCAAACATTAAGTTTTGCATTAGAATAATTGTACATTAGCCAGAGTAACTGGGAAGAGAAATATTAAAAACCCACCAAATTGATTAGTCTTATTTAATGACAATAAATAAAATGTGAGTGTTCAACTACTACCATATTTGGAATAATTAAAGTCAAAAATAGCTACTGTGATGGGGCAGATTTGCAAATTAATGCAAAAAAAGGATTACGCTCATTGATATTATCAGGTATTTTTCAAAACAATTATTTATCATATAATATTTTAAATGACTTACAGAAATACTACGAGACGGAATTAAAAGACTAACATATGAGTCTCGCGTCACAAAAGAGTTATAACAGTCAATCATCGAGATTTTTAAATAAATACCATGTAATAAACAAATTATATTTATGGTTTACTTTGAAATGCAGCTTCTTGCAATTCTTTAGTCTTGTATCCGCACCAACTGTCCGAGTATACCGGGTTCAATATTTTTTTTAAATTCCCACAATCAATGCCTTTGCACTGCAATCAGGCGCTTTGAAAAAAAAGCATTTGCATAGCATAGTCCACTGAAGATCCGCTGCAGAGGGAGCACTTGACCGGCATGATTTTTACGTTTCGATTTTTAATGTCAACGATTTTCTGCCTTGATCTTTGGCGATGCAAATAAAAAAGCAGCGTACAATGCTGGATGTGGACTCGTCGTTATTCGATTTTCAATACAGATTAATATCTCAATATTTAACATTATTTCAATAAGATTTTATAAATGCATTTTCAGACGCAGCGCAAAAGCAGAATTTTGAACCTAAATGGACGATATTTTGGATGATTGAGTCATAGAATATAATCGATCGAGATCAAACGCGAATAGATTAGATGTAGATATCAATCAACACAAATTAATTTAATTATCACCATTTTTATTAACGTATTTATATTAATTTCCAATTAGAATATAGATTTATCCAGGAAACCATACATACGGAATATTTATTAGGGTTTATTGATAAGATTATGTGTAATATTAAAATTTAAACCTGATATCATTCCCGAGTTCCCATAAACAAATTGTGTATATTTGTTGATTGAGCGGTGTACATATTTGATTATGATCGAATATGATCAGATAAAATACAGTTATTTATAAACATTGACTCATTACAATCTTTCATAAGCCGGTGATGTCATTAAAATACACTTTTGAATATTCGACGAAAGCAACGCTTATTGTATGTATCGGTTTCCAGTTAGAATATGAAAATAACCAAAAAATCAATAAATCTAAAATGCAGAATGTTTATTATAGAACTAACCAAGATGACCGTTCCTAGTGTGTTCCTGAAGTTGCACCCGAATACTATGATAATATTTTGATCTTGTTGTATTGATTATGTCAACATTGTTATGTTATGGGATGAAAAATGGGCATTATTATATAAACATATGACAACTATTCAATGTTGATATTTTGGTGTTATTGATCGAAAATGTGTGCGTAAAAAAAAGGGGAAACATTAAGATTTTATCCAATTGTGTTGTGATGGTCGACGTACACATGACAGAAGAAAATGCAGGTGGAACGAGAGGGGATGGAATTGTCTTCGAGAAGGTTTGTTCGGCGTATCGACGTCGCGCAGATTTGACATTTGGCAGCCGTTCGACGTCATCGATCGGTCGGGGGCCGGAGACATCCTCGATCGAGACGTCCCGGGCGATGTTTTGAAATGGATGTTTGCAATTTCCGGTGTGCAATAAAAGGGCTCGATCGTTCGTCGACTTTCTGCGGATGAGATGCGGGGTGAAGAATATTAAGGGAGGATACCTTGATCGGAAGAATGGCCGGGGTCGGCCATGTCGGCGTCAGCGCGGCCTCAGCGCAGCCCCAGCGCAGACCCGGCGCAACACAACCGACAAAGCACACAGCCCTACACTGCGCCCCGCAATCGGCCCCGCCAACTAAACACCGCGCCCCTTCTTCTTCTTCTTATTATTCGACCTGCGGTCACTGCCGCCAACCTAAATTTGCAATAATGCTAAATTTTGCGACGAAATAATATTTGTTAATCAATTATGATGCAATATCTTAACAAACCGAATATATTGTATACATAAGGCTTTAAATATATATTTATTATACACCAAACAAAATAATTGTACATACATACATATATTTAATTTCATGCATAAAGAGGCATCTATGGTATATCGCAAAAAACATTATTTTTTATAAATTTGGATAGCGCTATGAAGATTAAGCTATTTTTTAAAGACGAAAAAATTGTTTATCAAATGATGTCAATAATGTTTTTATGTCAATCGAACGAATGTCAATACTATGATCCAATTCTTCTCAGATTTAAATTATCTCTGTGTATACTTTAACCATACGTATAATAAATAGCCTCAACAGATTATGAATATTTTAAAAATTAATATGTTGAAAAAATAATCATATTTAAACAAAATAAATTTGATCTAGTTTTTTTAAAGCAAATCTGTTCCGTGTAACTCGAATTTACACAATAGATAAACATAGCCCAAATACTGTCGGTTTATTTGTATTGACTTCTCTTATCTCGGCAGGAGAAGATCCTCAAACTCAAAATAGCGCGTGGAAAATTCCATTTTATCTCGTGTAAAATATCAAAATATATTTTTAAACGCCTGCATGAATATCGACTTTTTTATAACGTTGTCAAATTATTTTTTATGACTTGCAACAATAATAAAATTCGAATTTAAAATCGTCTCCCGTGAAAATGTTAAACATTACTACAGTGCGCTACTTTATCGACGCGTGCATCAAACGTCAAACTGCGACTGGCAGGTAAATTCAAATGGCAAGCACAGGTACGATTTTAATCGAAATTATAAGTATGCATCGTTTTTACAATAAATTTGTATGATTTTGATCGCTTCAATAATTTGACGATCGTGCGTACCTTCTCATAGGCAAATAGATCACGTAATTGCGTTATTCTCTAGAAACTTTGTTTAATGTATCGAATGCGTATTAGACGAACAATGACGTGCATTCCAAATGAGCGTTCAATAATTGTAGGAATAAAATCAACGCTCTCAACTATAACAGTTGCAAAGTTTATTCAATATTTTGCAAATTTAAAAATGATAATTTAGCCATAATAAAAAAATATACGACCATAATACTAGTGACGTTTATTCAAAATATTTTATGCGGGAATGATGGTGAACACACCAAAGACTGACATCATAGACAATATACTTAATTAATATTGTATTTGTAAATGTTTTATTATAAAATGCTAAGATACGATATATCGTCGATTGTGAAAGTAACGAAGACAATAAACAACGATCGCTATTGGCTCATTGATCGAATTAATAAATGTTTCGTTTAACAAACTGTATTAAAATATCTTCAATTAAATATTCAAGACATTTTCTAGAATTAAATTACAGAACAGAAATGCAAAATAATGTACCAACTGATGAATCATCAATAATGAATGAAAGTAGATTCGTCAATATTTGTCAAGTCACTTATTAGGGTGTACCACATGAGCGTTCGAAATTTGTAAGTGTTAAATAAAAAACGCCATAACATTTACAAAATATAATTTATTCAATCAAAATAATATCTATTAGCTTCAATAGTATTCTGTCAGCGAGAGAAACTGTATTATTAGAGGTACCCATAGGTAATGTCGTTATTTCAATGCAATACCATCAAAATAGTCTCCTTCAGTCTGTAGATCAATAAGGACGGGCTTGAAAAAAATCTCGTATGACAATTGGAAGAGGTGCATCCATCGGAAGAATAATGCAATAGAACACTAATAATGCAATAATAATAATGCTGTAATATTTTTTAAATCTTACATTGGGACCGATGGACATAACTATAACTAACAAATATACATATAACAGTCTGATATATTAAAATTTAACAAAAACAATGGATTTTTTTCAACAAATTAATGCAAAACCTGCTGTTGCATCTTTGCTAATACGAGGCATGTTCAGAAAGTAAGTGTACTATGACCATAATTGGCTATGGGTTTTTTTGAACACTGAGTGGTACTGCCTGGGTGAAATGTGGTTCGCTAATTTCACGCCTAATATAAAAGACAGTCGTCATACCAATAACCCATCTGCCAAAAATTCAAAACAACAATTTCGGGCAAAAAAAATCATGCCCTCAGTGTTTTGGGACCGAAAAGGCATAATTTTGGTCAAATTTCTACCTCAAAGGTAAACCATCAATGCACAACAATATTATAGTGAGAAACCTCTCAAAATTTCCTAAACCTACTTATTGCGCCAGATAAGTCTATGCATACCGTCTTTGCCGAGACTTCAAATCTCATATCTTATCGACGTTACCGGTTGGGTGGTGATACGTAGGAAGCGGGAGTCGGGAGGAGTCGTTGGATAGCCTTGACTCCAGGATGACGTCCTTCCAGCAGCCAGATATCTTTCTCGTGTGTAATAAAGAGGTTATCAAAGCAGTCTTTCTGTTCGACATCCGTCCACCTCATCCTATCCGCCCAGTTATATAACGGTCTTAGAGAAAAACGAACCCGCGCGCTAGCGCTAGACGAAAATGAGGTGGAGGTGCACTGGTCGAGGGGCATAGTCTCCGGTGTTGGTGCTGACGAAGCAATGTAAGGAGATGATGCAACGAACGCCGAGACACTTTCTTTCGGGTGTCCGAAGAAGACTAATCGGGTCGACTCTTAAATTTTTGCCCGTGCCTTGTCTGGAACTCTGATTATCCGTAAAAGTGGAGATAAAGCATCGCTAACCAATTATTATTTCATATTGTTTTGAATAAATGACATTGATTATCTGTCCAGTGGCGTTATCTACCTTGAGTCAATTTTCAGAGTAATGGGAATGAGAAGTACTTGTTTAAAACCTTTTTATTGTGACAGAGGATCCTACTCAAGATTTGAAGTGCTGCAGACTTATCTGGCGCAATAAGCAAGTAGTATCTGCAAACGAAGACGTAGGTGTACCCCATGCATGATACCAAAATTGACTGCATAATACTGCCATTAATAGGTTAATGCATTTAGAGTGAAATGGTCAAGTAAAATAAAAACTGCGTGCAACTCTAAATCGGATCGGTATCCTGCATTTTGCGCCCCAAGCCCAGTTGTGCCCGTGGCAGGCGCCTGATTTGCCACGTCCTAGTTACGGCCCCGATGAAACGGCGTCTTCCATGAAGAGATTATTAATCCAAAGGTTTCCTTTACGACGATCCTCATTTTCGGGATAATAGTGATTCAATTTTAGTACCAATGCCTTCAAGTGTTAACTTATTACGTTTAAAACACCTTTCCTGTCGACGTCAGCAGCAATTGAAAATTCTTGCAAAGGTGGAAACATTTTTAAATCCTCCTTTAGTAACGCTTCTTTTTAAACGCATCAACCTAATTTCTCAATTTAAAAATTTGACAAAGCCCTTGGAAAGAAAGGTTAGGGTCATTCTTCTTAATGTGCCATATCGTAGACGTAGGCGATCTCCATAGGAGATTTTACTAGGGAAAGGATTTAATGTGGTGGTTTCCCGTTGCCTTCCACACGTGGTAAAGTAAGGATAGGATTATTTGGAAAGGTAAGAGAGGAGAGAATCTATGAGTGAGTAGCGAAATTATTGTTGCAAATTCAATCACTCACTAATGGGCGTCCTGCACGACTTCATTAATCGCCTCAGCATTTACTTTTTTTTTCAAATCCAGGAAATCAGGGTAAACCTGGATTGAGACGATCGATCAGAAATATTAATATTTCCGATCTCCCAAATGTGTTGGTACGGTGAAATTTTTTTCCACAATCTGGATTTGAACCCGAACCTTTATAATAAGAGTCCAGGATCTTATCCACTATACCAACACTTGGTCTTGGGGTCATTAAGTAGATTAAATATGTCCGCCATATACGCGAGTCTATTCATCCATTCCTCATCCTAAAAATGTTCTAGTAGGGTCTTTCTTTTTTTTTCGAGTTTCTGTCACAAAATTTTGCTTCTTCCCTTAATTAAAAAAAAACCATTTCATTCGATTGCCACCTCGCTTCTGCATGATGCGAATTTCTTGAAATCTGGCATACTATTTGCGGCCCGGCACCGGGCCGTGAATTACCGGTTGGGGAACACTGCACTAAAGGAAAAGCGTTTTTGAAAAGCGACTGAAGTCGAAAATTATATCTGTATATATTTTGATTCAAAAGTAGAAGAATTTTTCAAAGAAGGAATTAAAAAACTCGAAAACCTGTTGGAAATAGGTAGTAGTAATGAAATTATGTTTTATAAGATTTTGTAAATAAAAACGAAAAAAACAAATAAATTCTGTCATTACTAAACAATCGGCAAAGACTTTTCAATACACTTAATAATATATGGTAATTGCATTGTATTGTGGCTGATGTAGGTTAGAATGCACCGCGCATGCGCTGTGATGTTGCAGTGAAAGCGGGAGTTTTCCAATTCAAAGAAGGGTCACAAATCATCCGTAGATCCGTCACTGTCTGTCTGCAATTGTGTTTTGTCATTGAGTTTCCCAGCAGCGGCGAGGATCCCTGCGTGCATTTGTTTTTTGTCGGTTCACATCGGTCGCATGTGGGCTCGTTCCCAGTTCCCACATAGGCGGCTTGTTAGTCTTATTGCGGGTGGACGGCTGGTGGCGTCTGTGACGCGCCTCGTCACACGAGAGATCTTTAAAAATAAATTCGTCGAGGTGGGGTAAGATCGGAGTATGTTTAGACGGCGCTGGGCAGTTGCAGGCGGAGGTGCGCGGCGGCGCCACCGCTCTTAGCGCTCTCACTGACGCCTCCTACCGCTTCCGGTCGCCAACCTTGGCCCGCGAACGTCATATGACCGGCCTATCTCTAACTAAACAGTGCTAATTATCTGCCAATATGCCACTGCTTGCAATCTACAGGTATTTTTCAGCGTCAAAAATTTTATTCCTCTGCAATTCTAATAATACGCAAGACGCACTGATAACAACGCATCGATTATATTCGCATTAATCGACTAACCTGTCAGCTTCGAATCACTCTAAAATTACTATAATCAATGACATCCAAATGAATTAATTCAATCGTCACATGTACATCATCGGCAACGTGCGATTTGAATGCCCGCGAAACGTGTTATTATGGCCAAATTACGCTCGTCGCCGCAAAACAAATAATTCAAATCAAACGTCAAACAGCACATTGATTATTACCATAACGGCCAAATTTTATACCGAACAATACTTTATATCCACCAAAATCGAATGCACATCGATGAAAACACTTTAACACAACCACCCCGACGATCATATGACGAACTTCCGAAACAAAAGAATCGCAAGCGCACGATTCAAATTCAAATCAATTTGGCCGTAACGCAAAAAAATATGTCCGTTGTTTATGTTTTATTTCGTTTTTTTCCGCTTCGAATAAACGTCAACGCTCGATAATTGCATCGATCGCAAAAAAACGCATTTAATTGCGACTATTAAAATTAATATAAAAAGCATTCGAACGGATATTATAATTGCCATTGCGACAAAATTTATATTCAACGCTCCCATAACAATATATCGACGTTGTTAATATGCGCACATATGCCATAATAAACGCGATACATCTTCGATATTTATTTAAATCTGCAAAAATGCTAAACAATCATTTTGCATCGTGCTAATCAAATTTTCAATTGGGGGATCGACACACAATGCAGATGCTGTTAAAATATTAATTCGAAACACTGATTGATGACTTTTATGCGCATATATAATTTTATCAGATTTATCATAATCATCAGCGCCAACATACGCCATGTGCTTTTTGCCGATATGCTTCATTATTATGGGATAAATCTCAATTTTTGACAACGTAATGGGCGGTTAAAATTTAAGCAATCGATTCCGAAATAATCAATACACAATTAGAATGCATCGTTTTAAACTGTTGACGAGTAATCGCGCATATGTTGCGATCGAATGATCGGTTGTAAAGGCACCCCTACACGATTAAATGTCTGATTGAAAATTGGTGCTAAAGTTGATTCTATTTGAAATATATACTATTATGGGGCTCGACAACAGTGTTAACTCGTTCGTCGCTGCGTCCACCGTATCGTGTAATTTCGGTGGACGTTTTCTTCCACCGCTTAAATATGATTTAACAAGTTTATTTAAAGGAATTAACACTTCCAAATTATAAAGTGGTTTGTAGAGTCTAAGTAGTTTTCTTCGGGAGACAGTAAAAAAATACTCTAGATGATCTTTTTCATTCTACTGGAAAGGGCTTTCTGAAATGCAAAGAATCCAGTATCTCCTTTCCTTGCTAGGGTGTTGCCGGGCTAAGGTGAATACAGATGTGACGCTGAAGTGCATCTCGGATTCACTCCCACACCAACTGAAGATGTCTCCTTGTCCACGTACAACTTACCCGAGAAAATTCGAGACTGAGAACCCTTTGTAGTCCCTAAATATTTTAGACAAGTTTATAATTAGATAATGTATGATATCTCTCAAAGCATTGGCCTAAATGGACACCGGGTTTTTTTACATTTTATTTTGTATATTCGTTAATTTTGAAAAAAAAATTATGAATATTATATGATTACGATTAGATGATCGGAGATATTCACGATAGCGCGCGTTAAGAGTCACTCCCTGTGTTTTAAGATCCGGCCAACAGCCCTTTTCCTTAGTATCTCTAGCAGATAGGCGAAAACCTATGAAGGATCATAAAAAGGAATATTCCTTTCCAAATACTAAACACGATACGCAAAATAAAATCACATGATTTTAAATCTGAGTGGGGGAAAAAATGTAGAAACAAAATGTCGAGTCAGACTCGACATAGGACCGCAAAGAGTTAAAACAATTCAAACACACATGAGGTGATTTTGGACAATTAGGACAATATCTTGCGATTCTTTTAATTTTTTTTTCGCTTCTTGGCGATCCAGAATTTGTCTCATCTTTTTGTAACAATTAGTTCCGTCTAATATGTCGAATGCCTTGTGGATTTTTATGAATTTGAATGAATTTTATGACGGGTGTCTTGCGTTTCATCATACACTTGTGCATCGATGGCAAAGTCGTGCTGTAAATGTACCCCTACACGTCTAAACTTTTTTTTAAAGAAACATGAAAATGCGCATACTTACTATTAAAGAAAAAAATCGCATTATAAAGAATCTTTTAGCCGTCATAAAATTTAGGTATATTTATTTGAAATCACTATCGTCGGATTAGTTATTAAGCTCTTTATACAAAAATAAAACGACTTTCATTCGTGTTGTCTTGAGAGCAGGCATTTGTTTTGATAATTAAGATACTCGTATCATTCCTATTGTTGACCAATTTTGTTGTTCCCCCTTGACTGTTCTGGAGTGTCGTCATTAGCCGAGTATCCTTTAGCAAAATCTACTCCTTCAGAACTAAACTGGCAGGTTTGCACGGGAACACAGAACAACAGAAAGCAGATACCATGCAAGTTGAACATTAAGGAATGAACGAATATTGTGTGCTATCAAAAGTGTTAAGGTTTATTTATTGATATACAAAAGGTTAATACAGGGTTCTATGAAGGTGGTTCAAACATATAATAGCATTTATTAAATGTTTGCAATCTTTAACTGATTATGCACGCATTTGTTCTCCTGATGCTGTTCATTCGCATCTACAAATCAACTTTGACGATTCGCACTATTAATAAAATGAGCGTTGGTCATGCCGATTCAATAAAACTCTAAAAATCTAAATTCACCATGCACGATCAGCATTGCTCAAATATGCATCTTCTGGTTTATAAGAAGTTCATACAAGGTGTATACAGGGCAGCCCAAAAAACACATGTGGTCATAAATTCGATGCATCCCTATACAAACACGTTCCGGGGTTTTCATCGATCGGATGCAACGTTTGTGTCGAATGCGTCCTATCGAAAATAAGCCAGCTGTCTCCTGTTGATGCTTTCATTTTTCGTGATCTGTTCCACATGCCATCCGGGAGCACGGGGAGAAGCCTTCGTCATTTTTTTAGATCTTGTAACACGAAACTGCTGCACATTGTAGGCGCTCTTTTAGCTTTTCTATTTTCAAATGCTCCCCAGATGGACGCCGGAATTCCATTAATACCCATTGCCACAAATGTGGCTTTTGGCAGCTCTCAGTTCGTCGGTTCGCCATGCCCGGCGTGTAATAGAAAGTCACCAAGAAATGTCGTTCTGTTTTTGCATCGTCGATTGACTAAAAGTGTTGCGATTTGATATATCCGTCATAGGAGTCTTGATCTTTTTTTTTGTTTTTTTGGGCACGAGACAAAAAGCCACCGTTGAAAAACTCTCATTATGCATAAAATGTGATACGATTTAGACGGCCATTTAATGAATAGATACATGACGACGCTCAACTGGGTGTGTAATTACGGCGTAATGTCGTTGGGAATCTCATACAATCGTTTTTGTTTTTCGCAAAAAGCGATAGCCATTCGCATGATACACATTTCGCGGTGAATTGGGTGTCAAGGTGGGAATAAATTGCGCAATTCTCTTAAATGTGCCTATTTACCCACGAGCGCAAGATAACTAGCGATAGCAAGACTGTGACAGATTTATTTTTTGCATCCGTTGCGAATTTAATACATGTAAATGGATCAGCGAGTGGAGAAGGAGCATCTCCGGGTCGTGTATTAATCACTGCTAAATTATCTTTAAACTTACTTTTGAGGCTTTAGAATACTATTTGTACATCGCATTTAAAAATAGTAACACTTCACTCAATAAGTTCATGGGATATTTTCACTTTACACGTTTTTCTTCTTCATTTAGGATCGTTTTTTCGCAATTTCTTCAATCAAAAGCACCAATGAAAGCTACTAAATCGAGACATTCCCGGCGAAATCTGCACGCTTGGAAACAGTGGCGTAATTACTAATTGGCGAGCTTAGGCGACGCCTAGGGGCAGTAACTGTCTAATATATGTATACATATATACAGTACATATGTATATGTTTTTCAAATTTTTATATTAACCTTTCCCCACCGGTGATGTATTTACTACACCTCGACTCTAATAATAGGAATATCAATACGAAATATAATTCATACGGGCTTCAGAATTTTTGTATTTCTCCGTAATATAATTACGAATCACATCAAAGTATAATAGAATATGAGTATTCATCTGCTGCGACGGAAATAAATAATTTATCGGGGAATCGGGAATTGTGTGAGTTTTAGTCCGTGTCTCAGCATAAAGGAATTCCATCAGTCGCATTGATGGTAAGATACGAAAATGGGAGCTCGGGATCGAAATTTTGCCTCGGGATTGAATTCCCTAACTGTGAGCAAACGCGGTACCCACTTCGGACAGAGCTTTCTTATTGACAAATTTTGATGCAAAATGGTGAATACACTGCATTCTGACATCTTTAATCTAACAATTTAAATTTACGTTTGTCCAAAATTATTTTGTGGACTGTTGTGTCATCCTACGAACTTATTGAGTGATGTATTATACAGCTTCTATTGTTTGAAATCAACTCAAAATTCATATGCATTATAAATGTGTTTGACCGACTTTCTGCTTCGTCGCTGCGGCAATTGCGGATTGCCGCGTTGTTCGGCTGTTGAAATTTCACCGGGAGGTCACTTGAGGAGTGCCGATAAACGACATCTACAATTAACAATATGCATACTCAAAGCTATAAATGTACAAAGTTTTAAATCAAAATCTAACTAATGAACGACATTTTTCTGATCGTATTAAAGCAAAATATGTGCACATATTCTTGGTCGTTTATTTCAAAACTGCGCAAAAAAAAATGTGCCTATTTCCAACAATCATTTGCGCCCAAATTTAACCGCTAAAACAACACTATACGTTCATTATTGTTCTAAAATAATTTCTTATCGTCCAATCACAAACCGCAACGTATTTTTAAAAAGCTCCTGCTTGATTTTGGTTTCCTTTGATTTCCATAATCACGGTTTGATACAAGAATTTAAGTTATTTTATTCTCTCTTCTGAATTTCATCAAAACGAAAAAAAACCACATTCAGATGCGAATAAATTCATTATGATGCATTAATGATCTTTGTTAATATCATAGTTTATATAAGTAGTGGCCTCTATTTAAATTTGAGTCTTTCATTTGGGTCACATTTGTCAACTTTGTTTTTTCTAGTGAGCTTTGCAAGAAACTGAATAAATTATATTGATATTAGGCAATAAGCTTTTGATTGAACTGGAGTACTTTTAAACATTTTAAACTTTCAATTTTGATGTTGTTGTACGTTTTTCGTAGAGATGCTACGCGCATGCGCTGCGTCGTCGCTGTGTGTGTGTGTGTGTGTGAATGTTTATACATAACATAAAGCAACCACTACACCATTAGCAAGCTTATTTTATTATATATTACACAACACACTGTGCAATCTTTTTTAGCAACAATTTTTGTTAACACATACATACATGGATTTATCATCGATCTTCTAGAATCTAGAACATTCGATAGTTCTACAAAGATATATTGAGATAGAGTTCTTTCGCGATGCGAATATCAGGGCGTCATCGCATACGCGACGATATATCGCCGTTGGCACTTTTTGCAAGCGTTGACAGCGACGATATATCGTTGTCCGATCTTAAAAGAGTCAATATAGCTATAAAAATGCAATCGCATTGTAGGAATGCCGCATTCCTCGTTGGATTATTTTAGCTCTGTGAAATATTTCTATGTTTCAAAGTGATATAATTCATTTTAGACACTCTGCCTGTAAACAAATCGGAATTCGAAGTGTGAGAGTTTTATAGCCAATAAAAGAAAGAGCATCCTTTCAAGGATTTCGGTAGCCATTCTCGATATGTCGATCGCTATGGATGATGGACGCAGATCCATCAATTCTTCAAGATTCGAAGAATGCACTCAGATAATGAGTGCTTCAATCCATCAAGATACTTTTGGAGATCGTAAGTGCTGCTAAACCTTTTTTCGTATGGACAGTGACGACCTTGACATTAAAAGCGGTTTTGCATTTCTGCTCAACAACAGGTTCCGAGACGAAAGGAAAAGTCACTTGTTTGTCGGATTTCTTCTTCGATGAATGATTGCTTTTCGTTGTTCGCGGATTTAATGAGGAAAAGCAATTGCTGCATGACTAAGTGCTATTCCTAGTCCTGTACTTTTGTTATAAAGGCTTGGGTTCAAATCCAGATCGTGGAAAAGATTTCACCGTATCAACGAATTTGGGATAGATCGTCTCAATCTGTAATTATCTGGATATAAAGGAGTAATTACTGAGGCTTATATTTTTTTTTAAATACCAAATTCTACTACCAATACCCTTAAAATTGGATGTCTCAGCTTTGTAATATATTAGGGGGACCCAAAAGTATTCGAATATTGTATATGAATAAAGTCTTCCAAATGTGTCGTCATTTCCTGGCCTAAACATCCACCCTCTTGCAATAGTTTGCATGTTATTTCAAAATATTTATAATGTCTGTTAGCCAAAATTTTATGCCAAATTTTAAGTGGCTTATTTAGCACAAATTGTGTAATTTGAGCTTTTGAAGGAAAGGATTGTTCATCAATTTAAATATTTCCTTGTGATATTAGGGCAAGCTTATTTGTATTTTCTTGCGAAACGTATGAATCTAAATATTTGCTTAAATTTATCCCATTGGCATTGCGTTTGAAATAGAAAGATGAATTCCATTTCTTGGACAAAAATGTGTAAATCTTCTTTTCACTCTATGAAATTAATTTATAATATATTTTAAATAGAAAAATAATTCCATTAATAAAAGTATACATCATACATAGCTTCTATTAGGAGGACCCGAAAGTATTCGTACATTTTGAGATCTTATGTTTGAGCTCAGTTTGTGTCCGGACACAATGACAGAAACACCTTTCTATGATATTTTTTTGTAGGACTATTATTAAACATTATTTTTGTGCAATAGATTTTTTGTTGTTGTTAAAGATAAAATTTCCAGATTCAAAACTAACAAAGTTCACATCTGGCATTGTATAAAGTTTTTTTTTTAAATTTGGTTTGGAAATCCCAAAAAAGCCAGTAAAATACTCAAAGTTGTTTATGGAGAATTAATGATAGTCCGCAGATGCCAATATTGATTCCAGAAATTTAAATCGGACAATAGAACCTTAAGGAATGAAGTGAGAATGGGAAGACGATGCAGTAAAATCTATAATCGAATCAAATCCACGACAAACATTTAAGAACTATGCAAAAATATTAAAAAGTCATCGACAAAACGAATAGGATGGGTGCTATGGGGTAGGATGGATACCGCAAGCCTTGACTGAGCACAACAATAACAAGCGACCAAACACGTACTACGCCTTCTTGACAATACAAAAAAGTATATTTTTGAATAAATTGTAACCGGTGATAAGAGATGATCAATTTACGACAATATACGATGAAAAAATCATTGACAACACGAATAGGATGGGTTTTATTGGGTAGGATGGGTACCACATGCCTTCACCGAAAACAATAGAAACTAGCGACGAAACACGTGCATTTCCTTGACAATACAAAAAACTTTTTGAAAAGCCTGACGATGAAACAATCAGTGGTTTTCTCGAAAATAACCCCTCAATTCCAATCCCTATTCCCGAATTGTCTATAATTTTTTTTTTACATTTAGTGGGATATGCAGGGAATAATTAATTAAGAAGTAATAAAACCGAAATAAATTGTAACTTCGCAAGTTTATTGTCGGCAATTAGAAGTTTTGCATCAAAAATTAAAAGAGAAACGTCCATATATATCAAAAAAAAAAAGACGCTGAAAGGCTAATCCAAAAGTATGCGCGCACTCACTCTTGCATCGAAGATCAACGACAGTCGTACTGCGTGCGCATCCTTCTTCTACCGATCTCCGCAGCCCTGCTTCATTTCATCGGACCAATATGCGTCAACATGGTGCATCCGCTAATCGTTTCGCAAAACAAAATGCGTACTCAAACAATGTTTGTGCTGATTCGAAAACGTTCACGGAGGTGTGCACAACAACTCTCCAAAGTTTCATCGCAATCGGATGAATGGTATAAGAACGTATACGGGACAAACAAACAACATACATTAATTTATACATAAATATTGCATATAAAATTTTTCCACCTAATAGATTACAAGGCACAATTTTGGGCGTATATTCGTATCATACCGTAAATAATAATCAACAAAAATAAGGATTTTTGCAATTTTAATAATGCATATGCCATTTTGCAAAGAATAATTGTCGTGTGTGCGATAATTTTCACCTTTTTCAATGGTCATTTCAAAACTCCATGATTAAGTCACCGAATGGATAATGTTTGACTTTCACCATATATATAGTTTGGTGTCATAACGCCTAAACGCAGATAAATGAATACCATTAATAGTTTAGGATTCTAAGTGTGTAGATGTTGCGCAACGCTTGTGCAAACGAAAGTTTAACCTTTTCTTGTGAAATTCGACGCTGTAAAAACTAGGTTTTCGGACGCCCGATCGAAAGTCTATAAACACCGGCGATTATCGATGCACGGGAGTGATGATATGTGCTGTGTGAATAATGACCGATAAAAATCTGTAAAGACTACCGAATGACGCTACACACTGTAGTTATGATGTAAGCTTTCAATTTTTTAACAACAATCATACGTGCGGTTCTTTGAAACGTATCGGAAGTGTGTCATAGTAATTTTGTAGCTTATTTATCTACGGCTCATAAAATAGCGTGTTATAATTTTGCGTACATCGTCCGTGTTTCGTTTAATGGAGAAAATGATTTGGAAAATAAAATAAGAATAACAGTAAGAAGACAAACACTGAGAGCGTCATGTGCATCTCGAGTGTTTCGTCAGTGTTTACTTGTTCTATTTCTAGGCACGTTGCGCTCTTTCCAATACATATTAGTTCGTTCTTTATATTTCACCTGCTCTAAAATGATAGCGCGTGCGATCGGAAAGCATCGATTTTAATCGCCGATCAATCATATTGAACGTTTCATGAAATCATATTCAATCGGTCATAATAGATTGTTAGAAATACTGTTTGTGTAGTGGGTTACAATCTCCAATGCTAACAAATTTAGACGATCGAAGGTATTTACGATTATAATCGATCATCTCGATTGACTGCATAAGAATTTGCAACAATAATCATAATATCATTTTGAAATAAGGATAGTTTTGAATGCTCGAGGGCATATCACATGGGCGTACCACATGAACGTTCGGAATTCGTAAATGACACGCACGATACAGGTGTCTTGCGTCTCTTCGTACACTCGTACATTGATGGTATGTTCCTATTGTAAAGTTCCCCTACATGTTAAATATTCTCAAATATCGCGAAAAGCATTACATTTGCGATCGCTTTTATTCTCTTGTCACGTTTCAATCAAATTTCTGACTAAGTTTAACGAACACAAAGATGGAATTTGTCCGTATCCGATTGTAAACCATCAAGTGTGGTTTAAAGTTAAAACAAGACTTATGGTGGGGGTATAACATTTCCATTCCCATAATCAAAATCACTTACACACAATATATTATTCGTAAATGCACGTACAGATACGACTTTACTATGCAAAACAATGTTACACAAATCTTCCGAAGAAATGAATCGATATCAACAGTGTTAAGGTTCATTTATTGATATACGAGCTTTATTCACGCTGCGCGGTCTTGAGAGAAAAGTGAATTTATATAAGAACATAGCATGTGCTAAAAAGTGGGTGGAAATATTTTATTGACGCTATCCCGCTATCAATCATTGGCTAACTGAAATTCCGAATTTTCATGTGTAACTATGTAATATATAGTGATTTGTATTAAATATATTATTTCGACTAACCTTTTTATCCATTACATTTGCAAATTCAAAATTTTGTATTTAAAAGTCGTTTGAGTCATCAAAAAGACAAATTCTAGTTAAACTCAAATAGACACTTAATTAGAGTTATATAGATTTTACAATTATTTTAACTCTCAGAAACCCGGTCCCGCGGTACCGCGGAGAATTTCGTAAGCGGTTAACACCCGGTCCCGCACTAGTGCGGAACCGCATGCACCGCGGTATCTTTTCAAATACTATCGCACACACCCCATATTTTATTTTTTTAATATAGTTTTATGACTCAAGACGGTTCCATTCATCGCTCGGCACGCCACTTGTAAAATATATGACATATTTATGGATACAAATCGTCTTCGAAATAAATATATTATTTCGATCGAAAACATCTTTACACATCGATTAAAACGAATTTAATTTTTTGTTTATCAATTCAATAAAATAACCTCGCATTGTTTATAATAATAATAACCATTATTTGCTAAAATAGCATACATAATTTAATGCATCTAGCCTATACATATTTATACTAACTGCTTAAACTTAAGTTTTGGGATTTTATCTTTGTCCCCTTATCTTGATTACAAATTATAATATTAATCGTAAAATTGAAGTATTTTAGTTACATTTCTTATTTAGTAAGGTAAAGAAAAATAGGAAATAGAAAAAATCTTTTTGCTAAAATGACTTTGCCTTTCATTTAAAATTAATTTGTTACTAAAATAAAATAATAAACTACAATAAAAAATCCGTACATACTTCGTTCATAAATATCACTTTTTGAGGTTTTGGTTTTGGAGTTTTTGTAGATTGGTTACGCATATATTGCTCAAATGAGTCCTGCATAACTGAAGGTTGGGCGAATGATTGATGAGTATAAGAGCATATAGAGCGCATTGCCTATTGTAGTTTAAATATTTGAAAACAATGTCGGGTTTCGGAATGGACAATTGTTCCAAGAAGTCGAGATGAGCTTTACTGCGCCATAAAGTAGTACAAAGGAGGACTTTGCCATCACTCAAAGTGCCGATTCTTTCGAAATTTTAAAACCTATTAAGGGTATTCGAGGGTTGGGACAAGGCAGTATATAACAATGTGATTGGTTTAGGAATCTCGCACAATGAAGCTTGCTAATTGATGTGAAGGAGAAACAGTGAGATGATCAGTTAGTCAAAGGCAGACACTCAATATGTCAGCAATGAACCTTTAAATTTGCGCTTACGTTTCTTGTGTTTTAGTGAGGGCTGCCGGAACTGCCCAAAGCGCGTGGGCTGAAGCGACCACCCTACAGTTTGTGTTTATAAGACTAATACGGAACTGAAAAAATATTAAAATTTTAATTATTTGTGGTGTTTTACCCATAATAAAAATGGATACAAATGTTGAAGAAATAATTAACGATTACATGTCGGATGTGCCGAGTGATACTGAGAGCGAAAGTGGTGCTAATAATTTTGAAGAGGATATTGATGTGGCCAAGCAACCGAGAACCATGACTTTGCCGAGTGATTTGGAGGGTGACATAGACATCGACATGGATTGGACAAAAAATAATTAACCGAGAGTCAACGAAATATTTCATGGTAATCCAGGAGTAAAAGTCTTTCCCAGAAATTCTGAAAATATCGAGCAAGTTGCATCATTGTTTATTGGTGATGATCTTTTTAAAAGTTTTTTCAGACGAAACTAAAAGATATTATGATCAACATAAAAACAAATACAAATATGTGCAAAAGACTCGAAAATGGTTTGATACCACAGTGCAGGACCTGAAGGTATTTTTTGGTTTGATAATAGTCATGGGTCAGGTGAGAAAAGATATGATTACTGACTATTGGTCTACAAATGCCATGATTGAAACGCTATATTTCTCAAAAACTATGCCAAGAAATAGACTTATGCAAATTTTGACGTTTTTACATTTCTCCAACAACGAAGAAGTACCCCAGAGTCCATACGTAAAATTTGATACATGATACATCCTGATGAGGATTTAGACAGTTTTTGTCTGAACAATCACTATCAGAAGCTCAAGCATCATTGTCATCATCGCGAATAACATCTGTGCCATCTGGATTACGAACTACTATAGGACATTCAGTTATTGATCCACCAGGAAGACTTTTGGACGATTTAAAAAAACATGTCTTTTGAAAAATACTTAGTCATAAAACCAAAGATTTCGTATGAAGAGCATGTAGATTGTGCACCGAAAATAAAAGGTGGGGTTATACAAGCTTCACGTGTGTGTTTTGTAATGTTCCGTTACACGCTGGGAAATGTTTTGAAATTTACCATACAAAAAAACATTTTTAAATCAGTGATTTTATTTTATAATAAATTAGCTACTAGTGTCATAAATATTCAAAATTATCAACATATTTGGACGGTTAAAACTGCTCTATTCGTGTGCCATTGCCATCGCTGCAGTTGTTCCTGTTCTTGTTATAAATAATCAAAAAATGAATGGTGAGTGTACTTATTCAATGACTAACCATAATTCTCAGAAGTGCAGTAGCTTTTAATTCCTGTTTATTTCATTTTTAGACCATATTGCTGAATTTGAAATACAGAAATAAATAAATAAATAATTCGACAGTTTGAGATTCGCTGGGATGTGTAATTCTATAGTTTAGGATTCTCTGGGATGTGTAGTACGATACCAAATTCAAATTTTTCGACAAAATTGTGTGAAATACATAAAATAATATCTATTTGTGTTGTTTTTTCGTCAAAATTATAATTATCTCACACTTTCACAACTTGAAAATTTTATTTCTGAACTAAATATTTTTAGCTTTTACGTAGAAAACTATACTTATCATAATACTTTTTATTTTAACAAATTAACTCCAATAGGAAAAAAGATATACTCATTTTTTACGAAGTCGCGAAAAAACCAAGATCGCGCTAAAAAGTGCGGTATTAGGCGTACTCTTTGCGTAAAAACAGCGGGTGTTTAAGTGTTAACATCCATTTATAAAGACGATTCTGACCGGAATGAAACTTGATAATCAGTGAAACCGTTATTTTCGTCAGAACGAAGCTAATTTAAAATGATCATATCATCCGTACAAGTCCACTTATCTGTCAGGACCGTCGCAGCGTGTATGAAGCTTGTACATAAATAAATTAACACTGTCGATAGCACACCATATTCGGTAATTTCTTCAAGTAAACATAAACAATACACTTGAAATCGATGAATTATATCATTCACGTATCTTTATTAGTCGATAAATTTGGGTTAACGATCTATACAATCGTACGATGTTCGCAGGATACTCTCTCCGTCTCTGTTTCTCTCCAAATTCAACGTGGAAGAATGCTCTCTCAGAATCACTGGAATTCGGACACAACTCTGTGCCTTACCTCTTTAAGGGGGTTAAAGATATTAAAAAGCAGTGTATTCACCATTTTGCATCGACATTTGTCCATGAGAAAGCTCTGTTCGAAGTGAATACCGCGTTTGCTCACACTCAATCAAAAACAACAACTCGTCCACAATTCAGATCGCTGTTTGGGGCTGTTTCAGCGTAATAAAAAGGATTGTTCCACGCGTTATGTTACAATTAATGAAACACGCATCCATCACTACACTCCAAATGTTTGGAACGTAACCGAACCCAAAACCGAAATGAAAAAATAACGTTTCGAAGCCCCGATTCCTATTATTGTTTTGGAAATGCATATATTTTTTGGATGTTGACCCGAACGATAAAATCCATCATTTGTCCAATAGAAAATGCTGCGAAAGCATATTTTCGACATTTTGATTAATAGCTGCTCACAATAACCGATGAATATTCACAAATTCCGCTTTTCTGACGCGATCGAATCTGTCCAAAAATATAAGTTTTGGACAACATCGCATAAAATGCTATGAATTTATCAATAATTCTTGGCGCTTTCAAATCGCAATGCTAATTAATGCCAATTTTGCTCCAATGCAGCGTCTCTCCCGCTGCTGAATATCAATATGAATGTGTGAAATTTTGAATACTACGACTGGATTGCTCGAATAAAATTATTACAACATTGAAAAAATCTTCGAAGTGAATTTAGGCAGAGTCGTTAGCAACGTTATTGCCGTTCGATGCTTCTAATTAATACTTGGCCGTAGTGTAAAATTGGTCCATATTGCGGTTTGTAGCTTGACATGCATTCGATGTCATACGATTTATTAAATATATTAGCATCAATAAATGTAAGAACATCTTTAGGCCGGTTTCGTGCTGTTTGTGATTTTTATCGAACCGTTATTGATAATTATTGTGTGCATCTGAAGAACGTGGGTCAGTCGAATGTGGCAGATTCGGTTGCACTGAAAGAACATCAATTTCAGTGGGTGTTTATTTCGGGATCTTGATTGTGACGCAAATGTCGTAAGTATTTCTTGCGTTTGAGCTATATCAGGGGTCACCAAACATTTTGAGAAACGGGCTGGATTGGAATGACACAATAAAGATGATTAACAAGTTTATGATTTCTCTCAAGTTTTCTATGCTAAACATTTATATGTTTAAATATAATGTATCATTTAACACTTTGAGTAGTGGGCTAATTTTAAATCATCATAAACTTAGATGCTATGTTTGTATGTCCACCACTTATCATCCGTACAAATCCACTTATCTATCAGGACCGTTGCAGCGTGTATGAAGCTTGTATTTAAATAAATAAACACTGTTGATAGCACACAATATTCGGTCATTTCTTTGTGTATACATAAACAATACTCTATAGTTTCTCTCCAAATTCAACGTGGAAGAATGCTCTCTCAGAATCACTGGAATTTGGACACAACTCTGTGTCTTACCTCCTTAATGGGTTAAAGATATCAAAAAGCAGTGTATTCACCATTTTACATCGACATTTTTCCATGATAAAACTCTGTCCGAAGTGAGTACCGCGTTTGCTCACACTCAATCAAAAACGACAACTCGTCCAAAATTCGGATCGCTGTTTGGGGCTGTTTCAGCGTAATAAAAAGGATTGTTCCACGCGTTATGTGACAATGAATGAAACATGCATCCATCACTTCACACATCCACAAGTAAACATAAACAATACACTGTGTGGATATGTTGCTTCTTTACATCAACTTCTATAATTACAACTCTTCTAACTACAATCGATACAAATAAAATTACAGTCATAAAATTCATCACTTTTTCCGGACACATTTCTTCAGCAACGGTCAAAAAAAATTTTTTTTCGGTTCAAAAATTTGCTCTTTGACTTGCAATTTATCATATTTTATGCCATGCTTTAAAAAACATTTTTGAAATAATTATTTCTCAATTATACAATATTGGGATGTTACACATGAACGTTCGGGTCTCATGGTTGAAGACTAAAACATCAAACTTTTTACAAAAAAATATAGTCTATTACCAACGAGAAACTGAATTACATACTTAATTCGTTTAAGCCCGCAATTTTTAAATCTAATTATCTTGGTTTCGCAACTTCTTATTCCTCAACGCGTTGGCGGACACGTCTGCATTATGTGTGATCTTTTCATACCGAAAATGACGCATAATGCAGACGTGTCCGCTAGAGCTTTAGAAAGCACTCCAAAAGATGGAAAAGTTAGTACGGCATATGACATTCTAAAATCCCGTATTTATTATATTTTATATCGATATATCAATATAGATAGTATATATATATATATCGAGATTCAAAATGGTAATGTAAAAATTCCCATTATCATAACTTTAGTACAACTTGACTCAGTGTAGTAAATACACCATAGTAAAGGAAAGTTTAATAACGTAGATCTGGTATAGATTCATCGACATTCTGTCTAGATCTTTTTTATCGTATTGAATGCATTTAGCAATGACAAATAATGATACGATTTAAAAATGCGGTTTTAGCGAATTATCGACGAAGAATACACCTCCAAGCGCATCAGATTTTGGCCAGCTGACAGTTCGTGCGGCACCCACTTATTTAGCTTTTTAAATTTTCCTATTGAAGCAATATGATGAAAAATAGTCATTAATCATTTTTATTTTTTTTTGTAGCATTTTTGAATTATTCTCTCACAAATCAATGCTTCTCAGAAAGCTTTGGTTACATTTCTGATCGGAAATTTTTGTTGGCATCATCTTGTTGAAAGTCATAAAAAAAAATCCGAATCTTCATGTGTAACTATGTAATATAGTAGTTTGGTGATGGCTGGGTTATATATTATTAGTAAGATTCGGATGTAATTGTTTATTGTGAACGTTTGTTGCAAATGATTTAATTATAATATATTGATTGGATGTGAATGTTTTAGGTCTCGGGGTGGAGTCAAGTAACCTGAACGCGAAGGAGTTTACGGGTATTGAATGACAACGTAATACGGATATCGCAGCTGGACTTGTAAATATAATATTACACAGGAAACCGTCGAGTGCTTTCGATATAGTGGACATCGATCTCTCGCTCTAGCGGTGTATGTGGACAGAGATGTAAGAATGAAACGTTTCAAAATGCCGAAAATCGAAAAAACGGATGGCGATTACAAACTGTGGGGACTGACTATACCCAAGTTGCCGAACGGCCATAGACCACAAATTATCAAACGTGATAGACCGCGAAACAATGTAGTAGTCAAAGAGGACGCGATAAAACCCGAAGCAGTCATCGACGGTCGCTCGCACCGCGTGGAAGTCGACAGGGGGAAAGACAACATGGAGGAGAGACTCCAAGTCGAAGTCGCGAAAGAAACGCCGAATCCGATAGCCAACGGCCTCGACAAAACAGAACCGGAGCAGTTCGCCGACTTGGTCTTTTCGTTTTTCTCCAGCACCGACCAACATTACCTCGTGCACGGAGGCAATTACGTCGACATAGATCAGCCGCAGCGAGAAAGATGCGAATCGGCGGAAGTAGTAGGAAACGATTACGAAGTAATGAACGCTCTGCCACCTGTTCCGGTAGAATCTAACGCGACCAAAAGAAGCATGCACACCAAAACGAACAAACTTCACAAATCCGAGCTGACCTTCTACGTGAGCGCTGCTTCTCTCAAAGGCAGCAACGGATCCATAGCCAACGTCACTTCTTCCACGTACGACCTCCCGTCCAACGGAGCTCTTCGCAGAAGTAGATCTTCTTCGATATTCATCACTCAGCACAGGAGCCTCAACGACGTGCACGACTCCGACAGCGTCAAATACCAGAACTCGGCCAGCCTGGACAACCTGAGCCAAGTCTGCAATCTCTCGCTGAAGAATGCCGACTCCAAGCGTTCCATATCGTCCCTACCCGAAATGGACACGTTGAACAGAAAGCGAAGAAGCATCGCGAGCAATTCGATAGCATTCCCCAAATCGATCAAGAGCGATCATTCCAGCTATTTCGATCACGAAAGAGCAATCCGTTTAAAGAATCGAATCTCAGCCATATACCAATCGCACAAGGGATTCAAAGGCAAAAAACGCTTCTCGAAGGCCTGGTACGGCATCAAGGAGTGGTTCGAATCTGAAAAATCTAAAATCGACAACGTGATCCACAAGCGGACGGTCAGAAAAGTCGCGGCCAAGTCCTCGGACGACTATCCGGAATCGGACTTCAGCGAGTACGAGGACGTCGACGAAGCCAACGTCTCCATGGACTCGTTCACCAAAGACGAGGACTTCTGCGACGACAGTGTCGTGAGCGGCTGCAGCAACGCGTCCGGGAAGCGCGACACCTCCAGCTTCGATCGCAGGGAGACGAGAAGCCGCAGCGCCTGCAACAGTGTTTTCAAATTGAACTTGCTAAAAGACGGTAAAGTGCTTCACATCAGCGAACCGAACGGATCTCTCAGACAGAGCAGATCGCAACCTTCAGTGCTTCTCATAAGTGAACCAGTTTTAGTGAAAATTAACTGTGAGTCTGTAGAAGCAGACGCGGAGCATACGACGCGGCAAGGCGACGATAGTAGGATGGCCACGACCGAGGGTTCCGTATCGCCGGGGTGCGAATCTCCCCGCAGCGAAAGTGTGGACATCACCCCTCAATCGCCAATCCACGACCACCAAATCAACGTAAGTCATCTCTTATTAATCATATCATTTTCTCGTATTCTTCTGACAACTCCACTGATTGATTGTGTAGGACCTTCTCAGTAATTCTGATAGCTTACTTTCGCAAAGGAGCATTCATTTTTTTGAGACGTAGTATAGCAGTCCAATTCTTGCAGCGCTTCATTGCTTAAAAGGATTGACCATATCTCTTAAATTTGAACATCATCTTCATCAACACTTCCATTGCTTCCGAGCTAAATATCCCACAGGGTAGCTTACGCGCAGGGGTTTCTAGTATGACAATTTACGATCTTTCATTTATACACAATGCCACACTGAACATTTCGCAATTCTAATTGGGCATTTAATTATTTTAAAATTAGAAATTGTTCGTTGATTTCAATGCTTAAAATAGCATTGGCAATGCTCGTTAATGCAGTGAAATCGATTGGAATCCGTATACACTGAATGAATTAAATACCCCGCATGAAAGTTTTGGAATGTCGTTGCGAATCGATTGTTGGCTTAATTTTGAAGAAACAAGCCAAATTAAAAAAAAAACGATAATTCAAAAAATGCTGATTTTCAATCTGGGCATGCCCAATACCCTCCACGAAAAAAAAAAGAAAAACGCAAAATTAATACGACGCCTAAATGTCAGCACTGTATTTTGCTCAGTAGAAGGTAGTAAAATTTCAACCATTGTATTTTTGCGCCAAGTAAAACCTTTTTATTTCAAGTTAAACTGTCAGACCCTAGATGAAATGTTTTAAGCACATAGGACTATTTTTACATTCATGTAAAATTACTTTATATTTACGTAAACATGTGTTTAAACTCGGCAAATATTCATGAAAAGGCAAAAAAGACGAAGAATAACAAATTTGTAGCGATGCCAACCTGCCAACCTGAGGCGCTCATTCGTCATATCAGCGCTCCGAAAAGCGGACCGGTTGGACATACAGACCTTGTGGGCACTCCATCCTCTTTTAGGGATTTTTGCGGCATTTTTTATGGTCTGTACTATCACGGAAGCTCCCTCAGAGGTTATTTTTTATATTTGGCATAATATTTGAACTTGTTAAAAGCGATTTGACATTGTTTTATAAAAAATACTAGCTAATACCCGGCATGCGTTGCAATGCCATAAGCGCTTAATAATAATTTGAAATAAACGCAATACGTGGTTTATTGCTTCAAGTCACGTGTAGCGCGAGTCGAAGAGCTGGGATCCAAAAGAATATGCACATTCGTTATTGTCTCGAAAACCAATTTAACCACCTTATTGCGCGCGCATCCTTTCTCTCCCCGTCCCCGCAGCCCAAACTTCATTTCATCAGACCAATATGCGCCAACATGGTGCATATATACAATCTTTTTACTATGCCTATGTTATTTATGCAAGTCGAACCGGCTACAAAATCATTCCACGTGTGAATGCATTACTCATGTAATACACTCATAGCAATTGATTCATTTTAAGGAATAGTCGTGGAATAAAATTAAACAATACATAGGATAATAAAATTCAAGGAAGGCCATAGCGAAATTATTTTTAATCCAAATTAAATCCAACAATAATTTGTATCGATTGTGTAACGGTTTGATTTGGGTTCGAATGCATTTTGAATATAAGATGATCGAATCGATCGCACTGAAACGATGCAACGGCATGAGGTCATCATGCCATTCTACTATTGCACGGTCGAGTAGTCGCCGATCGAATTTCGGTCAGGATTCGACTCTTCACAGATCGGCGCCCATCCGCCCGTTTGAGAACCGCTGATTGTTCTTGTTTTGTGTTATTGTGTTCCTTGCGAATTCGGAAACATCCGCTAGCGCAATGGAAATATCATTGTTTGATCCTCGGCGTGTAGTTTAGTTTCGGTTCGACGGGCAGCAAAAAATATGTGTCGATGTTTGGATTCGATCGATTGTCTTGTCAAATGTGCATAAATGTGCGGTTCCTCGTTGACCGGTAGTAATGATTGATCAATGATCGTTGCGACAATGGAGAAAGTCCGCCGTTTCGGAAACATCCTGAGAAGACTGGAAGAATGACGGCTTTGGTGTGTTTCACACGATTTGTGCGACGAGGAAGATTATATTTATTGCTTTATAATGAGCGTTTATCGCAGAAATGATGCTGGATGGAGTTCAAATCATTTTTTAAGCGCGTATTGATAGTGCGAATCGGATGGACTCATTTTGACACCCACTTTATGCCAAAATCGGCACGATTGTAGACGGTATTAAATTTCAGATTTGAATTTTCACATGTTTAAAGGAGATAGCGCAAACAAGTCTAAGGATTAATTGCTTGCAGCTAGAGAAGGCGATGGATTACATTTATCTAGGACAGATGATGTTGATGGTACGAGGGTAGCCTTAGAAGTACCCAAACTAAGAAAGAAAACACAAAAATTGGAAAACATATATTTCTCAACATAGTCACTTTTCTCAGCGATTTTCAATGGATTCGATACCTTGTTTATAGTGAGAATCGTCGAGCTTCTTAATAGCCATCAACCACTTATCCCACCTCTTCATTTTTGGCAAATCTTTTACCATCGAGCTGTTTTTAAAATTTTGGAAAAATAAAATAATCAATTATGGGCGCAGACCATGTTCTGTGGACATTTTCGGCCATGAAATCCGATTGTAAGACGATGTCATTCGTCGTATCAGCGGTTCGAAAAGCGGACCGGTTGGATACACATACTTTATAGCCACTCTATTGGCCTTCAATGATCACATATGTATGTACATTTGTGATACCATGTCCAAATTTTCAGTCAATATGCAAATGACAGCACTTTTTGAAATATTTACCATGTCTGCTAGTTCGCACACTTTTAATCGACAAGCATCCGATACCAATCTGTGGATTTCTTTTACCATATCTGACATAGTCACCTCATTTGGTCGACCACTGCAATGTTCGTCTTGGCAGCTCGTACGGCTTCGTTTAATCTCTATCACTCAATATTTTACTATTGTAAACGAAGAAACTGACTCCTACAGAGTAGAATCTAGCCCTGATTAGACTAAGGCCTTTCAAATAAGTAAATAAAAGGATATTTTAATATAACGATGACAATTTTTTTCCATGTGTAGCGTGGGCGATTTAACATTCCCATGCAATAGCGCTGTTGATCTGGGCGAATTAACAGCGACATATTCTGTCTCTCTTTAGATGCAATGTGCTATTTTAACAGTGTCATCTTCTGTGGCGCTGCGGGAACATTGCACTTGCAATTACCGACCGATCGCTTCTTGCACGTGCACCGTTGCTGGTTGGGTGGTGACGCGCAGGAGGCGAGAATCGGCGGTTGGCCTTGGTTGCGGGAGGACGTCCTTTCCGCAGCCAGATCCTTCTCTCTCGTACTGAATAAAAAAGAATTTCCTAGAGAAGAGAGTCTTTTCGTTCGACGCCGAAAAGTTAGGGTTAACTGTAGTTACTTTTTACCATAACATTTCTTTTAACCAACAATCGCCATCTATACATCAGGTACTCGATCCGGGACTATCCTTGTATGAGATTGAAGAGAAATCACATAATCAATAAATTGTTAATGAACTTCATATTAAATCATGTGATGTCGTTAATGACAAGAATACACAATGTCGATGGGTCCAAGGCGTTTCTTAGTATCTGTTATCATTTTTTTGCTGTAAGATTCTGCACAGGTACATATTTTTTCAATAATTATCAGCGGTAAGTCGTAACAAGGCAAATAATGGCTTTTTTTATGTAAGTACGTAGCACACCGAGGTAATTCGTTATGATTATTCAGATGACAAAAATAGCTGAACAAAATTTTTGCTAAGCCGCTAGGTCTTTTGCGTCGTACAGAATCACACTAATTTACATTCTTGAGGATTTTTAAAAACGTGGGATGATAAGTTTGCGTTCAAACAATCGACGATGTCGCAAGACACAATGCCGACGTAAATCAGAGCTGTGGGCATGAGGCACTTTGAGATTTTTCATTATTTTTACATCGGTTGCTTTGGAATTCTGCTATAGTTGAAAACCAAGGCTGCTTGAAGGCATTGGGAATTGACAATGGGACTTTGATTGGGAGCCACTGGGAAAGACATAAATGCATATTATAAATCGATTTTCGTGATTTTACGCTTTGGGCTTATACACATTAGCACAGATGCATTCATAATTTAGTCCAAGATTCTAATCAGATCCAAGAAATAGAACTTCTTCGATGAGTAGATCTCGGGTTCAAATGGCACGGTGGGGCAAACTGTTCTGAACGTCACGAAAAGTGAAACTCTAAACGGCAATTGTCCATGTTTGTTGCATACATCAGAGAGATGCAACGCGCATGCGTCGTGTCGGCTTTACTGTGTTTGTCTATACGTAGAATAAAGCAGCCACTACACCAGTAGCAAGCCTTTTTGATATTCGATTTACATTTTTGACAATTTTCAATACTGATTTAAATGCGAGCAAATTTTTAATGGCGAAAAAATTTTGATATTTCCACGAACCGGCTCGCGGTGCCTGTTCACTTCGAGTTTAGGATCAACATAGAGTTGGAACTCTCACATTAACAATTAGAGCCAGCACACTCTCATTTTACATTGGATGCTATGGGAGCATCATTTCGTTTTGAATGCGAATCGATGAATGTGAAATGTTTCATTGTACTGCTTAACAAGTCCAATTATTTTGGACTTAATGGATTTTCATTTTTGTCTAAATGCATATTTAATTGATCATTTTTGTGCTAATTTTATCGATGATTTTTGTTTTCATTCAACTTTTTCCGTTTAGAAATTCACAAATCGCATAAAAATATGCCAACATTCATTCGGTTTGTTTGGTCCCGCGTATTTGTCGGCCATTTTGTTTAGTCACAGTAAATTCTTCCGATGGAGAAGTCGTCGCGCGGTTCTACCACCTCCTATCCGTGCGAAATCAGCACGTTCATCCGTTTTTTGAGTTTGCACAACAATATCGCCGTGAATATCCATCAGAAGGTTAAGTTGTTCAGAGACGCCTATACTGATATTCAAGATAAGGCAAAGAGAGGGAGACTATTAGTCATTTCTGATGAACTTGTGCAAAAAATTAAAGAACAAGTGCGAAATGACCGCTGTGTGACGCTTGACGACTTTCACGAAGAATTTCCTGACATTTCTGGAAGTCTCCTTGGTGATTTTGTGTTGGAAAAACTTGGTTATAAGAAGTTGTATGTGAGATAGATGCCCAGGATGCTCATATCGGAGAACCCTAAAAATCACGTTATCGTCGCGCGTGAACTTTTGGATTGTTTTACACAGGAGGAAGAAGCTTTTATGGACTCTATCGTGACGAGGAATGAGACGTGGATGTCACTACACCCCTGAATCCAAAAGACAATCTAAAAAGAGCTGGCGACGGAAATGCATGACACACCACACAAAATAATTTGACAACGATTAGAATGTGTGACCGTTTGGTCACTCAAATATGAAAGCGATTTAAAAATACTTATTTGCCACGTTTATTTATAAAATTATGATCATAGTTAGTGAATCACTTTTATATGATCTTGCATCATTGGAATATGACAAATGCAGATAAAAATAGCAAGATGCTTAACACTATCATAGCCGGGGCTCTTCTTCAGTCTTCATTTTTTATATATTTTTGTGTATTTCAAATACAGTATACGCTCGATTATCCGAATGCAGATTATCCGGTTTGTGGGTAATTCGTGCCTGAAAAGTGTTGATTAATTTTTATTTTTTTCTTCTTGTATGATTTTGAGACGTACACAATAAAACGAAACTAATACTAACGAGCGGTCGGATGGAGGTAAACGATCTGAAAAAGATCTGACCCCGGGAAGCACGTCTTCCCGCAGCCAAGGCTATCCAACGACCATCACGACAATTTGAATTTGAAGATGACAATTTCGTGCATGAAGAAAATGTTAGGAGTTAGAAAAAGTTTCGTATAAAAAGATATCGTGCACATCAAATGATTGATGACCTCAAGAGAATATTTTGACAAACAGAATCAAATTTTCAAATATATTTGAACAATGGCACAATACTATTATTGTTTCAGATGCATAACTCAATCGCCTTGGGTTCAAATCTACACAAATTTCAAACCAATCGTCCTCCTTTCCATTATATTCAATGTCCATTCTAACGGTCTCAATTCGAATGGCGAATTTGGTCAATCCACACAATATCCCTGGATCAATTGATTGAGATCTCAACATAAAAGATTTGGATTTGAATACCGCCATTGTGAATATAAACAGTTCCATTGCGAACATCTGAACTGATGAATCAAATATACTTATTGAAAACCAATAAGGAAAGATAGCCTTAATTTAAAACCATTTTTTTTTTTCTTAAATAAATACACTTTCGATTATGGATCGCCCGCGGATATACTCAATAGAATGATGCAATTCGACATATAGATTAAAGGCAATTAGACCTAAACTGGCACAATGTTTGTACGGGATTTAAAATCGCTATTCGATCAATCGTCCGTCGATCATTCCGATCATTTTTGATTGTTTTATAAATTCTCCTAATGAATTTATGCCGTTATATTAATGGTGTCGATTTTACCTGTTGAAGGCTGATTCTGTAATTCACACCGTCTCTGGCGGACGGCTGCGGTTATTTTATTTGCTGGAAAACTAGTTGTAAAATTAATGCGATGCCATTTATTTATTGTCGAAACATTAGCAACAATGCTATAATAAATTTTGTAGCGATGGTGATTAATATTTAAGTCATCGTTGCAGCGCGGGCATTGATGGGGTTCCGGGTAAGAGAAGACTCACCATAGATTTCACGGCATTCTGTTTTAGTTTATAGTAAACAAGTACAAGAGTCGATAAACTTAAGATGGTTTGTTTATTGATCTATTCTATGCGAGCAACATTTTGTTTGTAAGTTTTTTATCTATTTGAGGGCCGAGTTACGATTCTCAGTTGTCAAAAAGCTGACTGCCGATTTGACTATGGAGTGTATTGATGGATCCATGGTTCATACATTATCACACGCCGCACGAAACAATCATTTTTATTGCGCTGAAACAGCCCCAAACAGCGCTCCGAATTGTGGACGCGTTGTTGCTGTGTGGGTGGAGCCGTGTTGTGTGAGCAAACACGGCATCATGGACAAATCGATGCAAAATGGTGAATACACTGCCTTCTGATATAAAATTAATTTGTCAACTATCACACGCAACTTCAATTTACGATCAGCCAAAATTGTTTTGTGGACTTTTTTGAACATTTTCAGAAACAATCAGCAAACTTCAACTTCTCTAACATTTGTCCTGACGGAGCAGTGCCCGAATAGCACTTGTCAAGCCATTGCTTTGCTTGATCGTTATTATTTCCCATCAAAAACCAATGCTTTATCAACACACGAAATTCAGATTTTTCCATTGTTTTAAAAAATTACAAAAGTAGCACCACTAAAAGCACTCTAACTTGTGAACTAAACGTCAGATTGTTATGAAATTTTGACACGTATTATTTGAAAGTTGGTATATAAACCATATGGATTTGTCAATAGTGGCGCCAATATATGTCATCCTACGAACTTATTGAGTGATATGCTTAAATATACATATTTGTTTCAGATAAGCACTTTTCTATATTTTTTTATTGGTTTTTTGCCCAAATTCTCTAAATTTTAGCGGCGTTTATTAGGTTAAAGTTCGCGTTGTATCTACTTTATCTGAGCGTTCTCATGGAAATACAAACAGAAAACTGCAAATGCATTAAAGTCGTTATTAATATATTTATATTATATAATTTTGGAAGATTGTCCTGTGGAGCAATGTATGACGCTTTGCGTTCGAATTTAAATGTTTTTTATAGCATTACCCACGGACATACGGACAATATTGCGTTTAATATTGAAGGCAACATGCGAGCTTCATTTCTGAACTCTTACCAAGCGGGTCATCTGGGTGAGCATATCTAAGAGCAGCTTAAAGAGCAATCTTAATAGGGAGTGGGCTTATTTCTTTTAAATATAAGATATTTTTCCTCGGAAGACACGCGGAAAACATCTCGAGACAACTATGTTGAATTTACTGTAAAAGGCGTTCTTTCTTTTTCGTATTTTAACATGGTTTTTTTGGCTCACATATGTATGTTTTTAAAAATGTGATCGCTAGTAACACCTCCTGTAGGATTCGAACCCAAAATGATTGAGCTACGAGTCTAACCACTTAATCGCGGGACTGCCTATAGTTACCATTGGTCTCAGAGTCCACCATGAAACATTGGTGTCAGAATCGGTGGGTCGTTAGTAAGCCAAGCTGATCTAGATGGAAGGTAGTGTGTTAGTTACACGCGCTGACAACACGCATCGTGTAAGGATTGGGATGGCCGAGAATCCACCGGTTCAATCCAATCTAGAGTGACGAGGTGAATCATGTGTCGGCTTCATCGCGTTCGACGCACTCTGGCGCAGGTGCTGCGAAAAAGTTTGAAGGGTCGAGGATCTGCCGGTCTCCGCCCGACGAGGTCATACGCGTCACGTGGAAAGAAATTGAGGAGCCATAGGGATTGCCAAGCGGGGAAGGCGACGAAACTTCTGACACCAGTGTGATATAGCTTCCGCGTGTTCATCGAGTAGCTGCACTTGCACGCGGGTTCGTTCTTCTTTCAGGTCACTATGGAGTCTCCCTCGACGAGAGATCTGGCCGCGGGAAGAACATCTTCCCGCAGACAAGGCTATCCAACGATTACACATTTTATCCCTAATCTTGTATAGATTGACCCTTCCAGTTCTTCCCAAAGCGTATAAGATTTATGCTCTTTATTCTCTGATTTCTCAAAGGCATTCATATGTCAGCCATGCATCTCGACGTGTTCCTCTTTAGCATTTAAGACGTCGCGAGAAGTTATCAGATAGTACGTGTGAAATTGTAGCGACTCGTGATTGCCATACTATAATAGGCGTTGGAAAACACGAAGGGTTGAATCCGTCACGTTTAATGATTAATTAAAAGAAAGTGAGATGATTGGAAAGAAAACGTTCTCCACCATCTATCGTGGCATTGCACCGGTTCAGTAATTATCCAATCACACATGACTGTGAGAAAAATGCGATGAAATCGCGGGGTATCGAAAGTGAATATTATTCATTTTCGTGTATGAAATGTCAGGGTCAATTGTTGACTTCGTTTTGATGTTTATCGGATCGTGTTTGCTGAAGATTAATGGCATCTGCTGGCAAACAAAGATTCCAATGAGGCTGATTTGATAATTACTGGGTATCGTGATGGATCGATTCCGGTTTTGAAGAACTGCCCGAAGTGCTTGCAATCCGGCAATGTACGTCCTTATGGATTGCTAAAAAATCGCTTTTGGCGGTTGTCAAATTGAAGATCGGACGGAAACGCGTTCTTGAGATATTGTGATCCACTTAAAAGGTCAAGACGAGAAGAATATTGCACTTGAGCCACTTGACCCACATCAACTCTTAACAATACGGTTCAGCTGAGGTTACCTCTTATTTAACTTCGGATGATTGTGTAATAAGAGCATATGTATCACTGCACTATTTGGATCTATATTTATACAAGCAGAGCAACCCGTAGTTTAAATCATGTTCTGATCTGATCCTTACTATTTTACTCAATGCGACGGTTGAACTCCGCTCACGGGAGAGAGGGAGGCAGTCGGTCTTCGGGATGAGAGCGAGTGCGCGCATGTTTTTGGATCCTAGCATTTCAACCCGCGCTACACGTGGCCTGAAGCAATAAATCACCTAATTGTACTACTACATTAAAATGAATGAAATCTGTTATGTACTAAATATAAACATATCCACTGAAACCCGATATAGAACCCATCCGAAAAATCAACGTCTCAACATGTGTGACACAAGACCGTAAATGATTAAAATAAATAATGATACGATGTAAACACTTTGTTCAAATTCAGACGTTCGAGTTTGCGTACAATATCCAATGGCGATTCGTTTGCTGATGGCAAATTGAAAAATAACTGTATTCACTACGCAAAATAATTCGATATTGATAAGCGTGACCGTTTAGTCACGCCAATATTTGAACAATTTATTCTGCTATGGTTGTGGACAATGTTGTTAAAAATATGAAACTGTCGTCTGCGGCTCTTCATTCACTTTCATATAATCATGTGACACAGAAATATGACTAATAATTCAGGTAGAAATTAGGCAGATGGAGTGACGACGAGACAACGATGATTAACGTTACCATACAGTCACAATCATTTGATCACACGATCGTTAACAATGAAACTGTAATAATTGCACGCTTCGAATGCATCATTTTTACTTCGGATAATTCTGCTTGCGTCGATTCGTAGGATTTTCAATTAGATACATTGTAATCAAATACATCATCAATTTCAGCAGAGAGTTATTATATTTCTTTATTTTTATATTTCATATTAGGTGGACCCGAAAGTATTCGAATATTAGTTTGAAAAGTTCAAATGGATTACTAACAAAAATTTCATATACAATATTATAAAATATGATTCCCTTCGTTATTAACATATCTTCCCATTGCGTTGACAGTCCTTCGATCCTTTTTTGTAAAAAAAATCCGGGTTATAAATTTAAAAAAACTATTTTAAATGCATTTCCACTTCAGCTGCATTTAGAATCGTTTTTTTACTCAAGCCAGTGAATAAGAACTTCCCGTGTCGTCTTAATTCCAAGTCAAACCTTTTTCAATTCAAGTTAAACATGTTTAGCACATTTGTGTATGTGAAATTAAAAAAAGTTTAACTTGAGTTGAAAAAGTTTAACGTGAAATGAAAAAAAGTTTAACTTGAGTTGAAAAAGTTTAACGTGAAATGTAAAAAAGTTTAACTTGGCGTAAAAATACTGCATTGTCTTATTTTTATTAAAAATACCCTTTTTTATAGTCAATCCGGGTTTAGGTTTTGTAATTTTATTATTATTTTTATTTTTTGAGAAAACTTTTGATTTTTTCATCGTATATTATCATAAATTCATAATATCATAAATCACCAGTTACAATTATATTCAAAAAGATACTTTTTTGTGTGTTTTCAAGAAGGCGTAGCGCGTATTTCGTCGCTCGTTTTTGTTGTGCTCATTCAAAGCGTGTGGTATCCATCCTACCCAATAACACCCATCCTATTCGTTTTGCCGTTGAGTTTTAAATATGTTTGCATAGAATTCCATGAAGATCACAGTCTTTGCGATAACTCCTTGGATTTTTGGAACATACAATGGCATCTAAGGACTGCCACCACTTCACAATAAACATTTTTGAGTGTTTTATTGGTTTTTGTAGAATTTCAACCCAAATAAAAAGCAGCATAATATTAACCTTAACAATAAAAAATATTTGTGCACAAAAATAATGTTTAACAATAGTTCTAAAAAAATATATAAAAATGTTTCCGTTACTGTGTTTGGATACTGAGCTTAAGCATAAAGTCTCTAAATGTACCAATACTTTCGGGTCTCCCTAATATGTTTTCTTCCTCCTTATCGTTCTTCGTTTAATATGTAGGTTTTATTTAGCATAGTTAAGATTAAGGCCGTAACAAGGGCGTGGCAAAGCAGGCGCCCGCCACGGGCGCAACTGAGCTTGGTGCGCGGTCGAGAATTGCACATGGTTTTTATTTTACTCGATCATTTTACTTTATATGAACCAAAAAAGATTGACTCTGTCCGTTTTTATAATACACTTGGTTCTGTTTTTATGCGGATCTTTTTTGTGTAGTTCAAGTCGTTTTTATGCGATTTTTTTATATGCGACCAATTGTAAAATTTAAACAACCCACCCGATCAGTCTTCTGCAGACAATTTCATAATGAGAGTATTAAATCGTTCTGTAGACATGTTCAGGTAAGACATCCGATCGCGAGGCGCTCGTCATATCAGCGGTTCGAAAAGCGGACCGATTGGACATACAAACTCTTTGTCCTCTTTTAGGGCTTTTTGCAGCATTTTTTATGATCTGTACAATTACGAAAGCAACATATTATTTCATACTTTCTATTATAGTCTTTTTTAAAACAGTAACCGCCTTTTATACGTTAGGTCGGGTACTCTTGGGACTATTTTTTTATATTATTTTAAAACATACATTACAATAGTATTTTATATATTGCGTTTATTATAGTATTAGCTAACTTTGTGGTATAGTGGCTTAGATCCTGGACTGCTGCGAGACTTTCGGTCGACGATGAGTTTCTTTCTCAAACGCAGCTAAGGACGACGGAAAGATATCATCTTCTCTTAAACAGGGCTTTCGATTTATTTTTCCGTTCTTGAAGTCGTCGGTCTTCAAGCCCTCAACCTTGCAGGATTTCTTTATCTGCCGTTAAGAAAGGAAGCGACTTCCATTTTTACAGTTTTTATCTTTTCGCGGATGCGCGCAACATCCCGCGATCAAATCACCTTGCACCAAAGCAATTTTATCTCACACTGCAAACTCAAAGTTTAAATCTATCAGGGATAAATTTGCCATTTCGCTCACAGCGAAAGGTTAAATCTGAAACACGTGCAAAAAACGCAATTATAGCTAATTGGGAGGAGAAAGGCCCCGAGGAGGAATTTACGAATCATTTCAAGGCGGTTGTCGATTAAAAATAATTCCATCAATTAATTAAACGATCTGACGATGAAAATCAAAGTATCGATGAAATTAGCATTATTCATCACTTTGCTCAAACATACATCGGCTATTATAGTGCGAACGAGCTTAATCCAATTATACAGATGAAATTATACTTGCATATTCATTAATCATGCGAATGCACGCGATCATAGGCAACATTTTATTCTCATCCCATCGCCGACATGGAAGTCGAATCAATTATGGTTTGTTTGTTATTATCGAGAAAGTATTTTTTCATTATGCTTACATTGTGGTTTTGTATTGATCGTCGGGGATTATGTGTATATTGGATCGATGGGGACTGACTGAAACTGTTTTGTGTTAATAGGATCAGACCGGATTTGCTCAGCTGAAAGCCATCGTCAAGGAGGGAAGCGCCGCCTGCAAGGAATTATACAGCATTTTACAGCAAAGGTATCGTCATTTTATTTAAATCAATAAATCTAGCATTGAAACCGCTCTCGAAAATTATCGAAAAATTGCGAAATTAGCCTGGGATTGTGCGTGAAAGTGAAACCAGACCTGGGCAGCATCTGGTAATCGAAGACAACATTTTTTTTTCTCCGTATTTTCTCAACGATATGAACGCTTGTATTGCTATGTAAATGAGATTTAAAAAAAAAAATGTGACGAATTTTACTGGCATTGCAGCAACAACATGCGGTCACGTTCCTTTTATAAATCTTGGATCGGCAAATTAGACACATTCTCGTCCTTGGCGATTACCTAATCTTCTCGATCTTGTGTGCTCTTCAATGGCGATTTCTTTTTAATTATTTTGCGTGTAGTTCGAGTGGATCGCCTTTGTTGTAATGTGGGCGCTCTTATCTGAATGCTCTTGGACTTGTTTGTTCGAAATCGTGACTATTGATCACCAAACAAATAAAGAATCAACCTGTGAATCAGCATCACACTTGACCGATATTACACTCGGTCGATGAACGGAGCTTTTTAACTATTTGATTGCCACTTTATCAAATAATAAACAATCGCCGATTAAATTTCATATTTTCTAGTTACAAATTATGTTTTATGAACACATGCACGCAGTACTATTAGGAATACCGGATGAAAATTTCGTTTTTTGACATCGTCCTTTTAAGCACTCAATTGTGTTTTTGTTATCGATTTATTAACCTGTATGGTAGGATGATCGCCTATTTGCGAGCGAATTCTAGTAATTCAGAAAGAGCATTCTTATACGTTGAGCTCAAAGACAGAGATGGAGAGTTTCTTGCACGTTGAGTTTAGAAAGAAACAGAGACGAAGAGATTATCTTGCATGCATCGTACGATTGTATAGATCCTTAACCTATATTTATAGTATGGATGAATTATCTTCCACATGTAATCTAAGCAGATTTAATTAGTCAGACTAACAGCGACATCTTCCGTCTCTCTTTAGGTGCAATGCGTTATTTTAACAGCGCCATCTTCTGTGGCGCTGCGGGGATATTGCACCTGCAATAGCGACCGAACGCTTCTTGATGATTTTAAACTAGCTCACTACTCGAAGGATTAATTGGTGGGCATCTAAAACACAATTTCCATTAATGGTGTATAAGCAATTTTTACGCAAGTGAATGTTAAATGAATTTCATCAAAAAAGTAATGCAACAAAAATATGACATCTACAATTCGGCGGTGTCAGAAGTGGTTCAAACAATTTCGGAGTGGACTTGAAAAATAAACTTCGAACTTTAAAATAATCAGCAAGATTCATAAATAAGATGTGTGGAAAATTTGATATTTCTTCGATATCCTATAACAGAGGATAAGAAGTGGGTACGCGTGTAAAGTGGGGGAAGTAGCCCAGCTAGCATGACTTGGGTGCACAGTTTACTCTGTGTTGCATACCCGTAAAGTAGAATGTGGAACTACCGATGGCGAAAGGCGAAACAGGAGGATAAAAAGCAACGCCATTTTCTTCAACAGCTTGGGGTACTTACAGGGAAGAATGGCTACAGCTGTTCGAACACCTTCAAGTGCACATAGTCTGAAGTCGATCTTCCTCGGGGACTTCGCCTCCTTCTGGATGGCGCGGAGTTAAAGGGATAGGAGCCTGGAAACTCTATGTGTAGTGTTTCTCGGGTATCAAAGAGAGGTGGAGAACACTCCTGTATGGCACTCAGAACAGATCGCACAGAAACGCAAGACATGGTGTCTGTCTTAAAGATACCAAAATAATACTAAGTCGCTGTCTTTGTTTCTCTTGGGAGAGGGAAATCTTCAAAAAGACACCATCTCTACCCATTGGAATCTGCTTTCGCATTGCTTCAAGGGGATTTATTTTTCTTCGAACTGGTTCATTGTTCTAGTTCTTTCTGCGTTTTCTTTTTCTCGCATGATTTCACTAGCGAAATCCATCCACGCTTCCCACTTTTATTTAATTTCTGGTCATTGTGGTGAGCATGTTGGAAACACCCATATCCCGTCAGCATCTGGATCAAGTGATAGATGAGCTCTCCGTATTTATGCGATGTCCATTTTTGTATCACTGGAATCAATTGGTATGTCCACTCTCCCTTGTTGCAGCGATTCTGCCGATATTGGATTGACTCTTCCCAGGATTCCTCTAATATTATCTGAATTGCGCTTATTATTTGCGTCATTCTTAGTAGTTTATATCTGTTGAGCAAAATGGAGCTGGTCACTTCACCTCTGCAAAAGGACCTGCGTACCCGTAAAGTAGAATATGGAACCGCACATTACAGAAGAAGCAGGAGGACCCCGTAGCTTCTTTACTTCCAGGATAGAAGTCCAATTCGGGTTAGGGCTACCATTAATGTAGTGTTTTCGAATCGGATTATTTTCACCCCACACTACAGTTTTCTTTCAGGTGTTTCAATATACTTACATAATAAGTAATCCAATTGGCTTAAGCTTGTCATTCCTGTTATTTCAAGCTAATCCTTGCATCGACACTTCATACAATTTTAGAAATCCGAGCATAATTTACTTGAACAGCATTTTAATCAATCTCAGATGCAGAAATACATGCAAGGATTGCGAGAGTAATTACTTCCAATTATTTAGAATTCGTACGCCCTCGGGGGATTCCAGTCGGGCACATGTTTTGCAATGATCCAAGATTCACATTCAGCGTGTCATTGATCCAGTTCGAGTTGCGATAGCAGATCACTTTGTCCACCGGTCGTCACAATTTTATTTTTCATAATGGTGCTTCCGCTTACCCAATATGCGCCCAAGGCACTTGTTCAGCGTTTTAAATAGAGATATCAAGTTGACTTTCTACGAGCCATTGGCAAAGAAATTTATCTCTAGTTCCTTTCTTTTCGGTCGTGTTATTCCTCCAGAGTCGATCGTTCTCCGAAGCCTCGTCACAAAGAGCGAGCAGTCTGTTTGTCGTACATCTTAGCGCGTCTCGTTTTCAGCGTCACCAGCTCGGTGCTATACGAGTCCGCGTTTCCTGATTCTTCGCTCCGTTCTATTTATTTTCCTATTAGCGATGGAATCGAGATGCATATTAACGATGCCACAGACACTAATGCGTTTTCGTCTATTTTTCACACTGCATATGTTGAAATACGCAGAAAATGCTTCCGCATCAGAAATATCCACGTGTATTTGTGTAGAACAGCGCCACAAAGGCTTGTCCCTTATGTTCCACTTCTCCATGCTATCAAACGTGTGTACTTAACACAAAATCCAGATTCTATCTCGCGTATTGTCTTCGGACCCATTGCGTAAGCTGTTTAAAAATGCCGTGATGCAATAATAGGTGTCTCGTATCTGTAATTACCAACTGTTTTGCATTTATCGCGGTGAATATTCGACGGCCTTCTAAAAAAGAATACACCAATAGAATTTGATGAAGACAAAAGAACGTGATTAGTTTGAATTCGACTAAAACTATTGAACCACGACGCAAAGAATCTGCTTTATCCAAATGTTAACAAATTACATACGGGAAGCATAATAATGTGTTCTATGCCGGCTGATGGTACGAACGGGAAGCATATTTTTATGAATGTGCTATAATATTATTCTAGTTGGCCGAATTAAAACCCTTAGATATCCTGAGCACTAATTCATTTTTGTGCTCTCGTAAGATAGATAAATATATAGTTTTTATGATTGGGGGGAAGTTCACTACCTCATTTGGCGTGAGTCACCTATGTAAGTTAGCCTCTGAAGGAGCTTCCGTGATTATACTGATCATACAGAGCATGGAAAATCCCGCAAACAGCAATAAAAGTGGCCACACGGTCTGTGTGTCCAACCGGTCTGCTTTTCGGATCGCTGACATGACAAATGAGTGCCTCGCGATCGGAAGCCATACTTGGATATGCTTACAGAATGATTACGAATTCTCATTACAAAACGAAGTTGTCCGAAGAAGATTGATCGAGTGGGTTGTTTAAATTTTACAATCTGTCGAAAATATTGTTGTCTTTATTTTATTGTATAAAAAATGTTGTTTTTAATCATGTAAAGTAGAATGGTCAAGTAAAATAAAAAAACCATGTGCAACTTACAACCCGATCGATATTCTGCGTTTTGCGCCCCAAACCCAGTTGCACCCGTGGCAGGCGCCTGCTTTCCCAACCCCTTGTTACGGCCCTGGTGTTTTTACTAGTTTTTCGCGCCTTTTTTTTGGTCTTTTTTGTCATCTTACCCGAAAGTTTTATCATTCTTATGCAGAATTTATTTGATTGCATTCATCAGATAATACTGTAATATTTACTCTTTGTTCATACTGTTAAATATTTACTTCAGATAATATTATTATCAATTCAAATTCCAGCTTGTAATCTTAGATCATTTTTATGTTTTTTTTTTGCATAACTTTGACTCCCAGATTTTTATTTCTTTTCTAATATTATATACTCCAGACTGGGACTTCGTAACTTCCAGCCAATAAGCATCGAGTCAATATTCCTTATGATAAGAAGGAATATAAAAAAAATGAATTACTCGGAGCTGAACCAAAACCGAAAAACCATTATCCATCTTGAGCCTCCATATACGCGGTTTCTTTTTACGTTTTTCACTATTACGTTACATGTAGGCTTGAGAAATTGGTGAAAAACTTAAAATTGCGCAAGGCAGACACTCCTTGGGATTTAAAAAAATTAAAATAATACGTTTAGGTATGAAAAAATTGTGTGGTGCCCACATTAACTTGAGATGAAAAGAGTTTAACTTGAATTGAAAAGGGTTTAACTTGAAATAAAAATACTGCACGGTAGATCCGCAGTGTTCCGAAAAACGTTTTACAAGGCGGTTTTGGATTGTCGGATTATAGAGTACTCTCCCCGACCCCTTGTAGTCCGAAACTTTCTGGAAAGAAGTATTTGTAATCCGAAAAAATATGAAAATGGTTAGATATATAATACATAAATATGTAGGAGGCCCCTGACTCTACACATTTTTTATGCGCGACGATGAAGGTTTACCCGCATGTAATGTGTTAATATTGCGTAGAATGTACGTACGTTTTTTTATTCGTATATATAATCAGAGCCGTGACGAGGGTATGAAGCGCCCGTGGCAACTATCTAACTTGTACCCCACTCCCCCAATTTTAAAAAAGTTATCCTATGAGGGAGTTTCCGTTATCGTACAGATCATATAAAATGGCGCGAAAAGCACTAAAAGAGGACGAAGTGACCACAAGGTCTGCGTGTTCAACCGGTCCGCTTTTCGAACCGCTGACATGACGAATGAGCGTCTCGCGATCGGACACCATATTGTATTAAAAATGCAGTTTTGACTCATGTAAAGTAGAATGGTCGAGTAAAATAAAAATCACGTGCAACTCTCTATTGGGTCGCTATTCTGCGTTTTGCGCCCCGAGCCCAATTGCGCTCGTGGCGTGCGCCTGCTTTGCCACCCCCTTGTTACGGCTCTGCATATAATACTTATATAAACACCATACAATCGCGCATACAACACGAATTTAAATATTTGGTCTTAAGACAGCAATTTTAAGTTTAGTCGAAATAAATCGATTACCGTGAATCGCAATAAATAAATCTAATCATACGCAATGCGTTTAATTTAATGTACAATTTTATACATGCCTTCAACAACACTTTCTTCGGCAAAATCATTATATAATAAAATAATATCGATAACATTGGATTTCGATCAGTCGTAATACGATCATAGGCATTGAATTACGATACATTGAGCTGATAGCGAAATAGTGTTATTTAATGTTCATATTATAACGTTATAAATGCATTGATTGATTTAATTTAATTAATGCGGTCGTATTTTAACGGACAGGACATGGCCGATTTTTTTTGACTGGAGACCATGACGCTCCGCTTTTGAATTTTGACGTTTCAAACGTCAAAATGGATTCCGCCTTCGCTTTGTTTTTTTGAGCTCATTAAGAATTTAGATGCACCAAATTGTTGATCAAATTACGACGGCTCGGTCGTCCGTCGCTTTAATCAATTGCGGTTGATTAACAGTTTTTTTAGTCATCGACCTGTTAACCCTTAATTTGCGGGGCGACGCGCAGTGCGTAGTTGTTTGAGATTGAATATTATTCAGCTTTGTGTTGATGTTCGTCATCGAATAACATCAGATGATGCAATTATCGCGCAAAAAAGCTCGTGCTGTGAAGATTCATTGTCAATGTCGTCGGGTAATTCAATTGCAGAGGTTAAAAGGAGAGATAATCGCTTTATCATACTTTAATGACAGGTTAATGTGAATTATTTGCATGCCACTAATCGACCTTGTAGTCCTGAAAGCTGTTCTAATTATTTATGCATTGGAATAGGCGACAATTTTAGCGAGGCTGAATAATTATGAGCAGTTGATAGCTAACTGTATTTGTCCAAAAGAAAAACAATGTGTTCGTGTTAGCTTGTAAAAATGTCACGTAACAAATACGTATTGTGTGAAGCAGACTAGAATAATTTGTAACTGGAAGACACACCACATTTAAAACTGTTGTTTGATATCCGACTTAAAATTATACAAGTTGTGTGAGATTCCGACGTCGAATCAAAAGGTTAAATCATCAATTTTCTCAAATTTCAGTACAAAGCGCCTGTATGATCTTTGATTTTTCACTGCAAGCCTTGAGATTATAAAAAAAAATTAAAATACCACAAGAAAAGTTGATTATTGCTCTATCGGCGCAAATGTTAAAATATTCTCTAATAGCGAACATAATTTATGACCAAACCAAAGGTTATACGCGGACGACTGTTTATTGAATTTTCTTCGGTTTTGTGTTTCTCTTTTGTGTTTCGCTCTCGCACAATGGGGCTCTATTTTCGTTTTTCGAATTGGACATCCGCTGCCACGATCGACGGCACTTCCGTGTGCCATTAAGATGGCCATCATCACGCCAAAGAACCGATCGAAGCAGTCGATCCGTGCGAGCTGATGATGGACTTTCTTTTTTGTTGAAATTCAGTCGCATCGCGTCTGTCTGCTTCTGATTCTATGCCGGTTAATTTTGCATCATCATGCGTGATGCAAGAACCTGCTGCCGGTGTTATTCTTAAAAACGGTGCTTTACTTTAATTACTGTCATTAAATGGAAAAGTGTTTCCGCATAATGTGCTAAGTGCAGGCGAACTTGCGAGGAGATAACCTTTGAGAATGGCAAAAAACGCCTTAGCAATAAAATGGATTTATGTATTTACATTGTATCTATATTCCTTATATCCCAGTCATTGAAACATATAATATTGGGTGTGTGAATAAGTTCCTGCCGATTTTCGTGATAACAATCCTTTTGAGAAAGAACAGCGTTTCTAGGCAGGGTATTGACCATTGATGCGACATATGGCCAAGTATACCAAGAGCTGGTAACATAAATTGAAATTCATCTAACACATGTAAATAATTTAATACTTGTGGTCTGGCATAACCATGGTCCAGAAACACACCAGAACACAACCTTTAAATTATTCACATACCTTCAATTTATGCTGCCAGCTCTTAGTCTATAGCGTTGTCATGCTGCAATACACTACACCCAACTGATTCCATTAAATATAGAGCATGAGCTTGGACCATGGATATTCCGCGTTGGCATCTATGCTACTGTTTGGCCAGGCTTATCTTAATGCTTAGGATCAGATAACAGACAACAGTGTCTTGCAATGATATTTTGGTCCCACGAGAAACGCTACGCGCAGAGCGTCCAGGCACCAACCCATTTTGCTCCACGCCCTTCCGCAAGGTTTCCGCAGGAAGACCAGCTTCGGACTACGTGTACCCGAAGGTGCGATGGAGGAGGAAGGACAAAGGTAATGCTAAATCTACCTACCTACTGCGGGTTCACTGTCACCACGAGTCCAATCTCAGTTTGAAGGGGGCTGCGGCAGATGACGGACTGCAAGGGCTACCTCTTCCCCATGGTTCTCGTATCGGTTCAGTCATTTGTAGTACCTAGCCACGGAGACGAGTCGCCGTTCGAATATCCTAAAACCGTTCTCCTCTGTATGCCTAGGCTGTTGAGGATAGTGGTGAGTTTTTGCTACAGTCTCCACCAACTACTGTAAATGGCTTTGCTACAGTCTCCACTAGGGAATCCAATCCCGAGCCAAAAATTCGATCCCGTTTTAAGAAATTACATTGATAAATTTGATAAAAAATTATTAATAAATCCATTTGTTTGTTCATCCACGTTTCTTCATTTAGTCTGGATCTGATTTTGGAAGACTTGCTGCTGAAAATGCACGCTCAGCCTCCACACTCGTTGGAGGTATCGTCATCAGATATTTGAATGCTGGTTCGAATTGTTGACCGCGTGAGCCCTCATTTTTGTCAATCCATCATCAATTTGACTGGCTGAGACACGGACTAAAACTCGCAAAATTCCCGATTTCCCGACAAATTATTTATTTCCGTCGCTGCAGATGAATACTTATATACTATAATATTTTGATATGATTCATAATTATATTACGGAGGAATACAAAAATTCTGAACCCCGTATCTATTATATTTCATATCGATATTCCCATTATTAGAGTCGATGTGTAGTAAATACATCACCGGTAGTGAAAGGTTATTATAACAATTTGAAAAACATACATGTGCGCTATATATAATATGTATACATAGATTAGACAGTCACTGCCCCTAGGCGTCGCCTAAGTTCGCCAATTAGTAATCACGCCACTGTTTCCAAGCGTGCAGATTTCGTCGGGAATGTCTCGATTTAGTAGCCTTCATCGTGTTGGTGTGTTAGATAAAAAATTCAATCCCGATATTTTCGGGATTACGTTTTCTAGTCCCGGGATTAATAAGTATCTAAAATGTCCGGGATACCGGGATCACGGGATTGGATTCCCTAGTCTCCAGCAACTACTGTAAACACCTATTTATGGGTACACAACACAGGTTAACCTGCGTACCCAACTCATGCTAGCTGGGCTTCCTTCTGTGTCATTTCCAATGGTGTCAGACGTTTCGAAACTATTGTTCGATCAACTCGGATAGTGTTTGACATGGATCTTCGTCTTCAAACTGTTTTACTGCACCATTGCGTTCAGTTCATCAAAATCATTATTTTTGAAGCGACTTAGGCCAGATCCACACTATGGTGCCAGTAACGGTTCGATCTCGCTCCGGTCTCGGTCCGATCAAATATTCTTACACGAGAAACAATGAGCGTATTCACACCCTGGAACGATACGATAGTGTGAATATGCTCATTGTTTCTCGTGTAAGAATATTTGATCGGACCGAGACCGGAGCGAGATCGAGCCGTTACTGGTACCATAGTGTGGATCGGGCCTAAACCAATCTCTGCATGTCTTAAGTCTTTTCACTTTAACTGAATGCATTTACGTGCGAATATAGATACGTTACCATTTATACGCTCATAATTGCTACACCGCTATATGATGGTGAACCGGCAGGAATTTATTCACACACCCAATATCACAGATTAACATTGTTATGTAGTTACACATGAAGATTCGGAATTTCGATTGGTCGAAGATTGATCGTGTTTGAGAAACATTTTGTGCAATATTTTACAAGTTGGACTGTTTGAAATTGACAAAAGTGTTGTTATCTTCAATTGTCTTTAAATGCGGAATCATTGTCGCAATTTCTATGGTTTTTTATGACTTTTAACGGGATTTCGTCAACAAAAGATATCCGCTTACTTTTATTGTATGATTTCAAATTGGAACCCAACGCAGCGAAAATAGCTAGAAATATCAACAGAGCTTTTGAAGAAGGATTTTATACAACAACAAAAAATATCTAGGCAGTAGTTGAAAGCTGATGAACCTCCAGGATACTAACAAAAGCTTTCAATGCATAAGTAGTTTAGTTTTTCATTGGAAATAGACTATTGAAGCTAATAGAGATTATTTTGATTAAATAAATTATATTTTGTAAAAGTTAAATTATGGTCAATATATATATTAAATATTTTAATAACACAATAATGACGCCTTTTTGTGATGAACATTTGGCTGAAAAATAACTAATTTATAAGCGCATTTACGAACCGGCTCGCAGTGCCCGTTCGCTCCGATTTATTTCGAATGGATTTTAAATTGAATTAAATGCTTTCTCACTGTAGAAAGTCATTTTATCTCGAAAATGGATGTCATCTATCTTTAATCAACGTAGTTACGCATTTTCTTATCTGGCATGCCCAACTATTGCAGATTCGATGGGCTCAATGGAGTTCAATTACGATCATTTGATTTCCCTAACGAGATCATGCCTTAATTTGATCTGTTTAATCTTGTCTATTAATGGAACCAATTTTATATCCCCCTTTTTCACCTTCAGTGTTTACTCGTTATACCTATAACATTCAACGAAGCGAGCTAATTGTTAATTTCACCATCCCAATGAAAGACGAAGAAACAATAATTTCCTTATCCTTAGCCATTTTAGTGCCGATGCTATATTCGTATGTCCACAGGGAAAGTCTAAACTCGTTCGCGATCTCATTTGAGGTAAGCCACCCATGTAAATTAGATTTATGAGGGGGCTTCCGTGAACGTACATATCATAAAAGGTCCAGGGTATGCATTTGTCAACGAAAATGCCGCAAAAGGCGCTCAGAAAAAAAGACGGAATGGCCACAAATTCTCTGTGTTCAACCGGTCCGCTTTTCGAACTGCTGACATGACGAGTGAATACTTTGTTATTTTATTGCAGGCTTATGCCGGCTGGGTTGGTCCAATGTTTAAGCAATAAAGACCATCTGCAACTTACTCATCAAAGGATTAAGCTGTACGCGCATAATTATTACACTGATTATGAAACGGCAGGAACTTATTCACACACCCAATATAAGTTTCATAAGTATCGTTAATCCATGTATAATATCATAGGGCCAAAAGTCTGGGGGGCTTTAAACTTTGCAGGTGGATTCTTCTTGGGGGAGATTCGAGCTTTAATTAGTATCATACCATATGGGTCGTATCTCAGAAACAAGACATTCAACTTGAGTTTCTTGTCGAAGATACACGCATCGGTTTGGCAGCCAATCATGGATGGTAAATACATTCGGATCATATTTGATTTGCCACAATTGACATGTTTATATCGTCACGACCACTTTTTTAACAGCCAATTTGCATGCATTATTGCCCTTGTGTGTCGATCGATTGTTTTGCATTCGGATCCAAGTGCTGATTATTGAAACACATGCAGCGTTGGGCACTTTGATCATGGTCGTTATTTTTTTCGATGAAATCAGGAAAAACCAAAGACGTTCGTGTACACATTGTGGTACTGTGGGTGTTTCTCGTTTGGAATTCATCCTTGAGAGATATGATCGTTGGACTTTATGGATATTATTATGAAGTTGACAAATGCTCTTTTCAATCCCGTAATCGAATATTCTGCGATATAATTTATTTTGGTCCATTTTGCAGACCTTGGACGGAGCCAACGTTAGAATTCCAATCTTGATCGCGTTATTTTAATAAATATTCATACACGTAGATCGATTTGGTTTCTTTTTCATGTGCATATTTAATCGGAATGCAATTCCCTTTTTAGAGCTGAAGCTGAACGACAATACGCCAGTGGAATTTTAAGGGTGGGAGCCAGGGCTCGCAGGGCTTCCAGAGGCAATGCAGCCTCATCTCTTATATCCAGAAGAACTGCCATCGACATGGAGAATAGAGCTCAATTACACAGGTGAGAATACATCTAATTAAAACTTAATGCACAAAAAAAATTGAATAATTCATGAGATATAAGAAAGGTGCAACCGAATTAGCATAGTGAATAGGAAAAGTGATCAACCAATTGATTAATATTAAAGATATAAACATCACATCGAAGTGTATGACTGAAACCAAATCAAAAAACGATTAAAAGGCAATTCAAAACAATAATCATTTTTATAGATTCAACCGTCAGAAAGTCCTTCAGATTCACTGTGATTGATTTTCTAGGAAACAACCAGACAAATACGAGTTTTTGCTCGCTTTAAATTGTCGTTGTTGTCGTATTTTATATCAATCATGATGATTTTATGTCATCCTAAGCGTAATACCTATTGCAATTGCAATTTCAAGTAATTATACAGACGATTTTCGCATATATTTAGTATACATTCGATTGAATCCAGTGCTTGAAATGGACAAGAATCGACCGGTATGGTCGTTTCGTGAAATCTATAATAATGTCATTAATAAAATCATTACCATGATTTTCTATCACTTTTTATCACCGTTGGCCAATTTTTAATCTCATTTATGGAAAACTTAAAAAAATGTTTCTACTATATATGAATTTTTTGAAAAATTTTTAACAATTGGTCTGAATTATCAAATCAACAACCAAGCAAAATTCAAGATTATCAAAAAGTGCATTTTAAGATTTCTTGTTTATATAAGATGTGCAATAATCATAAATTAATAATTTTTAATACCTAAAATAAATTATGCTAGATAGATCTATTAGAGTTGCCCATTTAATGAATTTTGCTATGTAACTGAATTTATTTTGGGATGTATTGATCAGATTTTTTTTATGCGAATGTGTATTTAAAAAAATCTAAAATTAATAAGTTCAAGTCATCCATATTCAGAACGTCCAAATGTGAAAATAGTGATTCTTCCGCCCAACACGACATGCTTAATTCAGCCACTAGATCAGGGCATCATTTCCACTTTTAAAAAGTATTATATTAAGAACACTTTCACATCAACATTTACTGAATAAACTAGATAATCAGTAATTAAAAAGTTTTCAATTTTGGATTGTATAAATAATATTTCATGTATGCTATCTCAGATAACTTCACACACTTTAAATTTTTGTTAAAAAAGCAATTTGGTCCGAATGTGATGGCGAAATAATAAAAACTTTGACATAGTCAAACTGAAATCATTATTTTGGCAAATTAATTTGTTAGAAACGCTTTTTAGAAGGATTCTCAAAATGATGTCGATGAATTGCTTGAGAATATTCCCTTAAATGGGGATGATATTATTGATTTGATGTTATATGGCAGCGAAGAAACAAAAGACGATATTGAAGTGGAAAAAACTCTAGCCTCCCTTATTGTAAATTAATACAAAAAGCTAATAAACATTGTAATAAATTGTAAAATCTATTTATTATACATGACTTAAATAGTGAACGAGCTTTCAAATTCATTCATTTCAAATAAATATGACGAACTGCGTAAAAAAATAATGGTTAAATCGTCGCAAAGTTTTTTTATGCGATTTTTGGTACATTCTATCACATTGATTTGAAGTTATGCGGTTTTTATAAATAATGGAACCTATCTCTTAGTTTTACGTGTAGTTCAAGTGTATATAATATTAAAAAAATATTATATTTTGTGACAATCTTGAACAAGGAATGCTCAAAACCCGTAAATGATCCCGCAGGACAGCATGTGGTATACATGCATATGCTAGGACATGCAAGTCGTCTTTAGACTATTTCTAATATATTTAAAATCTTAAAGATGTTTTACGGATGTACTGAAAAATCTCGGTATTATTCATCATAAACTTCAGATCTCTATGATCGATTTATCATTATATTAAACGCCTTATCAAAAAGATTTAAATTAATTAAAGAACGATTCGTATAGTAGCGATTGAGCGATCGGACTCGCAATTCAATTATCTTGGGCTCAAATCCTATAAGAGGTGTGACATTTTTAAAAACGTATATACGCCATAAAAAACCATATCAAAATGTTTGGTAATGTTCCCACAATAATAAGCCGGTATTAATGTGTAAGACATATATACATATTGTGATATTTTTAATATTAATCATTTGGCAGCTACGAAATTTGTTTGCTATCTTCCTCTCAGTCAGATCCCCTGCAATATTCGAGCATTTTGAAGCCATGCTAATTTTACAAAGATATCTTCATGTATTCCCATTGTATCCAAAACTTCGTATTATTGGCTTATCATAAATTCTTGATCAGCTATGTAGACTTTGAATTAATCATGAATAAATCACATGTCTTCTGTGTTGCTTGCACTTAAAGTATTTGAATCTGAACCGTTATAAGCTAACATTATACAGTCCATTTATATCAATATATTCAACAAAGATCTATTGGCATGTATTAAAATTTAAAAAAACCCATAGCAATGCTATGTTAAATTTGAGGAAAATTTCCCATTTCAAGCACTGATTGAATCCTTAGTACTACAAAATTAGTAATACCCCTGTCTCCCACGATGCGACCCTTTTAGAACATCGCGATTGCATTGCATCCCCCGCAGGGTTATCCATAAATATCTCGATGACATGATTTTAACTTACTTTTGGATGACTTTGTATGATGAATTATCTCTATTTTTTAGCTCAAAATGGCTATTTAGTTCTGAAATAAATTTGTTAAAGTACACAAACTGCATAAATCACTTGATGGTGTTATAAATTTAAGCGAGGAAGTCACCCAAATGTTACATTGCCTCCAGCGTCTGGTGAATTTTAATGAAACTTCAATATCATGACAGATTTATTAAAGCGAGCTCAATTTCATGCTTGGAATGCTTTACTAAAAGCCTAATATTTTTATTTTTCAGACAATTTTCCAACAGATTGATCGACGAAGTCGTGAGGCCTCTTCAGAGGCTGGTCGCGACGAGAGACGCAATTCGCAAACAGGTACCGAACACTTTTTTGCGGTCTCTAATGCTGTTTATTTTTAAATTTACACAAAAAACACAATTGCTTACGCATGAACTTTAAGTCGTAACCTTTAGAATCCATAATAAATCATTATGGGCATAGTTTTTCCGCGTTTTAATACATCGAAATTGCATTTGCGTACTTCAGCGCGCAAGAAAGCGATACCATTATGAGAATTCGTGAATCAAAATGGGAAAAAATCGACCACATTTCATAGAAATTATAAAGTCGTTAGAGAGCTATAAGCGGAGGTAATCATTCGAGAAACATCACATGTTTTGAATTGTTGCAAAAAGTGCGTTGTTATTGAACTTTGCAATGCAAACAGGCGTTTGTTGAATTCAACCAAGTGCCGTTTCACTCCCACTTTCGATTGCTTTGATTTATTATCATCGATTTTTAATGGATTCAATGCTCATTTCGCTCTTGTGCGAGATTAACATAATCATTTCGATTTTTTAAACAGGTGGAAAGAGACGTTGGATTGACTGCGCGAAGGTTGAGCGATCTAAGGACGAGCGAGGGTAGATCCAAAAAACTATCTCATGGCGCAGCAAGATTCAATGAGCGCATACAAGACACTAGGTAAACACAAATTTGTACTGTTCCATCTGTTCATTGTGAAAAACATCCGTTTTTATAATGTAAAAATACTTGATTGCAATTTATTCGGAGGATAATATATTAACACTCTCCATGCCGGCTGAAAAAAATGTATTTAAACGAAGAACACCGAGGTATTGAGATAGCTGACACATTAAAGATATCAGAATGTAGCGTATTCACCATTTTGCTTCAAATTTGTCCACGATAAAGCTCTTTTTCGAAGTGGGTACCGCGTTTGCTCTCACTCGATCGAAAGCACCAACGCGTCCACAATTCAGAGCGCTGTTTGAGCGCAATATAAGGGTTTTTTTTCATGCTGCATATGACAATGGATGAAACACGGATCCATAAACTACACTCCAGAGCTGACAAACTCAAAAGCTAACATGGGCCAAATTTAAAAAGAAATTTCATAGAAATGTTGGTTTATTTTCATATATAAATTTGAGATCCTCTGGACCCATTCGGCTCTCGATAAGCGCGGTTTCCTATTACGCGGCATTGGGGCACAGATGATCTCATTTTTTATTTGATGGTATTTCAAGCACGATTTCCACGTTTCGCATAAAATGATATTGGGATGCAAATGGTATTTTACAGGACCGTAACAAGGGGGTGGCAAAGCAAGCGCCCGCCATGAGCACAACTGCGTTTGGGGCGCAAAACGCAGAATACCGACCCAGTAGGACAACTTCGTTTTATAATGAGATTTCGTAATCGTTCTGTAGACATATTCAGGTATGACGTCCGATTGCGAAGCGTCCATTCGTCATGTCAGCGGTCTGAAAAGCGGACCGGTTGGGTACACAGACGTCGTGGCCACTCCGTTCTCTTTTAGGGATCTTCCATGATCTGTACGATCACGGAAACCTTTTAATTTTAAGCTATAAAATCTAGTTAATTTCTACCCCGCGCTCAGGGCGCAAGTAGCCGCTCTAATTTGAGAATGAGCGTGTCCTGGCGAACATGGATATTAAATCTTGTAAAAACTCGGCCTTATTGCTGTGAAACATCGCCAAACACTCGATTGAAACATCATCACGGCGCTGTTTTTGTTCCATTGTGGCACCCATCTTGCGTACAGCTTTCTTATGTGCAAATTTTCAGTCATGTGATGTATAAGCATTGGGGGAAGGAAGCGTAAGTTAAACACTTGCCACGGGCAATAAAATAATCTACGAAAATAGTCTCAAAAATACCCGACCTAACGTATAGATAGCGGTTATTGTTTTTAAAAAATACTATGATAGAAAGTGTCTAAGACGCTACGTTGCTTCCGTAATCGTACAGATCATTGAAAATGCCGCAAAAAGCCCTAAAAAAAGGACGGAGTTTATGCCATAAGGTATGTATGTCCAATCGGTCCGCTTTTCGGACCGCTATCGGATGCCATACCTGAACATGTCTATAGAACGATTACAAACTCTCGCATTATGAAACGAAGCTGTCCGATTAAGACCGATCGGGCGGGTTGTTTAAATTTTATAATCGGTTGAAAATATTGTTGTCTTTATTGCGGACTTATTTGTTCGTATTTAATGCGCTGTCATACCGTTCATCCGATTGCGATAAAACTCTGTCAACTTATTGTTTACACTTGCAGGAATAACATAGGCATAGATCAATCAGTGTCGGTTCATGTAAAGTAGAATGGTCGTATAAAATAAAACTTCGACCGGGTCGGTATTCTACGTTTTGTGCCCCAAGCCCAATTGCGCCCGCCTTCTTTGCCACCTCCTTGTTGCGGCCTTACTTATCTTTAAAAACAAGAGTTGCGTATAGCGTCGTATGGAGTTATTTTGAGATGTTATCAGCGTTGGCGCTTTTAGCAAGTGTCGACAGCGACGATATATCGGCGTCCGGCAATAAAAGTGTTAGATCTATTGCCGAACATTGCAACACGCATTTTCTCTATTTTGGCCGCTGTTTTATTATCCTTCAAACATCCCAACAGAATTTATTATAGCCTGTAGTTGCATTGTGGTCTATATTTTTATTTACAGCATTGGCAACGGATCAACGAGCGCCCAAGAAGCTGAGCTCAAAAAGAAGAAGACTAAATCTGAGGAAGCAGCTGCCAAATCGGATGTGGAATATTATATGGCCTGCTTAAGGGCGGAAAGAGCTAGGTAATTTTTAACATAAAAAATAAGAATTATGAATAAAACACACATATTGACTCGAGTAAATTTATATTTATATTGTGAATTGTTAGTGCGCCATATTTAATTATTTCATGCAGTGCCATCTAGTGGCAAAATAAAAACTTGATAAATGTTAATTCGTATATTTCCTGAAAAGCAGGAATACATTTATAATACAAATTGTCATTGGTAAATAAGCAATAGTTTAATCAGTTGGAATTAAATCAAAACATCTTTTTACTAGTTAACGGTTTTTTGTTGATATTTTTTGTGTCGCAGTCTAATAAAAAGTTTTTGTCCATGTTTAATAAAAGTCAACCAGTGGCAACCGGTTGAGTTAAATAAATTGTCACGAATAAAAACATTAGCAAATAATTACGATGACAATGTAATTTTTCAGAGTGGAATGGGAAACAACCATGAATAAAGGTTCGGAGACGTTGTTGGAGATAGAAGAAGAGCGATTGTCCGCTATGAAACGCGCGTTGAGGAAATATGCAACCTTGGCAAATTTGCTCGGATCGGTGAGTAAAATAATAAATTCATTTGCAATAAGATCAATAGCAAAATTTTTTAATTAAAATGGAAAAACTATTTAGCAATTTAACGTCGTCGAACTCGCCTTCGGACCGAGCTTCATATGGCTGAATGCTTTTTTACCATTTAAAGAGCATATTGACCTGATAAAAGCTAGATAACGTTATTATAGCAGGCGGTGAGAGTCGACGGAGTAATTATAAATTAAGGTCGCGTGGCAAAAAATTAAGTGGTTCTTCTAATTCTTTGCGTAGGCGCAATGGGGGATCACGCTGGTGACTAAAAAGTAATATTTTAAAATAGTCTAATCTGTAAAAGGTATGCTTTTTGTGAACCCGTTTTATGATCACGTGAAAAAAATATTATTCAATAAATTCATGGTTAGATCATGACATTGACTTTATAAAAACATGCAATTGTGTTACCTTCGTGGCTTTTTATAGTATTTTTTATTGCGATTTGTATAAGTAATTTTTATGAGCGAGGGTAGTGGATGTATTTTATTGTTTTGTGTTTCTAATCAACTTCTTATTGCAGAGTCAAATAAGCGAAGAGGCCGTTAAACTAGAAGAAGCATTTGAGACTACCGTGGATAATGAGATCAAAGCGACGCGCGCTTTGATGGTGCATCCTCCGCCGTCTATGCATTTACCAGATTTTTATTCTCAGCATACGACTTTAGCAATGAATAAAGAGCGTAGAATACAGGTATGTAGTTCATTCATTCGTATCTTGCGACATAATTTATATAATTTTAATACGCGTGCATTTTTATATTTAAAGGCATTGGTTCGAATACTCCAAATGATCAAAACCGATATGGAGCGAGAGCGTAAATCCAAACAAGCGCTGGAAAAGTTATCGGAAGCTATAACAACGACACCGAATTTCGGCGGCAACGATTCGCAGCAAAATGTTATGGAAAAACTTTATCACGTATGAAATATATTTTATTTATTATCTGCAAATTTATAAATCAATTATGATTTTGCATAATATACGTAATATAATAATTTTAGATGCGGTCAGTATTAACGTATTTAGAAGGAGCACGCGTACAAGCTGCTGCAAATTTAGCAATCCTCGTCGGTAGAAATCAAACGCCTCATCCTTTATCGCCACATTTGAAAGTAGCTAGAGATCGTCGCGGTCTTCAACATACAGTTCTTACGGTAATATAAATATATTTCATTGTGCATATGATCAAATACAAAAATTTAATTATTATCATATGATTTAGGTACCGCCTTGGTTACAATTTGAATATAAAGGCGGTATAAGAGCACTGGGCAACGGTAGAGCTACAAGTTCGCCACCGAGTTCTCCAGCTACACCCGCTTTAACGTCGAGATCGTCAGATCGCGGCGCCGCCGATGGCGTTTCAATTCAGCATTATAGCGATATAGGTATGCAAGTTTACATAATCAGATTTATATCGACAAAATTAAAACAAATTTATATTATAAAGCGACGTGATTTTCAGATGAAAACAATTCGGAAGAAGCGCCCGAAAGACCTCCGCCGCCAAAGTTTATGCAAGACGATTCAATCGCCGATCATACGATTCAAATATGATAAATTTGATGCATTTCAAGTGCCAAAGATGGACCAATCTTAATTGAATAAATGCAATATATAATGTAAAATACTTCCCCGTGCGTGCATCGTTTGTTAATTAAGTGAATGCTGTTTGTGTGTGTTTTTTATTGAAAAATATAATTCGACTGACGTGAATTGTGGCTTAATATATGGGTGGGTGAGAAATCTAGTCTATAATGGAACTAATAGTCAAAGAAACAACGTTACTGGTCATTGAACTGTTTTCGGAGATTTCACGACTGACGTGAAATTAATAAGATTTTAACGGTCAAGAAGTAAAGATTTGGATTCTTTACGCAAGTGTAAATATTTAGAATATTTTATTTATATATTTGTAAATAAAATTCTTCTCGAATGTGTTTGAACTTTGGGTATGTATGTGTATAGAAAATAAGTTCTTATTGTATAATTTATTACCGATTAAATTTTATAATTATCAATCAGAATATAATAAAATATTATTAATAAACACTACACGATATGTTTAATTGCTCCTATACGAGAATGTCCAACCCGACAATGCATTTCCGTCAGTCCTAGGCTCCTCGCTCCAATTGTCTAGGCTCAGACATACGTTTTTTACAGTACTTCTAAGATGATAAACCAATCATCATGAGCCGATGTGCATCTTATGCCACCACTTTCAGGTTTTCTTGTGTAAGAGGCTCAAAAGAACCGGCCACTCTTGTCAAGGCGATAACGGGTGCACTGGGGCCGGAGACAGAGGTCAAGCAGCTGGTGCAAGTGGAGATCCTCACGATTCTCAACATAGACGAGGGCGATGTTATGGTGGCCTTGTGCAGATTTAGCAACCTGACAAAGGAGGAGCAGATCAGGGTGCGATACCTAAAGGTGGGATCACGAGGCACCCAACTGGCGATTGCCACTGTACCCATCCAGGTGGGAATAAAGCTACTGCAAGATGGCAGAGTGAAGATTGCCTGGACTTAGTGCCATCTGCACAAGAAGATCAGCGTCTCCAGATGCTACCGCTGCTATGTTTATGTTTGGGCCACATTCCGTGCCGTCGAGTATAATATGGTATGAGAAGCTGTTGAGTGTATCGGCATTAGTGCCGCATGACAATACAAAAAATAAAGCAAACAAATAATCTGTTTATTGATATTTATTCATACAATATATTAGATTTCGAAATATATTATATTTATATATATAAAAATTGATTCAGCTACTTACAGATAAGATGTCAGTATACAATCACAAATCAAATACATTTTATACTCCATAATTATTAAATATTAATAAGATGAAATGTGCATAGCACACAGTTAAAAGTGCAATTTCCTTGCCGCGGAGACGGTCTCTGAGAAGATCACAGTCAACATTCAATTACACTCACTCTTAACTTACCCCGCCACCACAAATATCACTGTTTTTAAGAATAGCGTTCAAAAATCTAAATGTTACAACAGGATCTTCAACGAAATCACGAAAACACAAATCACATAATAGTTTGTTAGCTTCTTCTTGATTTACACTCGGCTGGAAGTCATTAAGATGTTCCTTTTCTCAGGCTCTTCAATGTAGTGTTAATGCAGATATTTTAAACCTTTGTTTGATGCCCGTACCTTATTTAATATATTCGCTCCGTTTCAATATCCCACCTCTTTAGATCCTCGCATGAAGTATTTATAACTCGTCGTTTATCGAAGATCGAATAGCTTTGATAAATACTTTTTTATTCAACAATATGACTATTAGAGAAACAATGATATTAATGGTAATGCGAAAACACCTCAGTAATGTGTGATGTTAATTTCTGAATAACGTTGGAATAAATTGGAATAGAAATTAAAAAAAAAATACATAAATAAAATTCATAGAACCAAATTAGTTAAAGTGACGCTTAAAAAAATAATAAATTATAAATTGGGAATCAATTTAATCAATGTAATGTTGCGGCACAATTTTTCTGGATATATAAGGAGACAGATGTGATCGATATGTTTATATCGAGGGTTGTCCAATTGAAATAATGATCACGCTTTGGAAATGTTATCGAATGAACTATCTAAATAGCGTCAGATAAACGTTAAATGATAAACGTTGGCTGGAAGCAAACAGCACAGTATTGAAAGGTGGATGCCCACGAAGAATACCTTTGTCTAGAGATGGAAGTAAAATTACAAGTTATTAATTCGGCCAAATATTAACTTTGATCCATTATTGGTACACGATCTATGAAAAATATATATATATGAATTATCTAGTTACATCTGTTACATAACTAACATACGGTAACGCTATTTTGCACAATTTCGATTCATATTTCAAACGGAATTGTACAAATCGGCGGTGCGGTATGATGGCTAAAGTAAACCTCCACTAAGATCCGTCAGCCTTTTGAATTAATTATATATGATTGTTTTATAAAATCGCCTATCCCTGTGCTCACAATAATCAAATAGAATTAAAAGGTTGGGATAAATCATTCCTATTAATGATATTCATATTGTTTAAAGAAATTATCTCGTTGTGTTAAATTAGGGCCACCCGAAAGTATTCAAACATCTTCCAGACCCAAAACTAACGAAGTCCACATCCGGCATTGTATGCTGTTTTTTTTTTATTTGAGTTGGAAAATGCCACAAGATGTTTATGGTGAATTGGTAACAGTCCGCAGATGCTAATATCGGTTCCAGAAATTTAAATCGGGCAATAGAAGCTTAAGAACGGGTTGATGATGCAATGAGTCAGATCTACGGCAAACAATTGAGGAGTTATTGCAAAACGAATAGGATGGGAACCGAACACAACAAAAACGAGTGACGAAACATGTGCTACGCCTTCTTGACGGCCCAAAAAATATTCCCTTTTTGAATAGCATTGTAATTGGTAATGAGAAATGGCTCATTTACGATAATCTGATATATGAAAAATAATCTTTGTTTGTTTGTATTTAATGCGCTGCCATACCGTTCATCCGATTGCGATAAAACTTTATCAACTTATTGTTTATGCTTGCGGGAATAACATAGGCATAGCGTGATAAAATGCAAAAAGTTTAGTGAAATAAATGATGAATAATATCATCGAAGCTACAGTTTGAAATTAAAAAAATTCAAAGAGATGTTGCGTCCCAATGACTCCTACTGATATGCTATTTGAATTGAAATGTGTGTAGTATCTGGTGCGAGCACCGATAAAGCACAGGAACACACAGGGTATGCGTGCATGCTTCTCACATGGATAGCTGTATATGGATTGCTCACGCCCAAATCATTTATTACCAGTTGGTATGCTCCACACGGAAAACTATATTGTTTCCTAAAGCACTTCTTGTACGCAATCAACAGACGACACGACGTCAGAGTTTGGCTACCAATTTTATTGAAAATTAAAGCACCAATAACCAGGTAAAAATCTGAAAGAGCAAAAATCTTTAATGAAGCGACGGTAATGCATGGCCCAACAGTACTGGACGAATAACATTTTCGAATACTTTCGAGTCCCCTAATATTTTTTAAGCATAAGTTCTATGAAACTCCAATGTGACAATATTCCGAGAGACTTTATTTGAATCAAATGTTTCATATATTGTTAATAATTCAGACCAATGGTTCCCAGTGGGGGTTCTCGAGTAAATTAAAACTTACAGTACGACGCCCAGCTGCATAATTTTAAATTGGCAATAGTGACTGCAATTTTGGCTCTCACTATAATTAAAACCAATTGATTTTTTAAATCAACTACTTATGGCACAAATGGGAAAAATGTTTTCACATCGTTTCCCGCTCTCCCGTCCATATATCTCATAGTACTTCCACTATAAACCATTGAGTGTTTTTGCCGCTATATTGCTTATTTCAATTCTTGGTCAGCATGTGCGAAACTGTTACTCATCCAACATTATAATTATCATAACTTAAATCATGGATTTCTTGTTAGGACTCGGGAGGATCTTGATACATGTGTTCAAATGCCATAAAAGACGATGAAAGTTTTGCATTTTTTGATAATTTCTTTATCATTTTCTATTCAATCTATGGCTGCATTCATTTTCTAATAAAATCAGGGAGAGTTCAGCCACGCATTCAATTTCTTTCCATTAACACGTCGTATATAGTTATTGGAATCATTTTTATCGATGAAGAACAGCATAAGTTTTGCTAAACGGAGAGTCGTCATCAGTACTATTTTAAATACAATGAGAAAATAACTTTGAAATGTTCAAACCCCGTCTGATTTCAATTCGTTACTTTGTTGGTTATGTTAAACTATATTCCTCCATTTCAAAAATATGCACATTTACACGTCGGCAGCATGAAAAGATAAGCTGGAATTTAAACGACGATTTTATTCAAATCACAATCTAATAAATTTGCCCAATTTTTACTAATTTGTAGCTCCAAACGTTGTCCGATGCTTTTTCTAAATTCAAAATATTACAAAAACTAATATAATATACTCAAGCAAAATATTATTCAATAGCTTTCAGCTTCTTTTAAAGCTTTGTAGCTTTCCTTTATTTAATATTCAACATTCAGTTATTAGTTTTTTGAGTTCTCTAAATCCATTATTGTTTCATTTTGCTATTATTTTTAAAAAATAATTATTATTGGCTTGGTTTATCCTTGTCTGAACTCTACAAAAAACAATTTCAGATCTTATGCAATCAATTTCTGCCCATTCGTTTCCTTTTTTATATACGAAATAATCCAACAAAGATAATAATAATCAAATACAACGCTAATGATGTTTATCGATAGCCAGTTTATTAATCGCAGATGTATTTTTATATGTAGTTTATTAATCGCAGATGCTTATTGCTATTTCGACAATATCACTTCCCAAATTATAGCCCAGGGGTCTCATTTTAAAAGTTACGTCCAAAAATTATAAAATCCCAACAGCAACATTGCCTTAACGCATTAAAGCGTACGAATAAGACATTCACTGAGTCTGATGTGGTCATGCTTTTACGTTTTAAAAGAAGTCTATTCTTTAGCTGAAAATAAAAATGAATTATTAATTTGGAATTGTTTAAAATTGTGCAATAAGTACGAGGAACACTCAAATATAACCCAGAATTTTGCTTTTTATCACAGACTGGGCCCTGGTGTATGACGCGGTCAAATAAGACAATTCCATTGGATGTTTTCTGGATTTCCGTTAAAAAAGAATATCGTCACATTTCCGACAAAGCCATCCTAATGCCATTTTCGACGAAATATTCACGTGAGCAGAGTTTTTCAACGCTCATATTAATTAAAAATGAAAAGCAGTCATGCTTAAAAGGTCTTGACCAAGAACTTCGGGTTGCACTATCAAATATTGAGTCGAATATAAAACTTTGTTTCATTGAAACAAGCGCAGGTATAACATTAGTCATTATTTTATGCTTAAAATAGGGCATAAAGAAGCTTGTGCCATGACTCACCACACGCATTGAACGGGATAGCGATTATGTGGAAAAATAGGCAACAAGTGCAGTGCATGTCGGCAGTCTGAAAAGCAGACCAGTTGGACACACAGACTTTGTGGCCACGCCTTCCTCTTTCAAGGCCTTTTGCGGCATTTTCTATCATCTGTACAACCACAGAAGCTCAGAGGCTGACTGATTCAGAGGCGTTACGGCTCTGAACAAGTGTATCAACAATATCCTGTTGTTATATTTTTTTATCAAATATACTTTTTCTACAAAAAAAATCTGGTACACTTACTTTCTAAGCATCCCTCGAATGTATACTTGTGCCGCATTACGGTAGTTGAGATAGCATCAGTTGTATCAACAGTGGAATAATATCGACACGTCTGTTAAGCGAGGCACAAAAGAATGTACAGAAAGATGACAAAGAAAACCGATTTGAGCAGTCCTTCTGCAAGAACAATGCAAGGCCGCATACAGCAGCCATAATAAACTTACCCAATTATCCTGGGAATACCCATTTTACAATCCAGACTTGGCTCATGTGACTACCGTATGTTTGATCCATTGAAAATGGCATTACAAGGGCAACGATTTCAAGACAACGCTTCAGTAACAAGATCAAGACACTTCCTATCCGATGGAATAATATGAATAAATTTATACAGCAAAATTACGGTTTACATCTGAATCGCCCTCATATAAAAGATGAGAAATAATAATCTTACGAATGGACTTTTTGTGTGGACACGCAGGCGGCGCTTCGTTGGGATGCATGGATTTCAGATGTTGCTTCAATGCTATACTTTGTATACTTACGTATTCGCAATAAGGGCATGTATAGGGGCGCTCCTGAAAATTACATTGATACGTTCAATAAAGAAGATATTACGAGAATTTTTTAATCAGTCATTAAATTAATAAAATACCCCAGTGTGTCTCATACGATGTCGACGCAATGTGTTATGATCACCAGTTCGATATTCGCAGTAATCGCAAGCATATGGCTTCTCTCGAGTGTGTTGACGCATATGAAGCTGTAAAATTGATCAAATTTATAATCGTCATTGTGAGAATTTAATCGTCAATCGTAATAAAAACGATTTAATATATTTATTACCTGCATCATATTTTTACTAGCGGATGTGTGATTGCATACGTTACAAATGAACGGTTTTATTTTTTTATGAACAGCTTGTACGTGCTTTTTAAGAGTCTTGGAATCGGAAAACATCTGCAAAATAGAAAATTAGATTATAGCCAAACGCGGACTGCGTATAATATTAATATTATTTAAAATTAAATAAAGACGGTTGACCTTTGTGCAAATTTCACAGCGAATTTTAGAGTACCAACGCGGCAGATTTGTCATAACGTCGTCCTTGGGCGTTTGAGTGACTTTCGATTTACATGTCCCGCAATCGTTTTCTTGTTGCCTTCCGCGCCAATGTCGAGCTAAATGTTGAGTCATTTTTGCTAAAATAAAAATGAAACGCTTTAAAACAACAATACATTGCTAAAATAATTCGTTCATATCATGTTTTGAACTCTTACAAACGCTATAAGTCGTAACAGCAAAGCACACGGGGCACGTGATAACGTCTATAGAAATGGAATGTTTGCGCCATAGATGTAACGAGCAACTAGGCCAGTTTTTAAAACTTAATTCGCAAAAAGTACATCTGAAATTGATAATTTAAAATCGTGAACACGAAGAAATGAAACGTGAATAATCATTGAATGTTTTTAAATATATGTACGCATATAACGGAGATGGTTCTCTTTGCGGAGATCGTTGGTATGTATTTGTAACTGGCGTAGGTTCTATTACGTGACAATTAAAATGCGTCGTCATCGCTTGGACAGATTTGAACATATACGAACAAGATATGCGGGCGCATCTGTTAAAAGACAAACAAAAAAATATATTATAAAGGGAACATTGTATTATATTTAAATTAATACTTAAAAATCGAATCGACGAAGCACTCACTTAACATTTTTTGGATGCTGTAGATTTAATTTCACTTCATTGATGGTTTTGGGAGTCAACCAAAATTCTTCCACCTTTTTCTTAGCCAGTTGATCTTTCTTACTATACTTACCTTGATTAATATTTTTTTTATTGTCAAGCGTTTCGTTTTTATTAGAACTTTCCCTAAAAATAAAAAGTTCACTATAAGAGATGATTTGATATTGATACTTTAGCTAATAAAAAAAAATATTAACTCCAAGGAATTTTCATTGTCCATTGCAACAGTTTGAAAATTATGTTCTTCGATCATATGTTGACGGCACGCATCAATAGACGGTAATAAATTGGAGCACTTTCCACACATAAACATAACTTTTTCTTTAGTAGAATCCAACATGTCCTGGTAAAAAAAACTTATTATTAAAAAAAACTAAATGTGATTAGTGATCTAAGCTTAAAGCAGTGATACTTACCATTTTAAGAATACATTCCTTAATATGAGCGACTAATTCGTTTTTATCTAGCGTGGCATAATCACAATTATTGCATTTAAACGCTTCATAAATTTTTGTGATATTTTCATAATTGATTTCATTATTTTGATTAAAATTTAACGCCTCATTCTGATTCCAATGAGTCGTTTGATTTTCATTTCCATGTAATAATCTTTGCGTTTCATTGATATTGGTGTTACTTTCTACCTCTGTATAGTCGACAGTCTCATCTTTATTGGCTTCGTTTAAAGCAATATAATATAAATTATTTTCATTATCAGATAAAAGATCCACAGCACTATTTACGTCATTATTATCTATTATTACTTCGTTTTGGATATAATTATCAATTGTTTCAAGTGCTACTAAATTTTGTAAAGGATTATTTATGTAAGCGTCTACATAAACCGGATGAACCTCGTCTACGACCTGAAATTAAGACAATGCATTCAACTGTATAAAAAATATTTATAAAATGCTTCATACAATGGATTGAAAATATACTTCTTCCGTGTAAAATTCTTCTCCATTTCTAATTGCTTCATTTGCTAATGTTAAAGATTCGTTTTCAAAGGTACCCAATTGTAATGTCGGTACAGGCGCCTCCACATATGCTTCATTAACGACATTATCAGCTATGAGTGGTTCTGCATATTAAAAAAACGTCATAAATATTTCAATTAAAAGACGCATTTAAAGAGTTAATCAAATATTTCCATACCTTCAAGATAATTAAGCGTAATTGGTTCCACAATGTTATTATGTAAGAGTAACGAGCTTCCTCGTGCAACATTACTATACTGTGTAAATGGTAATAAAGTAACGGTGAATCCACCATCAGATTTCTCAATCCCGTGCTGAACTAAATTCATCTTATTTCGCAGATAAATATGAAAAATTAGATCATCATTCAAATTACATATATACTTATGAACAATTTAAAATAATAATAACTCAATAACAAACAAAAATATGAGCCAATGAAAGCGGTATTAAATGTTTTTAGGTTAACTATTAAGACAGTATCAAAATGCACAATACGATGCATGATGAGATGTGCATGGAAATAAATCATAATCAACATTTTAAGGCTCACCTTTGACGTTCACTACGAACAATTAAATAATATCATTGCATTTTCCCACTAATGACTCAATTCATTGAATCTCAATAATATGCGGTGTATTTCAAGTCCATATAATTGTGTTAAAATGCAGAACAAATATAAATTCAATCACTCGAACTGAACAACCGTATAGTAAAGAATATATATATATATATTTTTCAAAAGATGCGGCCTCAAAATGCTGTCCTTATAATATACATAATAAACGTCAAGTTGATTTATATTGTGTTGCCAGTCTAAAAAAATGGATGCCGATAAATAAATCTAAATTAATATTTTATAACTAAAAATAAGATTATACAATATTAAGGATTTAAATAAATGTTTAAAAAAATATTTTTAAGCTTCAAAATTAAATCATTCTTAATATATGGTACGATCTAATATTTAAATTAATTTCCGTTGAAGCAGTATGAAAATATATACTATTTAAATGATTTATACGGCCGTTAAATAATTTTATCGGAAGTAATTAAAGCGAGAATATGAATTATTCAACAATGGTCATATTTTCTAGATTGAAAACCATAATAAAATTGAGATTAAAAATAAGATTTAACACTCTCGTCGCCCAGCGTAAATCGATATTCGGAGCGTAAACAGAAGGAATATCGATGCGAAATTATAACGCATACACGGACGACATGTGGCGCATCTTTTCTCAAGTGTTGTTTTATCTTGGATCGCTACGATTGACTCTATCATTAGTCAAATTAACAAAAACAAAGGGTAAGAACGCAAGTTTCTACACTTGTCTGTTCGCAAGAAAAGTGCCTGAAAACGAGAAAAACATCGCAAATAGACGATCGCATCGCAAAGAACGACTTGCATGCTACTGAATATGAATTAAGAGTACCAAAAAAAAACGACACATGTAGATTAGATTGGTGCTTTCCAAACATTTCATAATATTTTTCATTGAATAAAGAGACAATGCGTTTGAATACCACAAATATGTAAAAATATAATGTAACTGACATTACACATATTTATTTATTTTATACACAGCTTTTACCATAGTAAATAGTATCAAATAAAATTAAACTAAATATAAATCAAATATCTAGTTTGCGGTCATTCTTTCGCAATCAAAAAATAAAGTAATTGTTTTTCTGTGTGTTGTGCATATAGACTTTTTACAAATTTATTTCATCATTGTGAAATTATGTACTAAGATAATCAAAAAATTGAAAAACAATAAGGCAATTAAAAATTAACGTTTTTGGTAAAATTTAAGGAACATCTTGCATCATTGGTAAAATTTTAAGGATGTCTGACATCTGATATCTTAAATGATAGATATCCACTTGAAAAATATTAATTATTTTAATTACAAACTATCATAGCTGTATAATAATTTTTGTTGCGATTTTCGATATGACTCAAAATTGCTCACTTTTTCAGAAGAAATAGTATATGTACTTGTTATCAATGTTACCATTGTTCTGTGTAGATTTTCTCTTTCCAGCAATATAATTCATAATTAGTAAAAATGTCACTATAGTCCCTAACTAAAAAAAAAACAAAAAATGGCGACTGCTTAAAAAAAAGTCATTTTTTAGTCTTATTTTGACATAATTTTGTTTTTTAAATAGTTAAAAAATAAATTTTGACATAAATCTTGTAGGAGTAATAAAACGCGTTTAAACATGTCACTATGGTAAGACTGGCAAAGTTGCCGCGTCACTAAAATAGCTATAACTCCGTAAGTAGTTGGAATTTTGGAAATTCCTTTGGAGAATATATTTTTTTAAAGTCGAAACTTTGGAAAAATACAAAAAAAACCAAATCAATTTTTTCGAAATTCTAAACATACAATAAAGGGCGTGGTCGCATATTCAGCGATAGCAGATGCAATATAATTTACACAGTCCCAAATTATTTTTTTCCAAATTTCGGTCAGTGTTGATGATTTATTTCCTTGATACTTACTCTTTATGAAATAAAAAAAAATGCTTTAAAAAAACCGCATCACTTCAAAATCACACAAAAAGAGGTTTGAGTGTATTTCGTATTTAAGCGGAGGAAGAAACCGTTCACCGAAATGAGGTGACGTGCGGGAGAACAGTGGACGCAGCGATGAACGAGTTAGCTTTTATCATCTTTGTCGCTACGGTCGTACGTCACGTGGGAGGTGACAGGACGCAATTTGCTGTGTGGAATGCGAGCTCAATGCCTTTTTAGTTTAGCATCAGCAACGAATCCAATAATATCTCTGCTTTTTTTACTTAATTTTTAATATATTGAGCGCAGAAATGAATATAGAAACATTTACAAATTTCAATAGTGATGATAGTGAATATTTTGAATTCTATTCTCAAAGTGATTTTGAGTCTAGTGATGAGTCTAGCAGTGACATCTTATTAAATCCCAAGAAAAGAAAATTTATACCTATAAAATCTTCAAGCGAAGAAGAAAGTGATGTAGAAATAGAAAACGATGAAAGCTCAGACGATGATTGGATTGAAATCGAGAGTGATAATGATGATATTCTCCCAAATAGGATTCCTTTTACAAATACCAATCGCCAATATTTTGGAAATCTTCTGGATCCTATAAATTATTTCAAAAAATTTATGACTGACGAAATCATAAATGAAATTATAACTCAAACAAATTTATACGCAGACGAACAAATTGCAAATAAAGAATTATCCTCCAGATCAGTTTGGCACAATTGGAAAAACATTTCGTTTGAAGAAATGCTTGCCTTTTTTGGAGTGATTTTGAATATGGGTACAATATATTTGACGGACATAAAAGATTATTTTTCTAAAGACTTTACATGCAATATACCATTTTTCGCTAAAATATTTAAGATGGAGCGTTTTTTTCAAATTCTTTGGATGCTCAATTTACATCAAAGTCAGAACGATCATAGCAATCCAATAACGAGATATTCGAAAGTCAAAAACTTTCTGGATTGTATCGATTTACAATTTAGACAAAACTTTGTTCCCGGACAAGAAATATGCGTTGATGAAACCGTAGTGCCGTTCAAAGGAAGATTCAGTTGTTTGTCTAATAAAACGACTAAATGGGGAATAAGAATGTACGCTTTGGCGGATTCAAACACCGGATACGTGTATTCGATATTGCCCTATTTTGGATCCATTACTTCCAAGTATTTAATTCGTCCGGAGCTTCCCGTCAGTGCAAGAATCGTTTTGCACTTATACAACAATCTACTCGAATCGATCCCTAATTCTGAAGGATATCATCTTTACGTTGATAAATACTTTACAAGCGTTCCATTGGCTGAAGAATTGCTTAAAATGAAATGCTATTTAACGGGTACCATAAGAACTGATAGGAAATCTCTGCCGAAACAAATAAGAAAACCGATTTCTAAAATGACTGTTATCAGATTCCGCTCGAGAATCAATAAGCTTTTAGCTTTATCGTGGCGAGACAAACGCGTTATTACCGTTCTTAGTTCATATGATACCGCGTCGATGAAAACTGTATCGAGAATAACGCGCGGTGGTAATCGTGTAGAGCTTAATAAACCAGAAGTTATCATGAATTATAATAAATTTATAGGCGGAGTGGCTCGTGCAGATCAATTCGGATCCATGTATTGCTTTTTACGTAAATTGTTAAAATGGTGGCGAAAGGTTTTCTTCTGGGGAATAGAAGTATGCTCATTGAATTCGTATATTCTGTATAAAGCAGACTGTAAACACAACGGCAGTAAACCAATGTCTCATAAGAATTTCATAAGGAAATTGGTCATGTCACTGATTGGAAATTATCGCGAAGGAGAGAATCCGCGTTATGGGACACCGTCGACGAGCGACGTCGAGGAAAGATTAAATGGGAAATTGCATATTTTACAAATCGATCCGAAGGGAAAACATAACGATTGTTTGGTGTGTTCCAATCGTAAATTGCCTGGAGGTAGAAAAACAACAGTATACTTCTGCAAAACCTGCAATAGAAAACCGTTCCTTCACGTTGGAGATTGTTTCGAGAAATATCACACATTAAAATCTTATAAATGATATTTTGAAACTTATATTTTTAAGCCTTACGACTCCTACGGCCACTACGTGTGGCTATTTTTATCCCGGGCATTTTCTATGAACTTTTTTTAAATGTAAGAATCAAGTGAATACTCTATAAATACTGTATTATTTTCTGACCATTAATTTGTCATCTGGAATGTGGAAAATAAATGATTCATAGGAAGTAAGTCGGTTACTTGGATTGGGTGTTTGGAAAGGTTTATCCAATCATATAAAAAAACCCAAGTTTACCTGTAGGACGAAAGATAGCATACATAAAACAATACACTTTATTATTAGCCTGGCGAGACAAAATAATAGTCACAATGCTCAATACAAAGCATACGTCAACTTCCCAATCGATTAGAAGAAGAGCAAGGACAATCTCATACCAATCTTATCAAGATGATGTAATAAACAAGCCATTTTAGATTATATTAAAAATATAGGCGAGGTGGAGACGGCAGATCAATACGCAACATCATATTGTTTCATGCGCTTTGAAATAGTGGATAAAGTTATTATTTTGGGGTTTTAAAACATCGATTGTAAACTCTTGTTTTATACAAGGAATGTGAAATCAATTAAATCCATTAAATCATAAAAACCGACTTTAACTTTAATATATACAAAATTAAAAAATAAGTCTTATAGTTAAATGGTTGCATGCATTTTAATCGACAAAGTAAACATTCATTTACCCTTTCCTTTACTATGGTGTATTTAATACACTGAGCTGAGTTGTAGTGAAATTGTAATAATGGGAATTTTTATTCAAGTCAAAGTCTTATTTAAAATGCCTTTATTAAGGAAACTCATTTTTACGATTATTATATTTTATTAATAGTGATGGTATTAAAACAATTCTATCACAAACAATGCATAATATTGATCCTGATCATTAAGTTGTAAAATGGCATAAAAATACAGTGCTTAAAAAATATATTCAATTTATTTAATAAATTTGCTTTGAATTTGGTTTATTACAGTAGAGTATATATTGTTTATCAATAATGCTGATCTTTGAACAGATGTGCATCTATTTGAGCGTATAAATTAAAATACAATTGCTTTATCAGTACAATTAACTCATTTGTCAATCATTTGATATCATGTAGACAAAATTTTACGAGCCAATAAGTGATTTCAATGCATTTGTGATAAAAATTGTATGATAAAACAAAAGTACCATTTAAATAATTGATTTAACGGGGCAGGGAAACTGCCTTATATTTAAGATGAATAACACAAACAGTGTGATTGGACAACATCAACAGACCATTTGATCTTTTTAACCCCTAAAGGAGTACTGTGCCAGGACCTGGCATCCCCCATCCACTTTTCAGAAAGAGCACTCTTGTACATTGAGCTTGGAGACAGACAGAGACAGAATGCAGTTCGGGAGACAGAGACGGAGAGTAACAATTGACTCTGCCTCGAATTGAAGATTGTCTTATGCTGATAGGTGCTGACAGAAAGTAATCCGTGTAAAGCGATTATGGTATCAACAACTTCATCAATCAGACTACAAACACCAGAAAGTGCGATGGATAAAGAAAGAAACAAGCTAAAAAGGGGAACTACCATGAGATTATTATGATATGGTTAAATGACGAACTGCAGGGGTTCCCCCTTCCCATGGTACTCATATCGGTTTTGGGTATTTGTAGTACTTAGCCACAGAGACAAGTCACCGTTCAAATAAGAGCTATTCTTCCCTGTGTGCCTGTTGAAATTAGTAGTGTCGCCTTTTCCACAGATTTCTCCTACACCGCCTGTAATCGGTGGTTCCACATTTCACTTAACGGGTGCACAACACAGGGTGAGCCACGCATCTGAATCAATTTGACGGAGCGACAGTTATTCCGAGAAGGGTGGGGTGGCACTCATTCGAAAGAGCGGGATCTAACATGCGTCTGTTTGGTATGCATTGTCAAAAACAAGAATAAGAGGATGGCCCACGTCATAATAAAATGTAAAACGTTATTTTACGGTGTAATCGTATTTTTCAAAATTTTGTTTCGCAATTTCCGGATTGAATTGCGAATTATACTTTTGCTTGATCGGTTTTGTTTTAGGAGTATCCGGCTTTGGTGCGGCAGGAAGAGGTTTGCCGGTCGCTTTTGCAATCAAAGCGTCGGCTTTATTTTTCTCTTCCATTTCCCTTTTGAGTCTCGCTTGACGTAAAAATTCGAGCTTTGTCTTTTTTGCCGCCCTCGTTTCTTCGTCACTGCTGCTACTCGATTCAGTACTGGATCTTTTTCTTTTTTTCTTGTGCTTTTTACTTTTTTTGGATTTATGAGACTTTTTCTTGTCCTTTTTAAACCGCTTGTACATAATCGGCTGATAATCACATGCCGTTGTTTTTAATGGTCTTTTTAAAGAGATCTTTTCTGGACTGTCTGCAGTTTTGGATGGCGATGAAACAGCTTTGTCGTTGGCAATTATTGGAATTTTTCCTAAATGTAGATTAATCAAATTTAATGGATCATTTTCTCTTTTCCAATTTGAGTTCAACTCTTTATTTATATCTCTTGGTTTGATATTTCCTTCGATATCCTTTATAATTAATCTATTATACGTCTCCTTGATGTTATTTGGCTTGGATTTTCCAGTTATTCTTTCAGGTAAAACATCATACCAATTTTTTTTACCGAGAGCCTCATTAGTATCTTGTCCCAAATATGTTAAATATCCAATTTGTTTTTCATATTTTTCTTTTTCTTCCTTAACATCTTTTTCATGGTCCTTATTTGAAACTGCAACAACTCCTTTATTTTCTTCAACTTCCGAAAAAAAATTAATATGACTTTTTTCAGTTAGCCTGTTTTGGATTTCGACATCTGTTTGTAAAACATCACTTTGGGGGGTTTCGATAATAGTTTTTGAATCTATATTAATAGCATCGTCACTACCAAAATCATTGTCATAATTTTCACGGGCTCTTTTTCTCAATACATTTAATCTAGCCTCTTGATCTGCCTTTTGCACTCGACTCAATCTCTCCTTTTCCTCTTCAGCAGCCTTTGCTTCATCTCGTCTAACTCGAGCAATATTTTCTTTGGTTCGAACATGCCAACTAAAAATATTTACAAAACGGTAAAATAAATAAATATACATCATTAAAACAATTGTAAATGTTTGGAACTTACCTTTTTTTAGGCAATATATTCATTTTATATTTGCAGAGGCCTTTATGATATCAATCTGTCAAATGTCAAACAAATATATTTTTTAAAAATGGCCTAAACAAATCTTTTAATGGCCTTCTTTTTTAAAATGGCGATAATTTTCAACATTTTATTAATTGAGTATTAAATACGAAATATGTGATAAAATCCATATTATTAACATTTAGAAGCAAAATATTTCAACTTCCCTTTTTACAACACGTTAAATTTTTTAACACTTATGAATTTATTTAGTGCATTTGTTTAAATTAAATTAGCACTCATATATCTCATAGTCGTTATTATTAATTAGCGTGTATTAATCGTTCGGTATATAAACGAGTGTTTTATTATTTTTCATGACATAAGAGTAACGATTTTCATTACCAAATATTTTTATATTGAAATTAAATCAAATAATAGTTTATATTTAATAAAATGTTTCATACATTTTGCTGTGTAATAATTTATACTTTTATATTTGGTATTAAGAGTGATGGTGAAATATACAAAAATGAAATAATATTGGAGATTCCATTGGATCAAATCCAAAGCGATAAAGAAGTATTAGCAGCTCAAGCGTATGCGGCTTCAAAAGAAGATTCGGAGAAGAGTTATTTATTCGAGTCTAATAAAAAAACGGATGTGAAATTCGATTTTTCGATGAATAAATTCAAAAAAGTCTCATTTGTGGATCAAAATGATCGCGTTGCATTGATTAAAGATGATGATTTGAATTTGGCCGAAAGCAATATTGTTTTCAGACCACTCTTCCGTTATAGATCTCAAGTTGGAAGAAGACAAAGGGTTTTTGGAAGAAACCAATATTCAGAATAGCAACATATATTGCATTTAATCGTAGTGTGTATATTTTTAATACAGCGTTCGATTTTAACGTGTCTCATTTTTAATGGTCGAAAAAAAGATGGTTAAGTTCATATATTATTTATAAAAGCGTATAAGGGCTGACAGTGCTTCAATTGTATGATAATTGCAAAATTAATAAAACAAAATGAGTAAAGTCTCGTTTTCTGGTCGTGCCTTCGGAAAAATCATGATGCACGCTGCAAAATATCCTCATTGTAGTATAAACGGGCTTTTATTGGGTACAGAACATTCACTTCGAGTGTTGGACGTCGTTCCACTCTTCCATCAGTGTCTTCATTTAGCACCCATGGCTGAAGTTGCGCTCACACAGGTATATTATAATTTCAGCTATGAATAGCATTTTAAATAAGTGTCAATTTTGTTAAGCTCGTCTTTCATTTAAGGCAATCGAACGTAATCAATTATGACCGTGTGAATGAACACTAATGTGATATTTTTATTAGGTCGATGCATTAGCACAGTCTTCGGGTCTCACCATAATAGGCTATTATGCAGCAAGTGAACACTTTAAAGATAACACCATAGAGAAGGCTCCCGGTACAAAAATTGTTGAAAAAATAGCCGAGTTTTATCCATCGGCTTTATTCGCAGTGGTAACGTGACATGAAAAAATGCTCTAACGTTCGATTCCAATTAATACTCCGAATGATCAATAACGCTCATCATTTTTACAGATCGACAATAGAAGATTTTCCATGGAACCGGATGCGACTTCCTTGAAAGTATTTCAACATCACGACGGAAAGTGGAGAAATAAGGATGACGTTTTAATAGGTAAGCAATTTGAATACGGTGTTCATTGAACTATTAAGAATTGTAATGTCGTTTATTAATTTTTAAAATGTTAATTCCAGATAGTTCTACGCTGGACTGCGTATCCCGATTATTGAAGACTGCTGCGTATAAATCGCTCATTGATTTTGATAATCATTTGGACGACGTTTCTTTAGATTGGGCAAATAACGAATTGAATAAGGAAATCGATCAATTGATTTCGATGGACGGTTAGACAAATCGTTAAAATTTGTAAATTATTCAAAATAAACGGTATTTATCAATCTTGAAAGTGTGTTATTAACTGGATATACGAGAAAACACGTGCTTGAAATCGAATTAATTTTTATATAAATATTTATACCTCAGTGTGTAGAAATTGAAGTAGATTTAATCTAGTATGATATGCAATATTTAATATTTTTATTATGATGAACATTCCATTTAATCGTAATCAGGATATGTTGATTTTAATAAAAATTTGTTTAATTTTATGAGAAGTTTATGTTGTATTTGAATAAAAATGTATTAAAACATCGATTTTGATTTTCATTAATAGAAGCAAAATAGTTCATAGACTTATTAATGTATATTTATTTACGTTACATCATCGCTATAGGAGGTCACGGTACAAGATGATAATTCTTATTGGATGATAACTGGTCTTTTTAGCCAAATGCAGCCGTTTTAGCTTGATTTTATCACTCAAACGTTGCAATAAGCCTCGCCATTGATTGTTTTTACTCTTTGAAGATAATCAATGAAAACTATCCCAAGTGCATCCCAAAGAACTTCTGCATTTTTTCCAAGAGGATGCGCATGAAAGGTTGCTCGCTCTCAATCTTCAGTCTAAATCCAATTAAGAACCAATGGTCTATAACCTAAATTAATGGTGGCAAACCTATGACCGCACACATGAACGTAGTTTAATGGTAAATTAGACAGAGTTCAGTCGCAATGGAAGAAGAAGAAGTAAAAGTGTGCTTATTCACATCTTTTCAATTGATAAAATCTCTCCAAATATTAGTTACGACAGTCAGAATCAATAGACTTAATCAGGGTCGTAACTAGAGCGTGGCAAAGCAGGCGCCTGCCACGGGCGCAACAGGGATTGGGGCGCAAAACGCAGGATACCGACCCGATTGAGAGAGTTGTACGTGATTTTTATTTTACTTGACCATTTTACTCTAAATGCATTAACACGTAAATTGACATAAGATTCGCAATGAGTCATTTTCGATATCTCTCATGGGGTTCCCGATTCTTCGTTTGGAGATAATATGTACATACTTGCTTCATTACTCGTAATTGGCTCGAGATAGATAACACCATCGATGTCATTAATTCAAAGCAACATGATATAATAATTGATTAGCGATGCTTTATCTCCACTTTAGCGGTGATCCAATTTTATGGATAATCAGTGTTCCCGATGAAGCTCGTAAGAATTTTAAGTGTCGACCCGATTAGTCATTTTTGGATACCCGAAAAAAAGTGATTCGGCGCTCGTTGTATCATCTCCTTATATTGCTTCATCAGCACCAACACCACCTACGCCCCTCGGCCAGTGCGCCCCTCGGCCAGTGCGCCCCTGCCTCATTTTCGTCCAAACGAAAAATACACGAAAAACACTAATAAGTAAGTAAATGTAAATTATGTCAATATTAGATGTTCTTACAATTTATTGCGGTTTTTTTCTCAATGCAATTTTTTTCAATTTCGATAACAGAGGTCGCGCGTTATCGTGCTGGAAAATAATGGTGCATCTATTCACCAAAGTTGGCTTCTCTTGATGTAAAGCGTCGGAGCGGGGGCGCTCTCGGGGCAGAGCCCTCGGGCGGCGCCCCGCTCCCACGCGCTCGTCGTGATGGTTGCACTAGCGCGCGAGTATTCTGTTTGAATTGCTTTTATATGACTCAAGATATAGGTGCATTAAAACATAATACATACGTCCAAATTAATAAAAAAAAATCAATAAAAAAATGTTCAATTTCTTATGTCCAACATGCATAGCATCTGCTTGCTGTTGCTTAATTATTTTTGCCTATTATTGTGTTGCGAAAATAAAAGGAATGAGTTGCTGTGCAAATCTGTCAGTTTACTTTTGAAGAAGTAGAAAGGGGGAATAAAAAAATGGTCAGCGATAAGAATGGTGCTCGTTAATTATCAAAATAAATGCCTGACTTCTATGCTCCTTGTGAGCATCCTTCGTCCATTGCCGTTGCTTTGCGGTCTTTATTGGAGATTGTTTACACTTTCAGATCTTTTAGCTGGTCATTGGTGCTTTAATTTTCGGTAAAATTGGTAGCCAAAATCTAGGAATGCTAGTGCCGTCATATCGTCTGTTGATTGCAGAGTTTCTTCGTTTTTTGATCTCTTGTAATTTTGATGCTGACGTTTTTGACTGTTGCTATAGTTTATGTGCCGCAAAATTGATGTGATGATCGTTCTTCGTAACATATTCGGTTATTGCTGATTTGTAATCCAATTGCAAAACTGCTTTCTGATATCCTCTCACCCTGTGGGCGATCTATCTATTGGTTTGTTCAATGTACGACATGATGCAGGCTGCGCATTCGATCTCGTAAACCCCCTGATTTTCGTTTTTCACTTTTTTCTTTTTGTCGAATAGGAGGCTTCCTATCTTTTTTCTCGTCCTAAAGATCGCGTTCATGTCGTGCTAATGAAGTGCTCTTGGATGCTTAAAAAAAATCCGTATGGTGCGTAGCGTCTGGTAATAAATGATTTGGGCGTGAGCAGCCCACATACAGCTGTCCATGTGAGAAGCATGCACGCATGCCCTGTGTTTCCCTGTACTCTGTTGATGCTCGCACCGGAAACTGCACGCGCTTCAATACAAATAGCATATCAGTCGGAATAATTGGGACACATCTTCTTTCCATTTCAAACTGAAGCTTTGATGATATTATTCATCATCTTTTTATCTAAAAGTCTGGTACTGTTGCTACAATTTTAATTTATTTCAATTTAGTTGCCAATTTTCAGTGTTAAAATACACAATTCAAATATAATTTTTAAATAGAACGATGAACTAACTAAATGTTGCCTTTATTTTTTGTTCATGTGTTTGGGTGTCATTTGATAAATGCCTTTTTATATAATTCAAATCAAAAAGTTACTTTTTGCATTTTGTCGCGCTGATACACGCACCATACATTGAAAACTTCTGTTTTGTTTAAATATATCTGTGCAGTAAGCTCTTTTGTAGGCACCACTAAAATTTCGTTTCAATCTATTGGCTGGTTTAAGAATTATATCAATTTTACGAAAGAAGTAGAGTTTCATGAATTTCTTACGAAATCGCCCGGACTTTCAGCGAAGCTTAGCGCGAAACGCACGGACTGTAAAGTATTAATGTTTTGTAAATTTAATTCTTCGTTTTCGCCGATAGTCATTTCTTCCCAAATATATTTTTCCGACAATTTTAGACTTTTTTATGCGTATTAGCATAAAAAAGCTTTGTTCTTTATAGAAAAATGAGGGATAAGTTCCATTATTTTTTAAAATGGCATAATATCAAAATCGCATAAAAAAGATTCGCATAAAAACAGACCAAAGTAAAATATATTGGAAGTAGAATGCGATAAAACTTTTACTACTTTAGTACTTGATGTTTATAATATGTATGTACTTCAAGTCGGTATATCGCAAAAATCCAATTATTTATCAAAATTAATTTATCTTATTTTGAGAAGTTTGAGAGTTTTTGAGCCACCTAAGTTTGTTTTCATTTTGATGAGTTTCGTCGGTGTGAGATAAGATTTGAAGTGTCGGCGAAGACGGTATGCATGAACTTATTCTGGCGCAATAAGCAAGTATTATCTGCTAACACATGACGGTATTTGACGGTAACTGTGCATCGATGGGTTAAATGACATTTTCTCGAAACTGTATTTTCAAAAACGGCTGTTTTTGACTGACCCGGCTGAAGTTTTAGGTGGTTTCTCACTATAATATTGTAAAATTGTGGGTAAAATTTGTCAAGAATATATAAAAGTTTAATTAAAAAAACTACTTAGTTTTTAATTATATACTTTTATAGGTATATTCTGCTCCTGCACATAATAAAAATTAAAAAAAATTGTTTTCAGATCAATAGAAAAAATCCGACAAATTCTTGATATCAATAAAAAAAACAGTCTAATGAAATATCTTATAACGACGCCATTTTGTTTATAACTAACATTAGTACTTTTTTTAATGTAGCAATGTTGTAATAAAATAATGTCAAAATATTAAACATTATTTTATCACCTTTAAAAAATGTATTGAAAATATCCTTCCGAAAATGTGGGGGGGGGGGGGCGCAATTTTGATTCTTGCCACGGGCGCATCATACCCTAGTTACGGCCCTGGACTTAATAAAGATAAGATGCGGTGCTACAAATGTTGAAGAATTGTAGTCCGAAACTTTTTGGAAAGGAATACTTGTAGTCCGAAAGATGAAAATCATTCTTTGTTCGTATGTAATGCGCTGCCATACCGTTCATCGGATTGTGATAAAACTTCATCAACTTATTGCTAAGGATTCTGCGAATAGCATAGGCATAGTCTTCTAATATATAAAAATCAATGTTTGTTTGTACGTATTTAATGCGCTGCCATACCGTTCATTCGATTGCGATAAAATTTTGCCAACTTATTGTTTGCACTTTCTCAAATAATATAGGTATAGTACAATCAACATACAGTAGATCATATATATATAAATCAATGTTTGTTCATATTTATAATAAAATCAACAAATTAAAATAAATATAATTTATACGTTATCTGTAACTTCAAGAAATTGTATACGAAGGTGTTTTCAAATTCTGCTTCGAATATCATCGAGGGCATACAGCTTACACTATGAGAGTTTTGGAAAAACCGCTTCGATATCGTAGGGTGTCTCAAAAAAAAACACAGTGGACTGAGGTGGTTCTAGAATCAAACATCGAGGGGTTTGCTAGTAAAAAGGAGTCTGTCGAAATCTTTAGGCCTCAAACGAATTTGGCATCGAAGAGCTTGTTGCAGAACATAGTGAGTACCTGAGTGTCGACGAATTGAAGGAATCGCATGAACAACACCATCAACTGAATGAGGCTTTGTTGGGAGCGGAGGAAGATGAGAGGGAGAAAAATAAACTGTCGACAGCAGAGATTAGAGCTCATAATTCAATGTAGTTAAAGTTACAAACATTTATGGAAGAAAATCATTCAGATAAAACGGGAGCTATTCATTTATTTAATGATATTGCTATGGCTCATTTCAGCAGCGTCGCCAAAAACAAACGTCAATTGATAAATTCTTTAAGAGAAAAGTTAAAGGTAGTGAAGAAAGTGAACCAAAATCGTTTTTAAAAGTAAGTCAGCGATTGCGAGAGAGAATTGAGTAAAAAAATATATTTTACATTCACCGTCTTTGTTGAATTAAAATAGATAGTCATGTTTTTTATTTTAAATTGGGGAAATTAATTACGTTAGAAAGTTTTAAACTTAAATTCGTGATATCATGACAAAATAAATTAAAAACGACAGGATAGAGGAAAAAATTATAAATGTGTTTGTATATTTTGATGAAAAAACGAGCCTTCATCAGTTCTAATATGTTTTGATGTGTGTTAAGAAGCTACTCCATTTTAACGGCAATGTTATAATATACCGTACAGGAATGTGTTCAATTGGGCGATGGCAATAAATTAATATTTAAAAATAAAAGGATAAGAATTGAAACCAGATTCAAAGTAGTTTATAATATACTTCTCTATTCAGTTCTTTATGACGCGTACTCGAATAAATCAATGTATAGAAATATTACTTTTATTTGATTCGCATCAATTTCTCATGTATCAAACATACAATTCGGTAATACAATGCGTCAAAAACATTCATACATCAGAAATATTATAAGTTTGTTCTGCAGAAGAGACAATTTTAATCATTTTTTTTTTTTTAATACACAACACCAATATGCATCGAATCAAAACATGCGCCGCATGAGACGATCCGACCAGAGCCTTCGCCGAATCGGAGACAAAATTTTCACAATCTCGAATCACATCGAATTCATCCGAAATAATATATTTTCTTTCATAAAAAACATTTATTTGTAAAATGCGAATGAATCATGAATAAAAATATAAAATGATGCGATGATAACAAAATGCATTTCACAAATAAAAAAATCTAAATTTAAATTCGGAGGAAACATCACAATTACTTCAAATAAGTTCATGATGTATTCTTAATTATATATTTATAATTTAATAACACTTTAAATCTCTTATTAGTCTCACTCGTTTAATACACTAAAAATTGTGGCACAAATTGTTTTGAACAACAATTCGCGCCGAGAGGTTTAGGTTTTCTGCTCCACGGGAATGGAAATAAATATGCATAGTGAGAGGGGGGCACCATATTTAAATTTGAAGTAAGGCAACACGTCCCGGAGTGATAGCCGTTTTCTGACAGTCTTTGTTTATAATAGCTTATCACTATGACTTTGTGTTGTTGAATTTAGTCATCCTTCTTTGACTTTTTCTGCTTGGGAGACACTGGTTTTTGTGCTTTTGGTGATTTTGGCGCCTTTGGCGATTTTTCTGCAAGTTTAAATAGTGTTAATTGAGTTATAAATGTAAATTTAAAGGCGTTTGTATTCGATATACAACGGTCGTCCAGAAAATAAGGTTACAAAGACTCCTGAGGGCATTTGGCATTTAGGGGGGATCCTAATGATCGTATATAAACGTCGTAACCTTATTTTCTCGATGACTATCTTGAATTTGTAAATAAAAAAAAACTTACTGATTTGAGAGAGAAGCTCTTTAGGTAACCAGTCGTAATCGACGTTTGAATTTGTAGTACCGGTCTCGATTTGACGAGACGATGAACGAGGCGCTCTCTTTCTAGCCAAAGACGCTAAAGCTTGTTGACCCGCAACTAACGCGAGAACAAGACCAGCGCCGAGGAAAACGTACAAGAAGAATGTTTCTCCGTCTAATCCTTCGCTCACTTCCGTTACGGACACCGTTTGATTGTATACAGCTTCCTAATAACAATGAAAATAAAATTAATTAACAGACGCTATAAATAATTGGATTCGTATCGATATAAACGATCTGAACGAACCGAAAAACTGTTTCCTTGAGCATCTCTATAGTTCAAATTGATGCTAAGACCGAACGGTCTGCCAGCGAAGGTTTCCGACGGCATGAAAGTGTACCAAAGAGTCGTTTGCTGTTTAGGTTTGACTTCCTTGTTGTAGGCGATGGTTGAAAAATTTTGTATGTAGAAATTGAAGTCCATCGGATAACGGAAAGACGCTTCCAACGTTTCCAGTGTGAATTCTTCCTCGCCATTGTTAGAAAATCCGATCAATAATTCAACGATGCGACCGGCCGGCAATTCTAAACGACAAATAATTCATATTACATCGAAATACATCGGCGAAATGAGAATATTTACATTTTTCTGTCGAAATACCAACCGAGTTGCGAATCAAGGAACGTGATCAAAGGCTTCGTGAATAGAATCGTGACGTCGGCATCTGGCGACGATTTTATAAGTCCGTCTTCTTCACCCGATAAATCTTCTCCGACTCCAACCGATTCCTCTCCTTCGACGTCGACAACTTCATCTTCTAATTCGTCTTCTTCGGCATAAGCACAAAATCTATTTCCTACACCGAATAATATTAATATTAGATGAATTATATAAAAATGTCTTTCAAGTGCATGTATTTTTTTAGCGTCTTATAGGAATCTAAGCATATTATACAAATACGTTAATCAAATATTAACATCACATTTTAATCTATCGATAATGTGATACATCCATTGCAATACAATGTAACAGTCACATGTGCATACAAAATGAAAGATATCAGATATTAAGTAAAATATCACAGGGTGATGATTTTCTAATGAAATTACGCTTAAATCTAACTGAAAATATCGTTATTTCATATGGCATTAATTATACAAGAGCTTAAATAACTCCAACCATTCATAAATTTGGTGAAAGTTAATATGGAGCATACATGGTTTTACTCAGATAACTCGGCATTATTGAAATAAAATGTCATATTTAAACGAAGGACATGTTTAATGGGGAATTATATTATTCAATATGCTTTATAAATGGGGCCAACGCTATGTCAAAAAGTAAAAGTCAAGAAACTTGAAAGATTCGGGCGTACCGGTCACGTCGACAAATACATGTGCGGTTAGGAAGTGAATGAAAAGAGCTTTTTACCGTCATGCAGAGAGAGTAGAACAGCCGGTAACACCAATAGGCACATCCAAACACCGAACGACTTCATTTTGTTGAGCGAGTAACGAGCCTGTCTGCGTACGAACGATGACTGAAAGCCGCAGCGCGCCGCGAGGCCGCCACGACACTGCTTAGTGGAGCTACGTGGAGCACCTGCCACTCTAAACAGACATAATAACGTCCATCGCCCAATTTTAGTATCGTAATTATTTTAAATATGCTTTTTAAACATATCTAAATTAATAAATCCGATAAAAAAATATTATTAACGATCTTAAATTAAATCGATGGGAATCATAATAAAATTATTTTTATTTTTATTCCGATATAAATTATATTCAAAATGTTTTTAATATAAGCTTATAAATAAATTTGTATTTTAATTTTAAAAAAATAAACGACAATAAAAATATTTACTAAGCATGATAACATATTTTTAAATTAATTTATTATTTATTAATTAATTTAAATTTTTTAATATAATAAATATTTATAATTTATATAAATTACATCGATATTTTAAAATCGCAATGAGGATTGATCTAACATTTCAATATAATTACATAATCAATATAAATATAATTTTGTGTAATAAAATACTATAAATCTGAGAAAAATTATTTATTATTTATATTTATAATTATCTTTAGGTAAAATTTTAAATTTATTTTAAAAGTGTGTTCAGTGCTATTTAAATATATGGAAATTTGATGAATTAAATTTTATATTCAGTGTAAAATTAATGGTCTATAAAAAGCGCCTTATGACGTAATCTATTTTAAGGCGCCGGCGAAAGATCAGATCGATCGAGGTTGGATTCAATCGGCGATTGTTGGTTTATAATCGACGATTATAAACCGGCGCGATGCTGTTCAAATGCCAAGACGATAGCTATCTAAAGGAGGTGAATAAATAACCGCGTCAATCTTATTTTATGCAAGATCAACAACAAAACCACTTGACCGATTGTTTTTCAGTTCAAAACCACTGTTGTATCGTGCGTAAAATGTATATTTCAAATGCCGGATTGCAAGGAAACAAGGTTGATTGGCGGATATAATGTAGTGCTCGAGGATACAATCTTGTTCCCTGAAGGCGGTGGGCAGGTTTGTATCATTTTCTGAAAAACAAAATATTCAAAAATTCAACAATTATTTAAATACTTTTTGAATATTTTCAGCCATACGATGAAGGCTTGATAGATGGTAAAGAGGTTGTAGCTGTATTCAGAGTCGACAATAAAGCTTCCCATTATTTGAGGGATCCAGTCGAAGCGGGCTCTGTAGTTCAGGTGAAGCTAAATTGGAATAGACGTTTCGATCATATGCAACAACATTCAGGTTTGAATTATGTTTATAATATGCCAGTCGAAAATGTCATTTTTTTAAATTCAAACAAAATTAATTTTGCCGATACAGTGTATTTTCCTCCAGTATATACAAACTTTTCTCATCTATTTGGCATTTTGTTTTTGGCAATTTTATACCTTTGCTTTTTTCAGGTCAACATTTATTATCGGCGATATTAGAAAAAGAGCATAATATTCTGACTACGTCATGGTGGTTAGGCGAGGATGAATGCTATGTTGAATTGGATAAGCCTGAATTGTCAGCGGACATTATGAAATCCGTCGAAGAGAGATGTAACGCTCTTATTAGAGAATCTTTACCCGTGTCTGTGAGGATTTGCGAAAAAGATGATCCAGAATTATTGAAGGTAGTTATTATTAATAATATTCGTATTACGTCGTAGGATGACTATGCTTATTTTAAATGACAATAAAATCATACTTCAGATAAGAAAGAACAATGTGCCAGAGGACCAAACAGACAACATTCGTATCGTGAAAATTGAGGGTATCGACGTTAATTTATGCTGTGGAACTCACGTTTCTAACATAAGGTATTGTTACGTGTATCCGGAATGTCGTTTTTTTCCCAATGCGTTTCAAAATCACGTTTTTTAAGCTCCGATGAATTATTCCGCAGATGTAGTTTCGATGGACGCATCTTTCCCATTGTCGTTAGAGATTTTTTTTTAATCTCAAGCTGATGAACAGGTTTTCAAGACATGTTCTTACTGTTCTTCAGACCGAAGGAGACTATTTTGAAAATGGTGCATTGGAAAAACAACATTATATTTTATATACATGTTTATGATTGTAACTGAGGTGCTTTTGAATTAAGTGATTTTGTTTATAATTTTGCAGTGAACTTCAGGTCATAAAACTTTTAAAAGTCGAGTCCGGTAAGAAGAATAAAGTTAACCTTCGATTTTTAGTTGGAAATAGAGTCATTTCCAAATTACAACAATGTTTGGAAAGAGAAACCGAGTTAACGGGACTTTTAAAGTAAACAAATTCATATCGTATTTTGTTTTAATTTTATTATCATCACACTAATAACAATATTTTTTATTAAGGTGTGATGTTAAAAAACATGTCAGCATGGTCGAAAAACTCCAAAGGACATTCAAAATTGCCAATAAGGCCATGCGTAGTTTATCGTTGGACATCGCCGAGTTGGAAGTTAAAGAAATGCTATCGAGAAAACCGCTCCCTTTGATCGCCTGCTATTATAAAAAGGACGCTACCTTGGAATATGTGAAAGCTCTTATGCGTGGCTTCGAAGAAGAAAAGAAACTGTTCGTATTTGTTGCCATCGGCGATAAAACCGACGGAGGATCTATACACATGATGGGAGATAGCCATAACCTTAAGAGAGTTTCTAAACTGTACGTTTGATCATCGTTATGGCGCATGACTCGATGATTGTTGTATTTTTTACAAGCGTTTTCATTTCGTAGGGTGCAAGACGTTATCAGGGTGAAAGGAAATTGTACGGATCGTCGCTATCAAGGACGGGTCGATGATATGACTCACATCGAGAAATGTTTCGATGTCGCCAGGCAGTATTTTGACGATTTAGAAAAGGATTGAAATTTTCGTAGGCGTTAAAAAAATGCATTTCGATAACGGTATTCCAACTTAATAATAAGTAAAAATTTAATTGACGCAGTATTTTTATGATTCTTTTTATAGAACCCAAAGTAACAGCTCGATACTCGTTTAAGGCTCAATTGTATGTTTGTGTGGAAACTTTGTTGCATTGTATATTTTATAAATGGACGAAAATGTGAAATAGAATTTATTATAGATGATTATTATTAAAAAATAATTTCTCGTGTATTGATCTAATCAATAATTTGAGATGTTGTAATGAGCTTTCTTATGGAAAATATAAAAATGCATTTTGATAAAATGAAGCTTCACTTGATTTTTACTAAAAAGTACATTTACAACCATAAACAATCATTTAAAGTTTGTAATTAATTGCATTTTGATACTACTAATGGGATTTACCTCTATAATTAATCTTCCGCTGGGAGATATAAAAAAACGATTTGAGAAATTATGTTTTATAATGAATTTAATTGTGGGGAATATTAAGAAGTGTTTTGATACTACTAGCGGGATTTCTATATTGATGTGATCAAAAGTCTGAGATATAAAGTGATGTGATTAATATTCTTATTGGAAATATAAAAAAGGACTTTGATACTACTAACGGGGTTTAATATAACTATATCAAAATATATTGACGTGATATTAAATATGGAAATATAAAGAAGTATTTCGTTACTTTAAATAGGATTTAATTGATTTTAAAATTCAATATTCATCTAGTCAATAGTTTAAGACATTTAGTATTGTAACGGATTTTTAAACGCACGTTGATGCTTTCAACGGAGCTTCGTATAGTTATAAAAAAATATGTGTTTCCATATCGGTGTAATCAGTAGTCTGATATGTTTAGTATTTGAACGAATTTTCTTGTAGGGAACTCAAAGAAGTATTTTAATATTCTCAATGTGGATTTATTCTATATATTATTTAAAAATATATGAATTATATATTAAATTATAGCGAATTTGAAGAAGTATTTTGATACTCCCAATGCGGATTTACTTGATTATTATAAAAAAAAATGTATTTACTTATATTAATATATTTACCCTAGATCACCAATCATTATTCTCACAGACAACAGATACAGATTCAACATGTGTGCATGTTCCTGAATTTTCCCCATCCCACCCCGCTCAGTATCGAATTCTAAAAAATATGATTAGTGATCTAGGGTTGTTACTTATAAAAATCTGAGATGTTTAGTATTGTAATGAATTTTCTTGTGGAGAATATAAATGCATTTCGTTCCCATCTGAATGCAGTTTCGCCAAATTATTATTGATAAGTATATGTCTATCTTTATTGGTCTAATCATCTGGGATGTTTAGTATTTAAAGAATAATATTTCATGGAGAATATAAATGTATTTAATCCCCCCCAATGTGGTTTCATTAAATTATTATTTATCCTTTTGAGTTTGATTCGATAGCTGGTTTACGCTGCAAAAAAAAAAAATTCTACTGGCTGACGATCACTAACAATATACTAATCCATTAGTTTGACCACTTTTTTAAGTAATTTTCTTATATAAATCTATCCTCTGAGAGATATTTAGACCTTCTTTTGACATTTTATATGTTTAGTTCCCTGTGTACGATGTCATTTATCACGTAGCATGGAGTGTTACCCATAGTACGCAGCACTTTGGATTGAAAGCGTTGGAGAATATCGATATTGGAGTTCGATGCGGTACCCCAGTACTGTATTCCATATGTTCAAATAGGAATAAGAGCGATGCAGATACAAATTAAGAGTGATGTGCAGCAACTTCGTCGTTGATCCTTGTTTGTCTCGGACAGATGGTGCGGAATCCAAACGCCCTCTCTATAACTTTTGCTAACTGCGTACAAGTGTCTTTGCACTGTTGATCGAGTAGCATTGACGTTATTTCTGCCACACTTAATTTTGGATCTGAATCCACTACCGATTTTAGCATTTCAGTATCAAATTCAGTAGGTCTCACTTCGGTGGTCATCACCTAGATTAAAATTGCCATTTGAATCTTCGAAACCATAGTTGACACTTGTTGATCTTAAGAATATTAATTTCGAGGTCTACATGAGTTCCTTGCGCTGCAGTCCTTGAAGCTCATCATTGATATGGTTCTTAAGGGAAATCTTCAGCAACTCTTCAATATCTTGCTCGTCTACTTCTCCTAGTCTTGCTGTTTCAATTAGTTTGACAATTTGGCTAACGATAGACTCTTTTTGTTGGGAGCCTCTCATATTTGGGTCTCTCCTTGGATACCTTTGGCAATAGATTCATCTGCGCTCCGTTATTGGATGCATTAGATAATTATTGCCAAGCACGCTCTGAAGCGATGATTATTCCGAGAAGGATGGGGTGCTATAAAGAAGTTAGTTTTTTGTATGCGGTGGGATTTTTCGGGAGTTATTTATCATGAATTGCTCAAATATAATCAGACCGTTACGTTATTGTGTGGTTATGTTAGTGTGTATATTTGAGCAATTCATAATAAATAACTCCCGAAAAATCCCACCGCATACAAAAAACTAACTTATTTATAGTTAGTGCTGGCCAAAGGGTTGGAACTAGTACTTGTCCATAAGACAGTCGTTGTTTTTTTCGTACAAGATTAATGTATAACACCCACCAACTGTAACAACTCAAATGAATGAAACAAGAGTTTTGGTCATTTACGCATGCTGCAAAAATAACAGAGGAAAAAATAAGGGAACTTGGATTGGAAATTCTACCTCATCCGACTTATCAACTGGATCAGATTATTACCTTTTCAGATTGTTAGAGCATTAAGACGTTAAAAACAAATTAACATTGTTCGAGAAATAAAAATGCACTTAGATAAGCCTTCAAATGTCGATATTCTTATCGCCGTGCGTGGATGAAGCTGCGATTGCACCATGAAAAAAAGCATTTAACAGATAAAAATTTTGAAACTTTATTATTTAAATAATATTTACAACCGTCATTACAAATATTTTTCAATTATTACATCCTTTATACTTCAAAACTCTAAAAAGAACATCACAGACTGAGGTGAGTTATGACTTTGGCATGCTACATTATTTTCAGCCTCCGAAAAACGCTACACTCGACGATCTACGGGACGCTGCTATCTCCGAGCGCGAACAACTCGCACTCCAACACTACGGACATTTAGAAGCTTGCAAATCGGCGCATCAAATAAAACGTCATTACGAAACGTCGTCTAACGAGCAGTCTTAAATACAATAATATATTTGTGCGCAAAGTCGAGTTACGCCGTGTTAAAAAAATGGAAGTACCGCGATGCAATAGCATCGTCGAAGACGTCGGCGGTTTCGTCACAAATATAATACGCCGATTAATTTAATTTTTGGTTTAATTCCTTGGTAAGATTTCCTATTTATCGAAATATTTGAGAGATTCAGTCGTCTATTATTTTATCGTGAAATCAAAAGCAACATTCCGATTTTGTAAAAATTGATGGAAGACAAATTTATATACGACTGTAATGAATAAAAATTCATAGTTAATTTGAAATTGTTTTAAAAAATATAATATTAATTGATCTATACATAATTCATATTTTTTAGGATCGTCTATCGTTAGATCTATTCGATTGAGGTTTTACAGTTTGCATAAAATACGTAACTTAAATTCGGGCTAAATTTTAACCCTCTTATTAATGAGCAATCCAATTATCGCTAGATTAATATATATTAAAACATCAAGTTTTATCGAAATGAACGATGATTATTCGCGATTAAATGATCGTGTCGTTAATGAAAAAAGCTCTAAATTTATAATAAAAAACTACAATACTTCTATAAAGAATTGTTTTCGATTTATAGGAATAGATCTATGTGCACAAATTTGATTAAACAAATCAATTCGATCGTTCATCGAATCATATTGTAATTAATTAAATGACAGTATAAGATCGTCGAATAAAAAATACGTATATGTACAATATCGTGTTATGCGGGTGCGATTTAAAAAAAAATGTACAATGGAATTTAAGCATTCCAAAATTTAATACTAGTTTAACAATATTTACAATTTTTTTTCCTCGCCTGTGTAACAAACATAATATCAAAATACAGCTTTGAATAAGTAAATAATCATAGAACAGCGTCGAGGACGAATTTACGCCTATACGTCTTAACATCATTGACTCGGTCGTTGCGTATATGTATTTTTTAAATCAAAAACCCTTAAAAAATGGTTCAAAATGATAACATTCAAATGGCTTTATACAAAATTATTTAATATCTAAAAATATTTATAATGGTACAAGTGTATTATGGCGTTTTGTATTAAAATAATCATGATATAAAGATTTTGAATAGCATATTTGAAGTTTTAAGACTATTAAATACAGGGTGCGTTCAATAAAATAATAAGCAATGCGTCCAATAAATTCCAGACATGACATTATAGCCGTCGACGGTAAAGGCATGTGTTCAAATTTTAAGAGGACGTTGCATTTATCGCATTGTAATCGAAGGTATGAACACAGATGCATGGAGACGATAACGATTTCCTGGTCAAGACTGGTACACATCCAAGCTCATGTTACATCGGCTTTAAAGGACATCCCGGATACCATCCAGGCTTGGAAACACCGCCATAAGTGTATCGATGCAGGACGGTGTTTTTTCGTACATTTTTTATTAATGATTTTAAACGCATTGCTTATTGAACGCACCCTGTAAACGAATGAAATTTCAAATTATATCCTTTTACAATACGTGACTAATGTATAAATATCAGCTTTAGCGCATTCCACACAGACATCAATGGTACGTTAATATCTAAAGTTTTTATAAAAGCGAATTCAATTGATCAAAACAGGTACTTCGATAATAAATTGAGAAATTCCGCATTAACGAAATTCTACCGAGCATTAAAACCGGGAAAAACATTCGTTGTTTATATACCTTTGAGTGGAACTGTTGAACAGCCACAATCGTAGTTATTCAACGTTAATTGAAGCCAACGTCTATAATTTATTCGGTTATCGTTTTAATATAAATTTCATATAAAAATAAATTATTTTACAATGCGGTAAATATCCAAAGCTACGCTGTTTGACCGTCGTTCACTCGTTATGACTACGAAACAAAAATATACACAAGAATATAAGATGTAATTGATTCGTCGTGATATTAACGTACGAAATGCGTCGATTGTATTATCAATTACATTTTGACGTTTGATTCTATTTGGATAAACAGTATAAAAATATCGTAAAATACGTACAATTTGTTTTCATCGGAATATTTGACCTTTTATCAATCGTATAGATAACGCATCATCGTCGTGGAATGCACTGCAGCGACGCTCCTCTAAAAATGTGCACCGATTATCGTAATTGTATAATAAAAAAAGGATATTGCTTTTAACGAATGGACATTGCTCGAGTGTCGATTGACACGTTGAATTTTAAGTAAGTCATCTCATTTGTAGAAACCGAGGTGATCTTTCCACGATGTGTTCGTGCATTTTCTTTAAATTATCAAAAGCCCAGATGATAGGCGAACGTTGATGTTGTGATGCTATTCATAATCTGCATTGAATTGATAGTAAAATGCTGGTTTTTATAGAGAGCAGATGATTAGCCCGCGTCGCAGCGTTCTATGTCGCAGTGGTTCGCCCAGAAGAGGCAGCTGCCGAGGCCGCTGTAGCAGATGAGAAAGACGGCGACGAGGAAGAGCAGGCTGCAGATGGCGCAGGGCTTGCGCTCCAGGAAGAATCCGACGAGGTAGAGGACCATGAACATAACATGAGTGTGCATGAGCGCCGCATTCACCGGCTTGGGAATGAGCAGCACGGGGATCAGCCACTGAAGGCAGTACATGGAGGCCGCGGGCGTTCGCGCCCATCACCTTCTGGACGATTTCATGGAGAGGCGATCCTCGCTCGATCGAGGGGCCGATCGGATCGTCCGTCAGACCGGGAGAATCTCCGTACTAATTCAACCGTGAACCGATCTCCCCATATCGGGAAAAATATCCCACATTTTTTAAATTTCATTCAATAAAAATCATCGCCATTTTAACAATTAATATCATATAAAAAACAAACAATCCCGAATCACTTCAAATAAAATACAAAAATAAATATATATATATATTTGAGGTTATTTATTTTTGAGTAATAAAACAAATTTATATCTGTTATTACTACAATTTAATAATCATTCAATAAAATATAATATTATCAATTAAAATAATAAGAATATAAATAAAATAAGATAAATACATGGAGCAAAGATATCAATATTAACGTAAATGTCATATTCCGCATTTGCGATTGCTTTGTACGTAGTGGCAACATCGCCATCGCTCCTTTTCTTTCCGGCGTCACAGCACGTGGATCGCATTTTCTTCAAAATGGACAAACAATTCGTTTTGGCACGCGTTATGACCGTCCTCGGACGTACTGGATCCCAGGGACAATGTACCCAGGTGAAGGTTGAGTTCATCGGAGAACAGAACCGTCAAATCATCCGCAACGTCAAGGGACCAGTCCGCGAGGGAGACATCCTCACCCTCCTTGAATCCGAAAGAGAAGCTAGACGTCTTCGATAATCATCCAGGTAAGTGTCGTAAGAACGCTTTTATAAATAGACCAACCTCGGTAGCTAATCTGTCAAAATTCATTATTTCAAAGTGTCATCACTATGTAAAATTTTTGAGGTTATATTGCAATTTGCATTGAATTTGTGTTTGAACGATATATTTAATTGTAATTCGCATCAATTCAAATGTATATGATCGATTTTTGTTTTGTTTCAGATGTATTTAGGCTGTAATTCTACAAGAAACCACCATCTATCTCAATCTCCATGAATTTTCGTTCAGTTATAACAATAAATTGATATGAACATGTGAAAGTTTTAATTTATTGTTAAAATTTAAACTTCCGAGTTATTTTTATTTTTGGATTTTACTTGAATACAACTTTGAAACATCTAATATATTTGTTTCATTTTATTATTGTTAGATTTGTACTTTTGTTATTGTACAGGTAGCCTGCATTTATTGTGACCTCGTTATAGTACGATCTTCATATGAAGGTTGTTTTTTAGCCTTTTCCAGAAGCGTGAAGGTGTTTATGGGTCCGCATTCAAAAGGGCCTTTTTCTTCGCAATCAATACACGGGAGTTTGAAGATTGCGAGTGAATAAGTGCAATAAATCGTGCTTGTAACGGATTTTTTGACATTTGTGAATACATTTTGCGTAATAAATGTAGATGGGCCAAGCACGCAACACTGGATTTATTTTTTGTAACGCAAAACCGCGTGGTAAATTAATATTCCTCTGCTAATTGTGACCTCCAGAAAGGTCGGTTTGTTATGTACCCCTTCTATTCACTTGTGTTACGTACTCATGCTATGTATATTAATTGTATTGCGTGCGATCCTATATCACTTGCTCTTTTGTCCTTACAACATCTTTGAGATCTCTGCCTTTATATGCAGACGGACCCCTGACTCCAGAGCATTCGCCCAGAACATTCTGTTCAGTTCTTTCATTCGAACATGTGATCCTTCCTGAATCTTGATTCACCAGGACTAAAACTAAATAACATTAAAGGATGCAAAATAAGAAAAGCATTATACAGTAACATGTTTTATTTTTCACATTAAAACAGACAACAAAATGAAATAGTAATATTTCATTATAGATTACATCTTAAATTTAAACACGGTATAATTTGATTTTTATGTTGGATCCAATAACATAATACTCGAGCCCAGAAATTGAGACACCTCGCCGACTTTTCTATGGAATAATTAAAACCGTCGCGTGAAAAACTAATACGCGCTAGAATCTCACAAAATTCAGTGATTTAATAAAACTCTATTTAATTGAATCTTATTTTACTAGATTTATGCATCGGACATTCATTAAATAGTTGATTATAATGGACATCTATTATAAATCATGATTTAAATATTACTCGACTAGTGCAGAATCCATTAAAACGTCATGAACACAAAATCTGTATTTAATCAACGACGAGAGCGTATTTGAGCAATGGCCGGACGCAGGCTTTGAGATATATCGTGCAATCGTTATTCAACAAACTTAAGATCCGCAAGCGGTTGTACAATATTTTCATAAAATTCTATGAGGACTATTTGAATACTTACGCTGCACTAGCATCAATTTTTTAATCTATTTTCAAAACGTATTTGAATCTTAGACCTAAGCGGTATATTGTAAATGTAGACGTTTTAAATATCACATCACAAATAAAATTAGAATACATAGTTAACATCGTTAAAATATTTAGAATAAATATATATTCGTTACATATAAACGTATTTATAAATATCAACATATAATTTATTGTCATCGTAGTAACTCGTGTATGCTCATTAATATTTACTTCTCGACGTTAAAACTTTACAAATGATATTCATATCGATATGCGAAGAATACATTTTAATACAAATTTCATCTATACATCGACGCACAACTAAGAATAAATTAGACGTAAAATAGATCTTTGTGGTTTTTTAAAAACGTGAATGTATGTCGTGTAAGGCAATCGTTAGATGGGCTTCTCTTGTAACAATACTTAGTAATAAATAGACACTTTATTTTATTGTCAATATATATATAAATAAATAGAATTTTACGAATGTTAAGAATTTAAATTCATCGTCTAATATTGTCTTTAATTTTGTTATTGTATATAATGAATATGTGTTTATCAATTTTTGTTTAACAACCCTCATTAATCCAGTAACGAATTTTGCTGTCAATTTATTTATACGCGTCGATTCATTGCGTACACACGTTATATTTATTAGATTGTTCGTGGACAGGTTACTATATTTTTATCGTCAATCAAAAATCATCATAGATTTAACGCACATTAGGCCGTGGCGTACAAGAGAAGGGAAGATCCTCTTTAAGAGATAGATCTCGCCGGTGATTTTTTTTCTACAATAAGAAGTATATAGAATATACGATATATTATTTTTATCAAAATAAAATATTAAATTTTACACTTTCACGTAGATAATATGTTATTTCAGAAGTTGTAAAATTATTGTCTGATATGGTACATACAGAATAAATATTATATAAAAATTCAACAGCTCTGTAAAGAGAACAATAGCGTTATTTTAGCACATTGTCAACTAAGATATTTTATAATTTTTATAATCGTTGACAACAATTGAATAATCAATATGGTCGAGTACTTTGACCATACGATTAAATCAAGATGGCACTTCTGATAGCCAACGTTCTTGGAGGACACATAAGGAAGACAAATCAGATCCACGGCAAACAATTGAGTAGTTATTACAAAGACTGGGATCTCATTGGCATCATTTAAAATGCATCGGTATAACGAATAGGATGGGTACCGCACGCTTTGAATAGCATTGAAACTGGTGATGATAAATGGCTCATTTATGATAATATACGAAGAAAAAATCAAAGACTTTCACGAATAGAACACACAATTCCAAGCTCAACAAGATCAGATTGATCCTAAGAATTTGCTATAAAATAAGTCCTTTTGAGGACAGATTTACACTTTTTCAGGTATGATGGGATACGCGAGGAAGTGTTGCATCAAAAATTAAAAGAGAAACGTCCGCATTTATTCAGCAAAGACACTGGATAAAATATGGGAATTGTTACCACATCCTTCTTATTCACCGTAGCACGCCCCAATGGATTTCCACCTCTACAGGTCTATTACGGAATTTTTAAATATATCCATATCGTAGTCTTATATTCGGTAAGAACAATGCATAAAATTAGTTGACAATGTGCTGATTAATATCAAAATTATGTTTTTCATCATCAATCTTAAACATTTACCATTTATTCGTAAAAGGATCAACAATATCGTTTGATTTAAAATTAGTAATATGTGACACATTTAGAGCGTTGCCGTTTTCGTATTCAATTCGCCAATGTTTGTAAGCATTTAAATCTAGGATTTCTTAGATTTAATTTCAACACTAAGTGTTAATTTTCAGTTTAGATGCCAAATTCTGTCTAAGACAATATTATTTTCAAAGATTTATATTCACAATCAGTCAGATTTGGGTTCAAAAACGATTAGAAAACATCATCAAAATATTCGCTGCTCTTCTCGTCTACATTATAATTGATATACATTGATAAATATGTGAATTTTGCAGTCATGTGATATTTGTTGAAATACTTTTATATGTATATAGATATTATATATATATATATATATATATTAGCTTACGATGATCTAATAGAGCTCACAATGTTTTCTAATAGGATGTAAATAAAATTCACGTACTAAATATCAATTTGTAATAATCGAGAACGCTAATTGTAAAAGTTCATTCATGATTTTTTAGCATGGCATCTTTTAAAACTACGTATAATGTTATATTAAGTTGAAACGAAACCATTTTTTTGACACAATTTAGCTATGATTACAGTCTTTAATATATTTTACAACTTTCAAAGCTCATTTAAATAAATAAATTTAACGAAGCACATAAATCGATCATCAATTATAAAGAATTTTCATGATAGCCTAGTATTAATCCTAATCTGCCTCAAACGTTCATCATCGATTTTACAATAAGCATTTACACAGAACGCCAGCATAAAGACTGCGCATCACTACAAAAAGACTGGACACTTTTTATTTCCATATAGTTCTATATTTACTATCGGAATTAAAAGAATAAAATCTCAACTAAAATTGATGTTTCTATTAATTTATAATTGATATTTGTGCTTATTCAATTATCGTCTTCTTCGCCGGTAACACAACATAAACCTTCTCGTCCGTCCGGCCTTATGCAGAAGAGCAATGTTTCAGCCTGGGGTGACTTCATGATCGACGATACCGTGAAATTCTTTAAGCTCATCTGCCGGAAACCATGCTTTCTCGTTGTCTTCTATTATGGGGTATCCTAAAAGTCTACAAATCGCCACAACGGGTATCCATAGGACCGACGCCAGTATTAGAACGGTGATAAGAAGGACAGACCATAACGGCCACGGTCGCCGTTCTGTTTCGCCTCGAGCGCCGACCCATGCGGGATAACTGCTTCCCTCCGATGCTATTTCTACAAACGACTGCAACCAAAATACTAATCATAGCCAAAGGCGATAGATACTTCCAGCATATGAGCCAATATAATCCTGGACGTTGACCGGTCATAAGTTCAATATCATCGGCAAATCTGAAATAATAAATATAATATTAATAAAATATGCTTTTAATGTATTCGATAATATTTAATTAATTACAATAATATACCTTTTTAATCCGTACACATACGAAACGCCTATGCATTCAAATAATGCTATTATAAGAAGTGGAAAATTTCCGCTGTACATGTCAAATAGTAAAAATACATAGCTTCCGGCTCCATGTGCGAAAGCCATGGATAATATACAACAACTAAGACAGAGGCCACCTGTGAGATATTCTTTTCTTAGATTTGGAAATAATTTCATATCTACTATGGACGTAACGACTCCTTCCAAAGTTCCAAACTGCGAATCAATTCCTAGAGTAAACAGCATCAAAAAGAAGAGAACTGACCAGAATTGTGCTCCCGGGAATTGATTTATTGCTTCAGTGAAAATGATAAAGGCAAGACCTGTACCAGACGCTGACTGAAATAATATGTTTGAATTATAATATTGTTGTAATTATCTGATTAAAAATATAAGTACAAAATGAAATAGCTTACATTGTCCAATTCTTTCTGCAGGTCACATTCTGGCAGTGGTGGCATAGTAACCATCTTCACTAGTCCAGTCGCTGTCGTTATATTAACGATGGAACCTTCCGGTGGAAGATTCATCGTATTAAAATCGCTCCCTAGAGCAGCCAATACAGTTGCATTTCGTTGTTCTAAACATTTCTCATACACCATCGTTGCTTTGAAGCCAATAATTGAAAATACAACGATACCGGCAAACATCGAAGTGAGACAATTCGTCATCGATACCATAATAGCATCTCTATAACAATTATTATTCACAGGATTATACGATGAAAATGCTATCAGTCCACCAAATGCAAGGCCCAAAGAGAAAAATATCTGTGTTCCGGCTTCCAGCCAAACGACAGGATCCAAAATCGTATGCCACGACGGTGTAAATAAATGCAGCAATCCATCCGACATTCCTTTGAGCGTTATTCCCCTAAAGAAGAATATAACCAGGACGATATATGGAAACGTTGCCGTGACATAGACCACTTTTCCCGACGACGCTATTCCTTTTATCATGCACATATACACCAGTATCCAAGCAATCACCAACGCAATTGCAATCTTCCAATTGAAAGCCTCCGGCGTATTGATATCATCGGACACCATCAGCGTCGTACGATACCAAAAATATTGCGTAGGACCGCTCGTCTAAAATGTATATTTAAAATCAACATCTTTTAAAAACACGTTATATTATATAACAAATCTATTCATTATTGCTTACCGAGCATTCCGGTTCTTCCGTATACGATCCATTTTGAAAATATTTATTCGGACATTCGGACCATGGTAGTTCTGCTTGAAAACTTTGAGCGAAATAGAATAGGCACCACGCTATAATAGTATTGTAGTACAGTGCCACGTTGAAGGAGACTACGGCACTACTAATTCCAATTCCGCCTAAATAAGGAGACACTTGATGCCACACACCGATGGCTCCTTTCCTCAAACGCTGACCTATTGCTAGTTCTAAATAGAAAATCGGTATTCCTTCGATCGCTAGCATCACAAAATATGGTATAAGAAACGCTCCTCCGCCGTTCTTTTGCGCCAAATACGGAAAACGCCAAACATTTCCGAGGCCAACGGCATATCCTACTGTTGCTAAAAGAAACGTCAGTTTACTGTCCCACGATTCTCGTTCTTCTTCGGCACCTTCAGGCTTGAAAACGCCTCTACCTTCACCGGAGCCCATTTTGCTCGTGGATACGGGCGTCGGTGCAAGTCTATTTGGACTCGTATCTTCAAAGGCTTCATTCGTTGCTCCATATTTCGTGGGTGCCTAAAACATATTTGCAATGAATATAAACGAATTATATCTATTCAAATATGAAATACTTTGACTGAATTACCTTTGAGACGCCGCTTTCCATGTTGACTAGTCTACCTCTCAGTTCTTTCATTTCAAGCCTGTCGATTGATTTCTGAGGGTTCAAATCCCTCGAGCTTTGTCTTCTTACCAAATGTGCCGTGTTCGCCATTGTATTATTTCCTTTGATTCAAACTATTCCAAGATATTATTTAACGAAGAGCTTAATAAGCCTTATTGAATAGTCTCTTGCCGGATACGTTTCCATATAAACATTTGTGTGCTGCAAACAGAAATTATTCAATTAACGTCATAATTTAAATAAAATTGCTTTTCTTCTTAAAGTCACGGTAATTGGGTCATAAAAATGAAAATTCACTCCGGTAATACGAGAGAACCTTAGCGGATAATAAAGGTTACGCTGCGTTTAAATCTTATTAATGGCTTAAATATATAATGCTCTATAGTAGCAAAAGAGGCCAAGCTTTAATTTATGCGATTAACATAGTTTGTATTTGCAAATTACTGTATTTAAAAATATAACAACATATTTTATCAGTGATATAATTTCAATATTTGAATTTGCATTAAATGAGTATGCATATAGAAACTTTGTAATTTTTATTTATGGAAAGAAAACTTTTGAATTAAGAAAATTATATATATTTGTAATCTAAAGTATTTTTTAAACATTTATAAATAATTCAATCCAGATCTTTATAAATTTTAATATATGTTAAATTAATATATCATAACTCTTTAATAAACCAAATTTGGAACGTAGTATTGTGTACATTGTTTTCAAATTTTATAATGGTTAAATTACCGAAAATCAAACTATGGTTCGAGTGCCAATAAAATATAATAGAAATGTGCTTATAAGAACCGAATTTACATATTTATTTAATATAAACAACAGAGCGCCCCCCTACCCCGGAAATTATTATTTTTTTAAAATAAAAATATATTAAATATTATTATAATGTATATTTTACATGGCAGAATTTAAACGAGGCCGTACGAACTGCCAAGATGAACAGCATAGTGGTTGATCAAATGAGGTAACCACCCCAGAAATGGAGAAGAATATCCACAAAATGTTATTGGATGACCTGTATATTGCATATTGACTGAAAATTTGAGCATGAGAAAGCTGTGCGTAAGATGGGTGCCGTGTTTGGTCACAATGGAACAATCGAGTGTTTGGCGAGGTTTCACAACAATAAGGCCGAGTTTTTGCATCAATTTAGGATGAATCATGGATCAACCACTTCATATCTGAGGCAAAAGAGTATAAGAACCCTCCACCCCCCCCCCCCGCTATTCGGGACCATGTCAACCCGCTCATTCTCAAATTCGAGTGGCTACTCGAAGTGGCTACTTGCGCTCTGAGCTTGAGTAGAAACTAGTGAGATTTTATAAATTTAAACCAATAGGCAGATCATGGAATCGTACAGATCATAGAAAATCCCAGGTACGCATTTATCCCCGAAAATATCGCAAAAAAACCCTAAAAGAGTGGCCACAAGGTCTGTGTATCCAACCGGTCCGCTTTTCGGACCGCTGATATGACGAATGGACGCCTCGCGATCGAACGCCATACCTGAATATGCCTACAGAACGATTACAAACTTTCAATACAAAACGAAGTTGTCCGAAGAAGACTGATCGGGTGGGTTGTTAAAATTTTACAATTGGTCAAACATATTGTTGTCTTTATTTTATTGCGGGCTTATGCCGGTTGGATAAGTAAAATGGTCAAGTAAAATAAAAACCGCGCGCAACATTGGTGTCAGAAGTGGGATGGTCGCGCTAACGACCGAGTCCATTCTTCTATCAGATCGTGTGCAGCCGGAAGGATGGATTGGGGTGGACGAGCGTCAAACGAAGACTCTTCTCTTGGTAACGTTATATTTTTATATTGTTAAGAGTGTTTAAAAATAGTTTTATTTAATAAAATAAAATAAATGCTTAAGTGCTTGTCACATTTAAGTCGTCTATTATAAAAAATGATATTTGTATTGTATAATATATGGAAGCATCTTCCATTACGTTTAAGCAAAGAATCGCTGTCATAAAAGGGAAAACGCCAATCATATTATTTGATATTACAAAAACCACAAGATCGGAAGCCGAAATATTTGACGATAATAAAGACTTTGTGTATTTAGGGTTTATTGTGGCCGTATTGACAATATCTGTCGAGAATGAAGATTGATGGTATCGATTGGTGCTTTTGTGGCCAAATTTACCTCTTTTGGAACAGTGGTTTTTCCTGTCCAAACAAAAAATTTCTTGGTAAGCTGCGATATTCATAAAAATGATTTATCTGCGTATTAAAAAAATATATAAATTGTGTGAAAGAAAGACTATTAATGTTACTCTATTAACGCAAGAGCGAACAAGGGGTGAAGATATATCTTTAAAAAATACTCAATACAAATTAATATACCTGTATAGAAATCAGGAATGTTATAGTCCATCAAGCTTTCAATGTTGCGGACGTTAATAACATTTTTTTAAAGCTGAATAATTGTGCAAACCGGCATTAAATTAAAATGTACAAAGTTGCTTTTTTGTTTATAAAGAGTTTATGTTGATTATTCTTAAATAAACGTCGTCTACTTTCGATACAAAATGGCTAGGGCTTTGGTAGACGCGGCTGCTTCTCGTACTATAAAATGGTTTTTCGTCGTTTTAAAAAAAAAATAGACAACCTATAATAAATTATGGATTTTGCTTTCATTAAACTAAATATGTGAAAAATGCTTTTCGTTATAAAAAACTTTTGGAACATTTTAAAAGCCAACAATTTACTTTTATTGAATTTGTGGCCATATTTTTTTTAATAAGTTTAGTTACACATGAAGATTCGGATTTTAACATTTATATCGGTTCGGCTACTGGTTTCATTTCGAAGAAAATAACGGTTTTATTGGTTTTCAGTTTTGCTACGGGTGATTTCACAACCAGTTCGTTGTCTATGGCAGTGCTCCGCAATCCAGTGCCTTAAGTCGATAGATTTCATCAGATGTTTTCTAGGTTTCCGTTAAGAATGAATATCCTTGAATTTCCTACAAAGCCATCCTAACATATTTTCGACGACATTCATGCGAGCAAAGCTGTTCTACTCTGAAATGAAATTGATGAAAATGAAAATTAAAAAAATGAAAAGCCGTCTTGCTTGAAAGAACTTGACCAAGAGCTTCGATTTACTCTGTCAAATATCGAGCCAAATATATTTTTTTTGTGTTCATTGAAACAAGCGCAGATATCGCATTAGTTAGTCATTATTATAAAAGTGAGTCTTCTCCCGATAGTCGGAGGTAAAACGACTCGGCGCTCGATACGCTTTGCGAAAATAATTCGTTTCTGTGATACGTTGAGTTCTTTCTGTGACTTGTCGGCACCTCACCGCCGGGGCTGCGCCCTCCGACAGGGCCCCCTTCATCAGTAAGACCGTTTCATCTTGTCCTAACGAAAATTACACGCGAAACATTATAATATAATGCTAAATTTTATTACATCTCATCCTTCGTTATCGCCTAAACATGCGGCTTATGGCAAACATCGAAATTCAAAGAAATGCATTTTTTGTGCCTTTCTTTTCTCTACCTCCAGTGGGCCGTTCCCAATCGACGCTTAACTGTAATAAAATTAAGGACTTAAAAACCTCTCAATAATTGTCAAAGTTTAACATTCAGTCTTCTCCCGATAGTCGGAGGTAAAACGACTCGGCGCTCGATACGCTTTGCGAAAATAATTCGTTTCTGTGATACGTTGAGTTCTTTCTGTGACTTGTCGGCACCTCACCGCCGGGGCTGCGCCCTCCGACAGGGCCCCCTTCATCAGTAAGACCGTTTCATCTTGTCCTAACGAAAATTACACGCGAAACATTATAATATAATGCTAAATTTTATTACATCTCATCCTTCGTTATCGCCTAAACATGCGGCTTATGGCAAACATCGAAATTCAAAGAAATGCATTTTTTGTGCCTTTCTTTTCTCTACCTCCAGTGGGCCGTTCCCAATCGACGCTTAACTGTAATAAAATTAAGGACTTAAAAACCTCTCAATAATTGTCAAAGTTTAACATTCAGTCTTCTCCCGATAGTCGGAGGTAAAACGACTCGGCGCTCGATACGCTTTGCGAAAATAATTCGTTTCTGTGATACGTTGAGTTCTTTCTGTGACTTGTCGGCACCTCACCGCCGGGGCTGCGCCCTCCGACAGGGCCCCCTTCATCAGTAAGACCGTTTCATCTTGTCCTAACGAAAATTACACGCGAAACATTATAATATAATGCTAAATTTTATTACATCTCATCCTTCGTTATCGCCTAAACATGCGGCTTATGGCAAACATCGAAATTCAAAGAAATGCATTTTTTGTGCCTTTCTTTTCTCTACCTCCAGTGGGCCGTTCCCAATCGACGCTTAACTGTAATAAAATTAAGGACTTAAAAACCTCTCAATAATTGTCAAAGTTTAACATTCAGTCTTCTCCCGATAGTCGGAGGTAAAACGACTCGGCGCTCGATACGCTTTGCGAAAATAATTCGTTTCTGTGATACGTTGAGTTCTTTCTGTGACTTGTCGGCACCTCACCGCCGGGGCTGCGCCCTCCGACAGGGCCCCCTTCATCAGTAAGACCGTTTCATCTTGTCCTAACGAAAATTACACGCGAAACATTATAATATAATGCTAAATTTTATTACATCTCATCCTTCGTTATCGCCTAAACATGCGGCTTATGGCAAACATCGAAATTCAAAGAAATGCATTTTTTGTGCCTTTCTTTTCTCTACCTCCAGTGGGCCGTTCCCAATCGACGCTTAACTGTAATAAAATTAAGGACTTAAAAACCTCTCAATAATTGTCAAAGTTTAACATTCAGTCTTCTCCCGATAGTCGGAGGTAAAACGACTCGGCGCTCGATACGCTTTGCGAAAATAATTCGTTTCTGTGATACGTTGAGTTCTTTCTGTGACTTGTCGGCACCTCACCGCCGGGGCTGCGCCCTCCGACAGGGCCCCCTTCATCAGTAAGACCGTTTCATCTTGTCCTAACGAAAATTACACGCGAAACATTATAATATAATGCTAAATTTTATTACATCTCATCCTTCGTTATCGCCTAAACATGCGGCTTATGGCAAACATCGAAATTCAAAGAAATGCATTTTTTGTGCCTTTCTTTTCTCTACCTCCAGTGGGCCGTTCCCAATCGACGCTTAACTGTAATAAAATTAAGGACTTAAAAACCTCTCAATAATTGTCAAAGTTTAACATTCAGTCTTCTCCCGATAGTCGGAGGTAAAACGACTCGGCGCTCGATACGCTTTGCGAAAATAATTCGTTTCTGTGATACGTTGAGTTCTTTCTGTGACTTGTCGGCACCTCACCGCCGGGGCTGCGCCCTCCGACAGGGCCCCCTTCATCAGTAAGACCGTTTCATCTTGTCCTAACGAAAATTACACGCGAAACATTATAATATAATGCTAAATTTTATTACATCTCATCCTTCGTTATCGCCTAAACATGCGGCTTATGGCAAACATCGAAATTCAAAGAAATGCATTTTTTGTGCCTTTCTTTTCTCTACCTCCAGTGGGCCGTTCCCAATCGACGCTTAACTGTAATAAAATTAAGGACTTAAAAACCTCTCAATAATTGTCAAAGTTTAACATTCAGTCTTCTCCCGATAGTCGGAGGTAAAACGACTCGGCGCTCGATACGCTTTGCGAAAATAATTCGTTTCTGTGATACGTTGAGTTCTTTCTGTGACTTGTCGGCACCTCACCGCCGGGGCTGCGCCCTCCGACAGGGCCCCCTTCATCAGTAAGACCGTTTCATCTTGTCCTAACGAAAATTACACGCGAAACATTATAATATAATGCTAAATTTTATTACATCTCATCCTTCGTTATCGCCTAAACATGCGGCTTATGGCAAACATCGAAATTCAAAGAAATGCATTTTTTGTGCCTTTCTTTTCTCTACCTCCAGTGGGCCGTTCCCAATCGACGCTTAACTGTAATAAAATTAAGGACTTAAAAACCTCTCAATAATTGTCAAAGTTTAACATTCAGTCTTCTCCCGATAGTCGGAGGTAAAACGACTCGGCGCTCGATACGCTTTGCGAAAATAATTCGTTTCTGTGATACGTTGAGTTCTTTCTGTGACTTGTCGGCACCTCACCGCCGGGGCTGCGCCCTCCGACAGGGCCCCCTTCATCAGTAAGACCGTTTCATCTTGTCCTAACGAAAATTACACGCGAAACATTATAATATAATGCTAAATTTTATTACATCTCATCCTTCGTTATCGCCTAAACATGCGGCTTATGGCAAACATCGAAATTCAAAGAAATGCATTTTTTGTGCCTTTCTTTTCTCTACCTCCAGTGGGCCGTTCCCAATCGACGCTTAACTGTAATAAAATTAAGGACTTAAAAACCTCTCAATAATTGTCAAAGTTTAACATTCAGTCTTCTCCCGATAGTCGGAGGTAAAACGACTCGGCGCTCGATACGCTTTGCGAAAATAATTCGTTTCTGTGATACGTTGAGTTCTTTCTGTGACTTGTCGGCACCTCACCGCCGGGGCTGCGCCCTCCGACAGGGCCCCCTTCATCAGTAAGACCGTTTCATCTTGTCCTAACGAAAATTACACGCGAAACATTATAATATAATGCTAAATTTTATTACATCTCATCCTTCGTTATCGCCTAAACATGCGGCTTATGGCAAACATCGAAATTCAAAGAAATGCATTTTTTGTGCCTTTCTTTTCTCTACCTCCAGTGGGCCGTTCCCAATCGACGCTTAACTGTAATAAAATTAAGGACTTAAAAACCTTTCAATAATTGTCAAAGTTTAACATTCAGTTCTTCTCCCG